>JAJTWQ010000001.1:16097500-16565000 GCA_029007595.1 Solanum commersonii
AAGGAGGAAACTTCAACTCTATCTAAAACATAATCAATGCAATGCAAGGAAATAGGAACTATATCTAACAACCAATATGAATGAAACTCAATATTTCTCATATTCATAGGAGGAACTATCTTCTCCAACTGAAATCATGCTCAATACAACATTATGGAGCCAATATGCAATTACTAAAGGACTAAACATAATACTGAAAAAATACTCATGACTATTGTCCTCGGAGAATGATGACTCACCACTGATTCTGCTGAACTGGAGATCAGGAATCGATCTAAGCGTGATCTGGATGCCAAGAACCTAAACCTACATCACGAGAAGATGTAGCGCACGTATGCGTTAGTACTTGAAAGGTACTGAGCATGCAGGATATAATACAACTTAAATAACATATAACTGAACAAAGCAAATAAGCAATGATATAATCTGAACAAAATATAGATACTGAATGCACTGACCAATTTATAACATGCTGAAACTAAATACTGACTATACTGATAAATGGTCAATGCAATAGAATCTGACTGAACCGTGGGAGCTACTAATAATCGATAATAAAACCACATGAGCTAAATGTGGAGCTCAATGTATACGCTCCATCGAGAGGACCCAATATACCCTACCAGAGGTATAGAGGCATGCTGACGTGATCACTGAAATGATGCCACATAGGGTACTTACAACCTACGTGGCTAGTAGTTTTGGGACTATTTGGGTACGCTAAACCTTAGTCCAACTTGGTATTATGCTACTCCCAATGGATTAAGTAATTAACACATTATGACTGAATTTTTGCAAGTTACTGGATAGCTCGAACTAAACATGCAAACAGAGTATTCAACAATTAAACTGATATTGATGCATTAATAACTGAGGCATGTATAACTGAATAACTGAAATATTTGACCTAGCATGTATAATTCAAGAACTAAAGAATTACATAGCTAGGGTTCTGAAATTCATGAAATAAACTGAATATTAACATACTAATCTAATTTAGATCATTCTAATAGCTAAGAATCCAATAATTCTAACATTCAAGAAACCATAGGTCTAGTCATAATAAGAGAATCAAGAAACTGACTGAAAACTAGGGACCTATGGGTGAAAGGAACCCACTAGTGAAATTCCACATACCTGATGTCAAATTTCACGGAGAAATCCTTTGATTTCTGGGCTGGAACTGAAGAAAACTTGCTGTGTTCTTGAACTAGGGTTCTTGACTTCTTTCTCCTCTTAGCGTTCTAATTTTTCTAAGGTTTGATTAATGATTTGACTTAGGTAAGTTCTGGTTATGTTTCTAGGCTTAAATTGACTAAAATCTCATAATTTAGGGTCTAAACGAAATAGCTTAGGGGTCCAATGAAATTGGAAAAAGACCACAACAAACCTAACTTAATTCTGGCGAAGCCCATCCACGAAAGGAATGACGGTCCGTCGTTTGATCTGTTGGCCATCATTTGGGTCCGTCGGTCAAGCCTGTCCTATAGGTCTTCACTAAAATGAGCATAACTTTTTACTCGGAGGTCAAATTTTAGGAAACTTGGTGGTGTTGGAAAGAAGATTAAATTATATATCATATCATAGGTCATGGGACACAATTCATTTTGTGCTAAGATTTATGACCATTTAAAGTTGACCCAATCAACAATTTTCCTCTAACTGACTGCTGACCCTCATCTACGGTCAGACCTATGAATCGTACATTGAACGACGGTCCGTGCTAGTCGATCGTAGCTCGTGTCAGAGGCTGGGTAAATGAGTCTTGATCCACGGACACAGACCATAGACCGTGGTCTAACTTACGGACCGTGGGTCTGTTCGTGGGTCGAGACTTAGCCAATTTTCTGAGCTGGGTTTGGGGAGGGGTTGTAGTGGTGAACCACGGAACACCAACATGGGCCGTGGTCTGACCTACGGTCCGTGGATGGAAACCGTGGGTTGCACCTATAATTTCTCAAAATCTGCATTTTGGTCTATCTAGGATATAGGGTGTTACATTTGAGAATCAATTATCCGACTACCAATCATTTCCCGATCCCCACAAAGATTATCCACTGAAGCTCTAAACACCCATCGCCTTTGGATAATGTCAAGTTTAGCCTTCATTCAAGCAAGTACTTTTCCTCTTCGTTTCATCTTCATTCAACGCCAAAAGGTTGGCCCGTCTCTACATATGAGAAGTGGTTCATCTTTATGGTATGCCAGTCTCTACTATATAATATTGGGGGTGCTTAGTTCACTTCAAGCTTTTGGAGGACCTTTCAGGAGGAGTTAGGTATTCATGTCTACCTTAACACAACTTTCCACCCATTGATTAATCATTAGAGCGTACTATTTAGGTTCTTGAGGATGTGTTCCAGGCCTAAATGTTGGATTTTGGAGGTAAATGGGACCATTTCTTACCTTTTGTAGAGTTTGCGTACAATAACAACAACTACTAATGTATTCATATGGCTCCGTTCGAGGTCCTATATAGTATGCATTGTTGATCTTCGGTTGGTGGGTTTGATTCTACAAAGCCTAGACCTCATTGAACAAACTTGATTCAGGAGTCTTTGAACAAGGTGAGGGTGATTCAGGATAAGCTTCGGATAGCTCAGAGTAGGAACCAGAGGTATGCTGATCATAGGCATTGGCCTTTGTGATTTTAAGTTGGTGATCGAGTATTGATTACCATGAGTTTACGATATTTTTAATACATTTCACTTAAGAGTTGTGTTTGTCCAGGGCCATTTTGTATTAGAACTATGGTGTATTATCCTAAATTTGTAGGAAATAGTCTTGGACGAGGTCGAGAGAGATGCAACTGGAATTTTGCAGAAGTGGCCACCCACGAAAATGACCTACAGACCGTAGGTCCAGTCACAGTACATCAGTGGGTAGGCGCCGATTGATCATCTGGGAAGTCTAAATAAGTGTAGAACTACGGAGGTGAGTGACAGACCGTAGGTCAACCCACGAGCCATCCTGCACGTCTGTCAATGATCACTGAGAGTTGAAGTTCCAGTACCTGATGAAAAGTTCTAAGTGTGGAGCCACGGATCGTGGATCGACCCACGGTCCGTACTGCACGTCCGTCGATTGCAGTTGAGAGTTGAAGGTTCCAAACTTCTGAGATATTGTCTAAGTCTTGAGCCATGGAAGGGACCCCGTAGGTCAGTCCATGGTCCGTAGGTCAGTATCGTCGATTGAAGCTGCGTCCAGAAAAGTTTATTTCCTTACTTCATTTTTGGGGGTTAGATACCATAGTATTATTTTAGTTCTTGGTATTTCCTTGAGAATTAACTTGCAAACTTTGGCAATTTAATTTCCTAATTTCGGTTAATAAGATTTTTGCTTTGAATTCAATTGGAGATTACGGGTTTCTTCTACTCAATACGTTCTTCTTCTACAATTATGAATTGTGTTCTTTCAAGCACGAGTAACTAAATCCACAACTAGGGTTGTGGGAACCATGATCAATTAACAACGTATGAATAATATCTAACTAATGCTTGACTAGTATTGATGCATGCATTGATAATTCTTTCGTTTAGAAGTCTTTTTAATGGTGGCCAACGTTAGAACTCTCCTTGTTGCTACTTGTCGGACCAATGAGGTAGTTAATAAGAAAAGAATTATCAACAGAGATTTAGTGTGCTACTATCTAATAGTCTAATGTCAATTGGTGCAAGGGTGAAAACTAAGCCATACATTGATGTGATGTCTAATCTGAGGTAAAGGTAAGGGTTAGTAAATTATACATACGTAGCCGGACCAATGTGCGAGGTGAAATTTCCTATTTGGTGGACCAAGCACTGAGGGATACATAACTTACCACTTTCCATGTGATACACTAGGAAAGGATTACTATTATTAGGATTACCGCGTTAAGAGCTTATGGGGAACACATACACCCTAGTTTCTCTCTCTCACTGATAACAACAAAGTTCAAATCTTGTTCTCTTGTTACTTAAACAATAATCAGTTATTTGTTTCACAACCCCCCCCCCCCCCCCTTTACTTACTTGTCTCAGAAATAAGTTGATTAAACGAATATAATCATAAGTTAAGTTTAAGTCTAAAGCATATTCCTCGTGGGATCGACCCCAACTTCCAAGTTGGGTTCTTTACTTGATAACTATTGCTTGTACTTCTTTAGGGAACTGTAATTTGAGCGTATCAAATTTTGGCGCCGCTGCCAGGAATAAGGCTTTTAGATTAAGTTTAACTACATTATTGAACTTTAGTCAATTATTTCCTAATTTTACTTTTATTTTTATTTTTGTTTTCTTTAGGTTTCCACTCTAGTGTATGCGAAGTACACGGAGTCAAGGTGAACCATTGACCCTATATGATCCAGAGTTGAGTAAAACTTTGAGAAAGATGAATAATCAAGGGGTCCGAGATAATCCACTGATAGGGGTGCCTGAGGAACAAGTGAATAATGAGAATGCTCAGGTTTATGGTGATAATGTACTTAGAGATGCATTGAGGGTGCAGGATCTACCAGAACGAAGACTGCATGATAATTACAGGGTTGAATTTAATACTGTTGAATCTGAAGGACCCATTGTTCTCCCTCCACTACCTTCGGGGCATACATTCGTGGTGACTAGCAGTTTGATGCAGATGCTTACAGTGAGGGGTTTGTTTTCTGGTATGGCTTTGGAAGATCCACATGTGCATATTGCTAAGTTGAGAAGTGTTTGTAGAAGTTGTGTGGGGAGACCTTAGTTGGATATGAACATCATAGGGTTGAGAGTCATCCCTCTATCATTATCTGGTGATGATGCTGTACAGTTTTCTGAGCTTCTGTACAACTTTATTCATACATAAGATCAATTGCACAAGGTGTTCATGGCCAAGTACTTTCCAATGTCAAAGAAGCTGAACCACAAAGATAAGCTCAATAACTTCGTGGCACTACCTGAAGAGTCTTTGAGTAGTTTGTGGGACAGGTTCACTGCATTCATTAGAAGTGTTCCAAACCATCGCATTGATGATGAGTCACTAAAGGAGTATTTCTACAGAGGTCAAGATGACAATGGTAAGGCTGTGCTTAATACTATCACTAGAGGATCATATGATGAGTGCACTATTCTGGAGATCATTGAGAAATTGGAGAAGATTTCCCAAAATAATAAAACATAGAGCACTCAAAAGTCTGACACTGGAAGAAGCACATTTGTAGTTCAAGCTGCACCTAGTGAATCAGCCGATGACATTCGTGAGGAGATGGCGCACATAAGGACAGAACTTGGGTTGGTATTAGAGCATGTAAGTGGTGGTCTGAAGTAAATGCAGTGAATTACTTGACTAGGACTCCACCACCACTGGAGGAGGAATGTTACTATGAAGAGGATGGTTGCCTCGTGAATGATCAGACGGGGGGTTTACGAACCAACACTCAAGGTTCCAATTTGGATAATTGGTACCAAGGTCAAAGAAACCAAGGTCGAAACTATGGTAACTATAATCGAGAGAGTCAATATGTTCGGGATGGGAACTACAATCACAACAACAACTACAATCGGAACAACTATGGAAACAGGAATGATAGAGTTGGGCCTTATGTTCCTCCAAAAAAATGAGAATCTGGTAATAGGGAATCTGGAGGTAGTATGTAATGGGTTGAGGATATGATGTAGAAGATGATGAAGAGGTTTGATTCAACTGATGAGAATGTGAAGGAGATACGGAATGACTTGCCTGGTTTTGGTTAAAAAGTTGATTCCCATGTAGTGTCGGGCAAGCAACTTGAGCAGTAGATGAATCAGTTGTCCACTATAGTAAACCCACGTCAACCTGGCACACTTCCTAGCAACACCATCCAGAATTTGAAGAATGATGTGCATTGTATGACAGTCACTACTCGAGGGGGTAAGCAAACTATTGATCCACCTATGCCGTCTGGGGTTGAAATTGTATTTGATAAAGATGATGATGAGATTGAGGTTACTGTAGAGTCCAAGAATGCTACAGAGAAGAAAGCAGAGATAACCCAAAAAGTTGTCCCTACGCCTAGACCTCCACCTCCATTTCCACAGAGGTTGGTAAAGAAAAATGAAAAATAGAAATATCGCAGGTTTATTACTATGTGAAAACAACTTTCCATCAATGTTCCGTTGATAGAAGCTTTGGAGCAAATGCCTGGGTATGCGAAGTTTATGAAAGATCTGGTGACTAAGAAGAGGGTAGTGAGTTTTGAAGAAGATGATAGGTTGCAACATTGTAGTGCTATGGCTACAAGGTCACTTGTGCAGAAGAAGGAGGATCCTGGTGCTTTCACTATTCCATGTACCATCAGGTTGTTGCATTTTGCTAAGGCGTTGTGCGATTTGGGTGCAAGCGTTATTCTGATGCCACTGTCTATTTACAAGAAGTTGGGTTTAGGGGATCCAAAACCAACTGCGATGCGTTACTCATGGCTGATAGAACTTTCAAGAGGCCTATTGGTGTTCTACAAGATGTGCTTGCAAAAGTGGAGTCATTTATTTTTCTAGCGGATTTTGTGATAATTGACTGTGATGTTGATTTTGAGGTCCCCATCATCCTAGGGAGACCATTCCTTGCTACTAGGCGCGTCTTGGTCGATATGGAGAAAGGGCAGATGAAGTTCCGATTGAATAGTGAAGAGGTAACTTTAATATCTGTAGGTTTATGAAGCAGGAAAGTGATCCCAAGTTCAGTGTCCGTGGTGAATCATATTGTGGGTCAAGGTTCTGATGTGTCTATTGAAGAGTAATTGGGTGTTGATGCACTTGCAGCGGTGCTGATGAGTTTTGTGGGTGATGGCAGTGAAGACTATGATGAGTTAGTTGCCGTACTTGATAGGTTCGAATTCCATTCCAAACCGAAGAAATTGGAGCTAGTTATGAAGAATTGCGACTCACCACCCACAAAATCGTCGGTTGAAGAGGATCCAAAATTATAGCTTAAGGCCCTACCATCACATTTGAGGTATGTATTCTTGGGGAGAGATGGTACTTTACCGGTCATAATTGCGGCCGATTTGAATGTAAAACAAGTTGAGGCTTTAGTTTCTCTAGTGAAGAGGTTCAAGAAGGCTATTGGGTAGACTATTGCGGACATTATTGGGATTCCTCCTAGCATATGTTCTCATAAATTCCAACTCATGCCGGATCACAAGCCTAGTTCTGAGCACCAAAGGAGACTAAATTCGCCTATGCAAGAGGTAGTGAAAAAGGAAATCATCAAGTGGTTGGATACTGGAGTCATTTATCCCATTGCAGATAGTAGTTGGGTTTGTCCTGTTCAATATGTGCGCAAGAAAGGTGGGATTACTGTGGTACCAAATGCGAAGAACGAGCTTGTTCTGATGCGGCCCGTGACTGGATGGAGAGTATGCATAGACTATCAGAAATTGAATGCTTGGATAGAACATGACCATTTCCCTATGTCGTTCATGGATCAGATGTTGGACCACCTTGCTGGTAAGGGTTGGTATTACTTTCTTGATGGTTATTTGGGCTACAATCATATCTACATAGCACCAAAATATCAAGAGAAGACCACATTCACTTGCCCTTATGGGACTTTCGCCTTCAAATGGATGCCATTTGGGTTGTGTAATGCTCTAGCAACCTTCCAGCATTGCATGATGTCGATCTTTTTTGATATGGTGGAGGACACTATTGAGGTATTTATGGATGATTTCTCTATGGTAAGTGACTCATTTGATGGTTGCTTGGATCATTTGGCCAAGGTACTGAAACGGTGTGAAGAGTGTAATCTTGTGCTCAATTGGGAAAAGTGCCACTTCATGGTGAAAGAAAGGATCGTTTTGGGTCATCAAATTTCTGAAAAGGCTATTGAGGTTGATAGAGAGAGAGTCGAGGTAATAGAAAAGCTTCCACCACCTATCTCTATTAAAGGTGTTAGAAGTTTTCTTGGGCTTGCAGGCTTTTATAGGAGGTTTATCAAGGATTTTTCCAAAATTGCACACCCATTATGCAAATTGCTCGAAAAAGAGTGTAAGTTTGATTATGATGATGCTTGTCTGAGAGCATTTGGACAGTTGAAGGAAAAGCTAGTTTTTGGACCTATCATTATTTCACTGGATTGGGGGCAACCATTTGAAGTGATGTGTGATGCGAGTGGAGTGGCGCTTGGTGTGGTATTGGGACAAAAGCTAGAAAAGATTCTTTATCCTATTTACTATGCCATCAAAGCTCTAAATGTGGCTAAAAAAAACTATACAATGACTGAACAGGAACTCCTTGCTATGGTTTTTGCATTTGAGAAATTTTGATCTCACTTGCGTGGTACTAAGGTCATAGTGCATACAGACTATTCTGCATTGAGGTATTTCATGGCTAAGAAGGGTGAAAAATCAAGGTTGATTAGATGGGTATTGCTGCTGCAAGAGTTCAATTTTGAGTTGAAAGACAGAAAGGGGACAGAAAATCAAGTTGCTAATCATTTTTCCAGATTAGAGGAGGAAGCTATGCTCAAGCTAGGAGATGGGGCTGAAATTAATGATGCGTTTCCAGGCGAATAGGTATTGGCGGGTTCTCATGATCTTATTCCTTGGTTTGCAGACTTTGCTAACTACTTGGCAAGTTATCTGGTTCCATTGGATTTGTCTTTTCACCAAAGGAAAATTTTTACGCATTATGTGAAGAAGTTCTTTCGAGATGAGCTTTATTTGTTCCGTATTTGTGCTAATGGGATTATTCGTCACTGTGTGCCCAAGGTTGAGATGATGAGTATACTAGAGGCGTGTAATTCTTCGCCTATTGGTGGGCATCATAGTGGTATTCGGACTGCGCATAAGATTTTGCATTCTGGGTATTACTGGCCTACCATCAACCAAGATGCTCATGATTTTGCCAAGTCTTGTGATCGTTGCCAAAGAGAAGGAGGAATTTCAAAGAGGCAAGAGCTTCCTATGAATCTGATATTAGTGATTGAGTTGTTTGATGTATGTGGTATTGATTTTATGGGTCCATTTGTGAGCTCACATGGGATGACTTGTATTCTCATTGTGGTTGATTATGTGTCAAAGTGGGTGGAAGCAATTGCACTTTCCAACAATGAAGGTAAAAGTGTCACCGCATTCCTGAAAAAGAATATCTTCTCCAGATTTGGTACACCTAGGGTGATTATCAGCGATGGAGGTTCCCACTTCTGTAAAAAGTTGGTCAAGGCGCTGCTTGAGAAATATGGTGTCCGCCACAATGTTGCCACTCCTTACCATCCGTAGTCTAGTGGGCAAGTTGAAGTGTCCAACAGAGAGATCAAGTAAATCCTTGCTAAGATTGTAAATGCTAATAGAATCGACTAGTCTAGGAGGCTTGATAATTCTCTATGGGCCTATGCACCGCATTCAAGCCTCCCATAGGTATGTTCCCCTACCAACTCGTATATGGGAAGTCTTGCCATTTGCCGGTAGAGCTAGAGCAAAAGGCTATGTGGGAACTAAAGAAGTTGAATTTGGATTGGGGCGCCGCATCGAATCAGAGAGTAAATGACCTGAATTAGCTTGATGAGTTTCGCCTAAAAGCTTATGAAAGTGCAGCCTTGTACAAGGAAAAGATGAAGAAGTATCATGATCAAAAGATTGAAAAGCATGAATTTGGTGTGGGTGATCAGGTGCTTCTATTCAACTCTAGGTTGCGCTTGTTTCCTGGAAAGCTCAAGTCCAAGTGGACTTGACCATTCATAGTCACTTAAGTGTTCCCACATGGAGCGGTCGAGCTCGAGAACAAGGAGGGAACAAGGTTCAAGGTGAGTGGGCAAAGGATCAAGGTCTACATGGGCAAATAAGAGAATGTTCAAGAGGTGGTTGAGGCCTACTATCTTGATGAAGTCTGAGTAATCAAGAGGCTTGCATCGTGCTGCGATGTTAAATCAAGCGCTGCTTGGGAGGCAGCCTAAGATGTACAATCTAGCCAACTATAGGTTTTTCTTTTTGATTTAAAATTTTTCCTTGTTTATTTGATGTTCTGTAATCCCTTAGATTGGTATTTTATTTTTGTTTTAGTGTTGGCTAGATATAAAGTAGGGTTTGTGTCTAAAAAGTATCCAGAATATGTAAAAAGAAACTCCTAACGGGTGCTACATGTGCAGGGATGAAAAGCCAAATCTGTAAAAAATGTCTGTTGCAGAGGTTTACGGACCCCATTGATGTTTCGTGGTTCAATCCACGGATCGTGAATGGTGTCCGTAGATCCCCAGGTAAGTCCTCAAATTTTTCTAAGTGTTGAGTGACCAACGGACCCTACCCACGGTCCATAGGTCAACCCACGACCTGTAGGTGAGGTCTCGTGGGTCCAACCTAGGGTTAATGGAGACCCGACCCGAACCCTTCTAATAAAAACTGTTCGTTTTTAAATTCATCCCCCACATCCCATATTCCCTCCCAACCGTTTCTAACCCTTCCAAATCCCAAAACTTCCATATTATCTCCCTATATCACTCCCATTTTCCATAATCATTTTCCCCTCTCTATAATCCTCTTTCTCTCTCTAAAATCACTCCCATTCTCCCTTCACAAAGAGAGTTCAAGGTCCGGGTTCAATGTCACAAGGTCTAATGATTCTTTTGCTTCACACAATCACCCACTTCCATTACTTGTAAGGTAAACGACTTCACCTTAACTCTGAATTTTGATATTCATTGTTCAATACATGAAGTCACGAAGTGAGTCTTGACCTTGGGTTTTTGTATGAAATTGCATGATAAGCTATAGTTAGAAACACCCTTAGGATGATAAAATGTGATTGTGTTGTCTTTGTAATCAAATAACTCAGGGTAAATAGTCTAAATGTAAGTTTCAACTTAGGGTTCCTAATTTTGTATGCTACAAAAGTTGAATAATGAGTAACCAGAACCCTAGGGATGACAAACTATCATAAATTATGTTGAAATGCATGATTATACTTTGGTTAATTGTTTTAATTGTTGGAAAAATGGTTTAAAAATGAGGCATGTCTGATAGCTGGCACAGAACTGACCCACAAGACCCCGTCCACGGACCATTGGTCAACCAACAGACCGTAGATCAGGCCCGTGAGGCTGTTGCAGATGAAAAATCCTCTAAGTGAGGAACCACGCAGGTGGACTACGGTCCATAGGTCAACATACAGTCCGTTCTGCACATCCGTGGTTCCCATCAAATCCCAAAATTTTGGGATCTCTGACCTATGGAGGGGATCCACGGATCCTAGGTACCCACCGTAGGTCGCCACTGATGCTACTGTACATAATTTTTTTTAATTTTTGTTTTGGTTCTTTCTTTTGTCTAAATTTTTTTTAGTGTGTTATTGGTTTTGTTTTGGTACTAACCATGCTTCCACAGGTGCCATGGCTCCTAAGAAGGCTTCGACCTACGCCGCAAAGGGCAAGTCAAAATTGGTGGCACCAAAATTTTGGCTAATTGATGAAGATACTAATGCGGAGAAGGATCCCGCCTATGTCCCACCTATTACTAAGACATCCCCAACGGCACCACGCACCACAAGAAATCAAGCCCGACAGGTGATTTTCGATATGGTCACTGCCTCCTAGTTTGATAAGGAGGATACATCGATCGATTCATCGGCTAGTTCTGAGTCCAATTTTGAATCCAGCTCTGGCTCCGCATTTGGCTCTAGTTCTAATGGCACCAACACCTCATCATCTGAGGCTAATAGTGCAAATGACATTCCAATGCCTCCGAGTACCGATCCTTCACCAGTTCGTGAAAAGCCCAATAGATGGTGCGTGAGTGGTCAGTTCTAGATCTACCCAGACTCCAAAATGCCAAATGAGAAAGAGAAGATGGTATGATTGGTCACCGAGGAGCACCGAGTTCTGACATGCAACCTCCACACTGCACCCGCCATCCATGATCTCTTCAAATGATATAAGTGTGAGTAGATGGCCCGTAGCCTAGGGTCTTTAAGCGAGGAGATCGTCAGGGAGTTTTATGCTTCCCACGTAGCAACCCTCTGAGGTTCCATTGACAGATGGGCCAAGCCTGCCGCCCATCCTCCTTTTACATTGAAACTGGTGTGTGGGTTTGTTGTTGATATATCCGAGACCACTATCCACAGATTCCGCTATGGTTCGGGCCACACTCTTGCAATCAACACGGCCGAGTATGATTATCGCTGGGACACTGTTAGGAGTGGGGAATTTTAGAGGAATGCTGAACAGAGGAAGACTTTATTGCGCTGGTTGGCCCGTCACCTTGCTACAGACGGAGAGCGCGCCAAGTAGGTTAGCATCTCGAGCTTGGGTACAAAGAAGGCCACCTTGACATTTGTGGCTAAATTTTTCTGGTTGTTGGTACGGAATCGGGTGTCTTCCACTCAGGCTGATAATGTATTCATTGGGACCGCGCAGTCATAGTTGCAAGGTTAGTGCTAGACTTTTCCTGTATGCTGATTGCGGAGATACACGAAAGGTCCTTCAAGGATGCAACCACCTTTCCCTTCTCATGCCTCATTTTTTAGCTGTGCAGGGATGTTGGCATACTGGTTTGGCATTGTGACAAGTTGGTTCAGTGAACAAGACCCTGGATATTATCTTAATTCGAGATGAGTCCAATGTGGCTGCACCGCGCAGAGAGCCACAGATTGAGGTGCCACCATTGGGAGCAGAGTTGGTTGATGATGTGGAGCAGATGTGGGGTGAGGAGCCTGCTATTCTAGCCACTACTGAGGATGCCCCGTCTTCCCATTATCCAGCCGCCAATCAGTCCCCTAGCGTCTCCAGAGCCACTCACTCTTTAGGATCTGCTATTGTGCCTCTAGCCCGTGTTCAGAAGCTGGAGGCTCAGATGGCTACACCACTTCAGCATGTGCGGCCTTGGATTCAAAGTGCGATTGAGGAATCCACGACTAGGGTTGAGCATTAGATGGAGCAGATGATGGATCGTAAGGTTCAGGCCATACACCAGTGCCTTGATGCATTTAAGTTGCGTGTCTTAGAGAGACCAGCCCCCACCACTGATGTTTCTTCCTTCCAGACGGAGTTAGCTAGTCTCTGGGCTGATCTTGATGCCCTCCTCGCTCCACATGAGACTGAGCCTGAGTAGCCCCCACAACAACGGGTGATAATACAGTGATGGATGCATTATTTGGCGATGAGATACTACCGCTGGCTTCTTTCCATCATGCTGGGAAGCGCCATCGCTCTAGGCGGACTTCTGATGACACTGAGGGTGGGAGAGCTCGCAAGAGGGAGCGCCAGGAGCTTGAGGTGGCCTAGAGGGTATCCATAGTTGATGAGGAGATGCGCTAACATCAGGCTAGGGAGGTAGGTATTGGTGCCTCTAGTAGCGTGAGCACTATTGATGGTGCAATGACAGTTGGTGTGAGCACTATTGATGATGCAACGAGAGTTGATGATAACACTACTTATGGTACTGAGATGGTAGATGCGGGTACTACTGATGGTGACCCAAGTGTTGATCCAGCGGGAATCGGGAAATCGGACCCGCCCGCGTGTTGATAGGTCTTCGACGCTATGCGCTACGCGCTACATGTTTGGTTAACCCGATCCTTTATTCTTTACTTTTTATGCATCAAGGACAATTGCACTCTATTTTGTTGTGGGTGGGGTAAATGGGTTGTGGGTGGGGTAAATGAGTTGTGAGTGATATGATATAGACTAAGTAACCCAACTCATAATTCTCTCTTGGGGTTTTCTTGCCTATGTTCTTTTTCCCCAAGAAATTGTTTTTAAATTTCTGTTGAACTGGTATGTGTTAGGGTTGTATGTGTAGAAGCATGAGAAAGAATGAAGCATGATGGCATAATTAAGAAAGAAAACTGATCCCTGTCCAAAAGTTGTGATATGTGCTAAAATCTATAGGCTAGAATGAGTTGAATGTGTTGGCTTTGAGTATGACATGATAAAGAACCAATTTGATCTCATGACTTAAAGCTAAAACTTGAACTAGGTAACCTGATAATCTAATAATGAAACAATGTGCCAAGAGTGTGTGAGGAGAGTTGATTGTTCAGACAGTTTGTGCCAATCTAGAACTTGCCCCATTGGTCCTGCTAAGATGATCTAGGCTAGAAGTTGGGAAGTGATCATAGACCCTTGTTTAAATTAGTCCACATAAGCCTAAAAGAATCCAACCAAATGAAATCAATGTTCCCTTTGATCCATATAATTGAGCCTAAAATTAACCATTTCTTTTGTTTCACCTTACTCACCTTCCCTAAAATAAGTGTTTTGGCCCCGGTCCCTCCTTGGACATGTGCACCTTGACTTAGGCCAAAAGCCTAAGTTGAGGGTGGCTAATGCTAAAAGTGACCTCAATCTTGGCCCTGGTCTGACATCGGTTATTGTGCATATTTACTAATGGAAAATCCATAAGTTGAGGGAGGCTATGAAAGAGGAATCCAAAAGAAAAAGGGGTATGAAATGAGTTTTGTGTTAAAAAGATAAAAAGAGAGGATAGAAGAGGATGTGACTTTGTGCCAAAGAAAAAAAAAGATAAATAAAAGTGCTGAAAAATAAAGAAAAATAAAGTGAAAGAAAAAGAAGAAAGTGAAAAATAAGAGTTACAAAGTCAAAAGTCACATCCATGGTGAAAAGAGTCAAGGGAAAAGAGGTAAAAAGCCAATGTAATGTCAAGGAGGGCAAAAAGTCACCAAAAAGTACCCAAATGTACCACACCTGACCCTGAGCCTACGTTACAAGCTAAAAAAGTCCTATAGTGATCCTAGCAACTAGTTTGTAGAGTCTAAGCAGTGAAAATAAGGGCAAGCCTATGACATTGAGCACTAACTGTACTTGAAGTTACTTCTGAGCGTGAGTGTTGAATGAATCCTTGTACTAAAAATCATATTCATTGTGTGAAAAAGCAATTTCGTTTGAAGTAAAGGCACTACTTACATTGTCGGAGAGTTGGTACCTTGGTGATAGTGAAAAAGTGTATGTTGTGTGTCTATTGGTTGATCTTTGTCATATCTTGATCCGCATGAGTTAGCTTGTTGAGTCTAAGAGAAAATATTTGCACTTGAAAAGGGAGTTGGAATAGAAAGCCATGTGATTGCTTATGTTTGAATGTGTGCTTCTATACAAGTGTCGTTTAGAGTCTTAGTGTGTCGCTTGAGGACAAACAACGAATTTAAGTTGAGGGTGTTGATACACCGTGAGTTTATAGTATTTTTAATACATTTCACTGAAGAGTTGTGTGTGTCCAGGGCCATTTTGTATTAGAACTGATGTGTATTATGCCAAATTTGCAGGAAATAGGCCTGGACAAGGTCGAGAAAGATACAACTGAAATTCTGCAGAAGTGGCCACTTATGGAAGTGACCTACAGATCGTAGGTCCAGTCACGATCCATCAGTGGGTAGGCATGGATTGATCATCTGGGAAGTCTTACTAAGTGTGGAACTACGGAGGCGAGTAACAGACCGTAGGTCGACCACGGGCCATTCGGTACGTTTGTCAATGATTACTGAGAGTTAAAGTTCCAGTACCTGATGAAAAGTTCTAAGTGTAGAGCCACGAAAGAGGACCCATAGACCGTGGACAGACCCACGGTCCGTACTGCACGTCCGTCGATTGCAATTGAGATTTAAAGGTTCCAAACATTTGAGAAATTGTCTAAATCTTGAGCCATGGAAGGGACCTACGGACCGTAGGTCAGTCCATGGTTTGTAGGTCAGTATAGTCGATGAAAGCCGCGTCCAGAAAAGTTTATTTCCTTATTTCATTTTCTTTTTGTTTAGGACATGTTTTTTTTCCTATAAATAGGGCATGTAAACCTCGTTTTTAGGGGTTAGACACCATAGTATTAGTTTAGTTCTTGGTATTTTCTTGGGAATTAACTTGCAAACTTTGGCAATTTGACTTCCTAATTTCGGTTTGCAAGATTTTTGCTTTGAATTTCAATTGGAGATTACAGGTTTCTTCTACTCAATACGTGAGTTCATGAATTCTTCTTCTACAATTATGAATTGTGTTCTTTCAAGCATGAGTAACTAAATCCACAACTAGGATTGTGGGAACCATGATCAATTAACAATGTATGAATAATATCTACGTAATTCTTGACTAGTGTTGATGCATGCATTGCTAATTCTTTCATTTAGAAGTATTTTTAACGGTGGCCAATGTTAGAACTCTCATTATTTCTACTTGCCGGACCAAGGAGGTAGTTAATAAGAAAAGAATTATCAAAAGAGATTTAGTGTGATACTATCTAATAGTCTAATGTCAATTGGTTCCAGGGTGAAAACTAAGTCATACATTGATGTGATGTCTAATCTAAGGTAAAGGTAAGGGTTAGTAAATTATACATACGTAGCAGGACCAAGGTGTGGGGTGAAATTTCCTATTTGGGGGACCAACCACTTAGGAATACATAACTTACCACTTTGCATGTGATACACTAGGAAAGAATTACTATTATTAGGATTACCGCATTAAGAGCTTATAGGGAACACAAACACCCTAGTTTCTCTCTCTCTCATTGATAACAACAAAGTTCGAATCTTGTTTTCTTGTTACTTAAACAACAATAAGTTATTTGTTTCACAAATCCCCCTTCCCCCCTTTACTTACTTGTCTCAGAAATAAGTTGACTAAACGAATATAATCGTAAGTTAAGTTTAAGTCTAAACCATATTCCTCGTGTGATCAACCCCAACCTCTGAGTTGGGTTCTCTACTTGATAAATATCACTTATACTTTTTTAGGAAAGTGTAATTTGATCATATTAAGTATTTCTCCGTGTGTCATCCTTGAAAGGCATGATGAGATTTTGGAGGCGGGTCAAATTGAGCATCAGGTATATTGGGCCTGTTGAGATCCCCAGGACAATTGGTGAGGTTGCTTATGAGTTGTCTCTACCTCCAGCATTCTTAACTATCCGCCTTGTTTTGTGTGTTTAGCTACTACGTCAGTATGTTACTAATGAGTATTATGTGCTCCAGTATGATGCAGTAGGGTTGGATGACCATTTGATGTTGGTGGAGGAACCAATTACCATTCTAGCAAAAGATGTGCAGTGGTTGTGCTTGAGAGCCATTCCTATGGTTAAGGTCCATTGGAGGCATCGTCCAGTTGCGGAGGCTACTTGGGAGACTCAGCAGAAGATATTTGAGCCTTCAGGTACTTCTTCACTCTTATTTTCACAGACGAAATTCTTTTTTAGTAGTTGATATTGTAATGACCCTTTAGATCAGTTTTGTGTTTATGATTTCTGTTAATCATTTAGACCATTCCTATAGAGACCTCAAGTCATTTATGACTTGCTGGAATTGACACTTCGTCCACCTAGTAGTTCATTTAGTTTTATGCATGTTTTTATGTCCTGGAGCTTTTGAACCTTGAATGGTCATTTTTATCAAAAGTTTAGAAAGATGACCTTAGAATCAAAATTGGCGATTCCATCAGCTCTGGAAGGGTCATTTTAGGGTATTACCATCATCGACAGAACTTTTGAGTCTTTTAATGTGAGTTTATGTGATTAGGCATTTTAACTTTCAAGTTAAGGCCTAAGTGTGACTTTAGAAAACATTCTGGGTAAATGAGCTTTGATAAAAATTCCATGAACGCAATTAGCTATAGAAAGTCTAGTTTGGTCTAGAGCGACCCTTTGTGCAGATCTTGAGGCTTCTGGGCTAATTCCCCCCTTTAAGTTTTTTGTTCAAGATGGAGTTTGAGGGTGGGAATTTTGTTTCTAAGATGACATCGTATGGGAATTTTGAAAGCTTAGTTAAGTCTAGATTATCGAATATGGTCAGGTAGCATATCTCATTTGCGTGCACGACGTTCAGAATGATTTGGAGTGCCCTATTGGAGATTTGGAAATTTGCCAAACCAGTTGATATGCATCAGCTGTTGCATATCTAAATTGGTCTTCGTGTTCGTGGACCTTGGGTTGCGTTTGTAGAGACTAGGGGAGTTGGTAACAACGTTCATGAGGTCCAGTCCATATTCGTGATGTGTTAGGACCTTTGGCCTTCACATTCGTAGGGGCCGACCGCGATGGTGGACCCTAAGTTTCTTTGGTCTTCACATTTTTGGGCTCCTTGCTGTATTCATGATGGGAAATTATCAAAAGCTCTACAATCGCGGACCCGCTGGGTCCCCTTAGCGAAGAGTAAATTTGTCTGGTCTTTTATTTAAAGACCATACACGAGGCATCAAAGTCATTGAAATTTAATGATTCAAAGTCTGGTGGATCTGTGAAGGTTGTGTTTACACCGTGGAGTTATTGGAAGTCATTGGAAAACCTTATTTTGTTGTACAATCACGTTATATCTGGCCTTTTTAGCTTATTTATTACTTTTGAATTATGAATTTATGCATGTGTCATTTGTTCAATGTTCTGAGCCCTAAATTGTGTTCCATTTTGGGACACAAGTTTAGGGTTCTATTTAGGACCTTTTGATGGAGTCAATTTTGGAAATTCCAGCATGTGTCCCGTAATTCCTATTTGACTCCAAAATTGGTGAATCTCCAGTTTATGTGTTTTGGTGTCTAAATGACTGTACTAACATTGTGTTCCTACTTTTGATAGCGTGGAAGCATTTGGAGGCTGTTGAGAAAGCAAAAACTCCAGCCTTGCAATTTGGAAGTGTGTGTGGTCAGCCTACAAGTAGGCTACGACTTCCTTCTATTAGATTGAGCTTGAATTAGTAAATGTATGTTGATTAGAATGAATTAGGGGTGGGTACCTAGATGTTCTTCTTTTCCTTTTCTTAGAAACCATAATCAGGCTTGACTAGCCATATTTTTGGTGTAAAACCATACTACTTGGGGATTGTATGTGTTACAGGTTGTTATCATTTGATTTGTGTTTGAGCATGTTCGACTTTAGTCTCAAATTATATTAGTGTTGCCTTAGACTTATGATCCTTTTGGCTTGTTAGCCTTGTTTCTTCTTTGACGTCAATTTTGACGTACTAGATCCCTATAGACTGGAGTAGCAGACTTGAGTCTGATAATATGTGCCTTAGCTTAGGTGTTTTCACAGCTTTATTGATCTTCCGTTCTCTTCCCTATTTCTGCAACTCTGATGCGGAGATTTTGTGCTTCCTCGAAGGCATGGGATTGTGTTATTTTAGGCTTTGAGCCTTTTAGTTATTCTATGTGGCTGGATGTCATTCCACATTTTCTTGGTATTAATATTTGAGATCTTCTTCAGAGTCGACACACCTTCGAGTCACTCTTGCTACCTCGACGACTTATGTCCTGGGAGTGGACTGGCTGGTTGGATAACCTTGATAAATAAGATCCTCTTTGGAGTCGACACACCCCCAAGTCACTCTTTCTAGTTGGACTGGGAGTGGACTGGTTGGCTGGCCAAGATTTATTGTCATTATTGCTAGCTAGGCTAGGAGTTGACTGAATTGTTAGGTATTTGTGGTTACTTGGGCTGGGAGACTGACTTTAATGTCGTGGTATTTTTCTCAGTAGACCTAGCTATTTTGTGTACTTTTCAGGCATATGAGGGTCCAGTGGGGTTTTATTTAAACTTGCACATTAGTGTAACTTATGGGCTTAAGGGGTCCAGTTAGGTTTAGTTTAGCTGTATTTATATTTACTTTTTGTATGCTCATGTGCTTTCTTTCATATCAACTTTGACCTTTGTTTCTTTATAGATTCTGTCTTTTCTTATTGTTTTTACCTTCCTTGCTCAGTTCACCTATGAGGCCTACTGAGTACCTTTATTTTGGACTCATGCTACTCTCTCCATCTATTTTGTGATACACGTCCTAGTACCAGCAAACATCGGTGATTGTTCATGCCATCTTCTGTAACTTTTTAGATTGGAGACGTGGGTGAGCACTTGGCGTCGTGGATCAGCCTATCTTGTTCTTTACTTATTTAGCTTGTCTTTTACTTTTTGAGACAAGCTTTGTTTGGGTCCTTTTTTGGGGACTTGTAGGTTCATGTTAGACAACGTTGTACTTATGACGTTTAGGTTCTAGGAGTAATTCTCTTGTATAAGGTTTTTGATTTGCTTCCATTTCTGTTTGGTTCAGTTCTTATAGTGTTATTAATGATTAGTTCTACCCTTATACCAATTACTTATTGTTCTAGGTTATACGTTGGCTTAACTACTTATGGATTATAGTAGGTGTCATCATGACTTGAGGAATCGGGTCGTGACACATCCTCTCGAAACACTGCTTAATAGGAGAAATGATTTCCAACGCCATTTAGCATGAAGTTGTACATAAAAATATTGTTACTTGAAGATTAGAGCATAAAGGAAAATGACTAACAAGATCCCCTAGATATATAGTTTATAAAATAGGTGCTTTACATAGGGATTGGTTGTTCTATCTTTCAAATAACAAATAATTTTTTTCAACCCTTCTGTACCAACTAAGTTTTCAACCTTTAAATATTTAAGTGAATCACCTATGCATTGTATATCATGAAAGTTGACCCAAACATAACCAAAATTTCACCTTAAGTTTCCATGTCAACATTTTTGCCCAAGATTTTCATACTTGACTTGATCCTCAAGATACTTGATGGTAAACTTTTTTGTCCAATTTTAGCGGGGCTTGTCAATAAATTTGTTAAAACAAGTACCTTTTCATTTTTAATTTTTTTTTAGCTAAAAATAATAAGGGAATAGACTCAAATATGCCACCGAACATTGAGAAAAGATTCATCTATGCCATCCGTTAAAAGTTTGGATCATCTATGTCATTTATGTTTGAGAAAATCCATGCCATTATATGTACCCTAAAGATATAATTTTTTGGTGCAAATTAAAGAATGTAGCATTTTCTTTGTAGGCTTAGCCTGCTTTATCTGTTTGTAAATCTGCACTGTCTCTCTGTTGTTTTGCAAAAGAAGTAGAGAGATGCATATGAAGTTCAATTTCGAAGAGCAACCACACTTTATTAGTTACTTATTCTCTATTCTTCTTATGTGTCATATACTTAATATGATTATGTTCTATTTGTTCAATGAAGGGAAGCATTGGAGCAACACTAAATTAAGTTCTCTTTGTGTGATCTATAGATCTCGGATTTGAGTCGTGTTATAGACCATTTGTGTAAGGGTGCATCAATATTGTTTGTGTTAGGGTAGATCACTTCCTGCATTACACTCCATTGGGCTGCCTTTTGTTTTCGTTTTCAATTTGTTACAAAGTAAAAATAAGACCTTGAATGACGTTATGTAGCGTGCAATGTGTGGATTAGACGCACGTCACAACTTCGAACTCTGTTTCAGGAAAAAACTCTAGTATTTAAATAGAGAAAGATAAACTAATGAGCTCATTATCCTCCACAATTTCATTGGAATGTATGACTTCTAATAATTTTGCCTATAACATAACTTAGTAATTCCTTGGGAATGTTAAACTGAAGAATCAAAAGCTCATTAATGATGTTGTAAATATATGAAATGGACTTAATCATTTGATAACTTTGGGGATTTTCCAACTCGATAGAAATTAGATAAAGCTATAGAGTAATCAGTGCGACTTGAATCTTCTTAAGAAAAAGTTATGCATCAACCTGAAAAGTTGTTCTTATTTTTATTGTACTTATACTTTCACCAACATATACAAATATGAGGATTGATTTATGATATGTTCACTCAGCTAATATTTATTATATCAGAAAATCATATTTCTTCTTGATTCTAATTTTCTTCAACAAAGAAAACACTTTTATGTTATAATTAATTAATAGTAACAATTAATTAGTTGAGTGACTATCTGAAAAATCTAAGACATGGATAAAAAGACAAAAACTATACTTCGAGTTTAGCCAGTCAACAAACTTTAGTCAAATTCAATTAAATTGTTGTAATCATTTACATCAAAATGCATATGACACATCTTAGCTTAAGCTAAAGATAACTTTCAATTAAATGTTTTACCTCTACCAAAGAATTGAGAAAATCAAAACTCAGTTTTGTTTCAATAACACACATTCTAAAAAAAGAGATCTCTTTTTACACTCAAAATAAAATTATGCAAGCAATCCTTGTTCCTGAACGTTAAGCTTTATTAACTGGTTAAAAAGCCTTAATGCAAGAAATTACTTAAAAATAATTAAAAAAACTTTAAGCTTTATTAACTCGTACAAAACCTTAATGTTTTATTCTTGTTCCTGAACATTGTCTTCATTATGAGAATACATTGAGTTGTTTGAAAATGTAGAACCGCGAGTCAAAACTTTGTTTGATCTCCTTGAACCTAGCTCTTGGGATCTCTAATCTGCTAGGTAGAGTTATCGCCATGATGACTTTTTCTCAGCCTTAAACTCATTCCCTTAGATGATATTTCAACCCTCTCTCTAGTTATGCCTTTCTATAAATGGATTCGACACATTATCCTTTAACTTTACATAGTCAATTGCATGATAATTTCACTAGAGTGTAGTTTTCTACCAGTAATATGTTTATATCTTATAGGATGGGACTTCATGTTATACATTATGCTCCATGCCCTACATATTGCATCTTGACTATCAAAGTGTATCCATAATGATGCCAAAGGTTTGGTCCGAAAAAGAATATCTTTCAAAAATTTCTGGAGACATTCAACATATTCACTTGCCTTATCTAGAGTGATAAACTCATATTCCATTGTAGAGCTAGCGATACATGTCTATTTGGAAGATTTTAAAGAAACTACTTTTCTACCAAGAGTAAATACATATCCCCTTGTGGATTTTACTTCATTTGACCCTGTGATAAATTTGCATCACTATATCCTTACAATATTACTAGATTTTTGTTATGATGCAAAGCATAGTTTTGAATGCACACACACGCGCATGCACACACATGCACACCCGCTCACACACACACGTGCACACGCTCACATGTGCACGCACACACACATATGCACACATGCACGCACGTGCACGCACACCCATATACACAAATATTTCTGTTGTAACCACGAATGCATCAGAGGGAAATACAATCATAGTTCCTCGAGTTCTTTCTACTCTTTTATTTTACATGGTATATGAGCCTCTATTTTTTTCTCTCTGTCTCTAAACAATGACAAATCCAAGAGTTCCTGCAACTTCTTCTACTCTTGCAACATCTTTATTTCTACCAGTCCCATATCTACTGTTTTCTCCTCAACCAATTCCCTTTCTTTGAAACTCTCAACCAAAAACTACCTAGCATGGAAAACTCAATTCATTCCCATATTAAACTATCAAAATCTTCATGATTTAATAGATGGTACTTGTCCAGCTCCATTAAAAACCAAACCGTCTTCCACTAATCCATAATTACAAGAACCTAATATGATTCCTGGTTAAAAAGGATCAAATGCTTATTTCATGGCTCTTCTCCTCTTTAACGGAAGAAATATTTCCTTATGTCATTGGATTATCTTGCTTGCGTGAAGTCTGGAAAGCTCTTGAAAATTCATTTGGTTAGGTATGCTCAGTTTCAAGAAAAGATTTTTCCATATATTGATGCAAATGCCAAGACTTTAGAGACTGAAACCATCACAACTCCTTGGCTGCAAGTCTCCAGCATAGAACACTCCTCATTGGACTCTACCTCAGTACCATCTTCAGGTAATTATCTTAATCTCTCTCAGATTCCCTCTTATTCTCATATTATTGATCATTCTTCATCTGCTCCCTTAAATACTCAACCAAATTTATCACCTAATTCTACGCCATGCTCAACCCCAATAACAAATAGAGCCATAAATCTTCCTATTGATCTTAAACAATATTTGCCCGAACCACCTCAACAATCAAGTAAATTCATGACATGATCTTGCATCCTACCACCATGTCCAAATGACGTGCCTTCATAACTATAACCATTCCAAATTACCTGTACACAAAGCCAACAACATTAGCGTAAGAAAAACAAATTTTAGAATGGAGAGAGGCAATCCAAGATGAGCTAAATGCACTCCTTCAAAATAAAACATGGACTTTAGTTTCATGACCACCTGGTAAGAATATTATTGGGAACAAATGGATATTCTGAATCAAGCAGAAATCCAATGGTGATATTCATAGGTACAAAGCTCGCATAGTGGCGAAAGGCTACTCCCAACAATGTGGTGTAGATTATCAAGATACTTTCTCTCCAGTTGTTAAATTTACCACTGTTCACACTATGGTTTGGATAGCAATAATTCATCAATGGTCTATACGACAAATTGATATTTTGAATGCTTTCTTGCAGGGACATCTAGATAATGAGATTTACATTGAGCAACTAGCAGGTTTTGTGTACTCTTCCTGTCCGGATCATGTCTTCCAACTACATTAGTCACTCTATAGCCTCAAACAAGTTCTGCGAGGTTGGTTCCATCGCTTATCAACTTTCTTAATACAATTAGGATTCACTCCATCAAAAGTTGATAGCTCCCTTTTAATTCTCTGCCAAGGTGATTTGAAAAATTTCATTCTCGTTTATGTTGATGATATATTGTTAACGTGTTCAGATCCTAGCAAGTTGGGACTCCTTCACTAGTTCTATGAAAAAGGTCTTTCATGTTAAAGACTTGGGTAAACTACATTATTGTTAAATATCGTACTGCAAAATCTATTTTTCCAACAAAATAACTTCAAACAAATAATGAAATATAACATATGAAGTTAAATAAAATTTGGAAACAAAAAATCATATAATAACAAGATGAAAGGAAGAAGAGTCAAGTCCTCTGAATTCACAAAATTTCCTTAATGAAATTATTCCCCTCAAGTACCCGAGGTTATGGAATATATCCTTCCAGGATAAAATGACTCACGACAAACAAATAGTGGTACATCAAATTTGTTGTCCAGCGAACCACTCAATGGCATGTAATCACACTTGAAGGTTTTTTTGGAAAAGCAGAAACTTTTTTCTTACTATGTAGTATTTTTCTTCTTGTAAACTTGTTTCTATATTTGAGAAAGAATTAGATATTTATAGCCTATAGGTGAGCACAATGATTCATCCATGATATGTGAAAAGGTAACCTAGAAATACGAACGGTTGGATGAAAATACGAAAGATTGCATTCAACTGTCATGAGTATTCATGAATGGAATAACTCCATTCATACTTGCAGCACTTTGACATTTTTAATTAATCAATCTTTATTCTATGTACCATTATCCATTCACACAGATTATACAATGAACCCAACAATCCCCAACATGAATGGGAATGGCTATAACACAAAAGATAGATATACACGGACTAGTGTGTGATTACAAGACTAGTTGCATCGGGATAAGTGATCTTCCCTTTGAACTTTCCGTAGTGAACTTATATCGGATGCACTCGATCAATCGGTAGATGAGATATCTTCGAACCGTCAAACTTGAATATACACCAAGAAAATATAAGTCACACAACCAGCCTTTTATCATATATGGTTCTCACAGTTTTGTTCGTTTCAGCCATGAACACTTCTTGGTTTTATGAGAGCTTAGAGAATTGACCTTTACTAACATTCTCCTTGAAGCGGCTTCCACTTCACTCCCACATAGGTGATTCCTAAATATCTACTCCTGTAGAGAAACTATTTGGTCATGCCTTGTCAAACTTAGAAACCATTAAAAAGCTTCAATACAAGCTTTATCCTTGGTTACTAAACATTGTCTTCATCGTGAGAATGGGTTATCTTATTTGATAATGTTGGACCGTTGAACACAACTTTGTTTGATCTTTTTGAACCTAGCTCTTGGGATCTCCAGTCTGCTAGGTAGAGTTACCATCATGCTTGACTTGTCCTAGGCCTTAAACCCATCCTCTTAGATGACCTTTCAACTCCCTCTCTAGTTAGGCCTTTTGTAAGTGGATCCGATACATTATCTTTTGACCTTACATAGTTAATTGTGATAATTCCATTAGAGAGTAGTTCTCTAACGGTATTATGTCTTAGTCTTGTGTGATGAGATTTACCATTATACATCATGCTCCCTGCCCTACCTATTTCAGCCTGACTATCACAATGTATGCATATAAGTGCCAATAATTTAGGCCAATACAGAATATCTTCCAAGAAATTCCAGAGCCATTCATCTTTTTCACCGGCTTTATCTAAAGCGATAAATTCAGATTCCATAGTGGAGCGACCAATACATATCTGTTTGGATGATTTTCAAGAGAGTGCTCCTCCACCAAGAGTAAATACATATCCACTTGTGGATTTTACTTCATCTGATCCGGTGATCCAATTTGCATCACTATATCCTTCAATTACTGCTGGATATTTGTCATAATGCAAAGCATAGTTTTGAGTATGTTTTAAATACCCTAAAACTCTCTTCATTGCCATCCAGTGAGTTTGATTGGGATTGCTCGTGTATCGACTCAACTTACTAATAGCACATGCTATATCTTATCGTGTACAATTCATGATATACATCAAATTTCCCAATACTCTCACATAGTCCAATTGTGAGTCAATTTCACCTTTATTCTTTCGAAGTGAAAACCTCACGTTTATTGGAGTCTTCACAATATTGAAATCCAAATACTTGAACTTGTCAAGTACCTTTTGAATAATGAGACTGTGACAAACCCAAACCTTGTGGAGTTCAAATTTTTTTATCCCTAATATAACATCTGCCGCTCCAAGGTCTTTCATTTCAAATCTAATAGTAAGCATTTGCTTAGTAGCATTTATGCCAACTAAGTTTCTACTAATGATTAACATATCATCCACATACAAAGAAACAATGACCTTATGATTTGGAGTGTCTTTAATGTAAACACATTTGTCACACTCATTAATCTTAAATGTGTTTGCCAACATTGTTTGGTCAAACTTTGCATGCCACTGTTTGGGTGCTTGTTTCAGTCCATAAAGTGACTTCACAAGTTTGGACACTTTTCTTTCTTTACCAGGAACCACAAACCCCTAGGGTTGTTCCATGTAAATTTCTTCCTCTAACTCTCCATTTAAAAAAGATATTTTTTACATCCATTTGGTGGATTTAATGATCATATACTGCTGCTAGTGCAACCAACATTCGAATAGATGTAATCCTTGTCACTGGCGAGTGTGAATCAAAGTAATCAAGACCTTTATTTTGTTTGAAGCCTTTGACTACAAGTATTGCCTTGTACTTGTAAATAGTACCATCAATCTTCATTTTCCTTAAAAAGATCCATTTTTATCCTAAAGGCTTATTTCCCGGAGGAAGATCAACCAACTCCCAAGTATGGTTATTCAAGATTGATTCAATCTCACCATTGGCAGCTTCTTTTCGAAAAGATGAATTTGTAGAGGACATTGCTTCTTGGAAGGTTTGAGGCTCATTATCAATGAGAAATGTTACAAAATATGATCCGAAGGAAGTAGCAATCCTTTGACGCTTGCTACGCCTTGGATTTTCTTCATTTTGTATATTTTACATTGGTACATCTTGAGGTCGTTTAGAGCCCCCCCCCCCCCCTCACTAGACTCTTCATATCTAGCTTTATACGGGTAAATGTGTTCAAAGAATTCAACATTATCTGATTCAATTACCGTATTGTCATGAGTATCTGGAAGTTCAGATTAACGAACCAAAAATCGACATGCCTTGCTATTTACAACATATCCAACAAACACACAGTCCACAGTCCGTGCTCCTATTTTCAACCTTTTGGGTATAGGAACTTGGAATTTCGCTAGACACCCCACACTTTGAAATATTTCAAGTTGGGTTTCTTTCCTTTCCATTTTTCATATGGAATAGATTGTGTCTTTCTATGGGGAACTCTTTTGAATATTCTATTTGCTGTAAGGATAGCTTCCCCCCATAAGTTTTTTGGTAACCCTGAACTTATAAGTAAGGCATTCATCATTTCCTTTAAAGTTTAGTTTTTTCTTTTTACAATCCTATTGGATTGTGGTGAATAAGGGGTAGTCGTTTGATGGATAATTCCATTTTCCAAACATATTTCCGCAAAAGGAGATTCATATTCTTCACTGTTATCACTTCTTATCATTTTTATGTTTTTATCTAACTGATTTTCAACTTCAATTTTGTATTGCCTAAATGCTTCAATTGCTTCATGCTTACTTAATAGCAAATAAACAAAACAATATCTAGTGTAATCATCAATAAAAGTTGTGAAATACTTTTTCCCACCACGTGTTGGTGTTGATTTCATATCACATATGTCTGTGTGAATCAAATCTAAAAGATTGGAATTCCTTTCAACAAATTTATAAGGATTCTTAGCAAACTTAGCTTCCACACATATTTGACATTGTGTTTTATTGCCCTCAAAATTAGGCAATACTTCCAAACTAATCAGTTTTCACAAGGTCTTATAATTGACATGTCGCAAACGTTCATGCCATAAAACACTCGACTCAAGCAAGTAAGCAGAACATGAACTTTTATTATTAGCAATAGCTATTACATTGACCTTAAACAAGCCCTCGCAAAGGTAGCCCTTTCCAACTTACACTTCATTTTTACTAATTACAACTTTGTCAGAAACTAATACACATTTGAATCCATTTTTAGTAAGAAGTGGAGTAGAAACCAAGTTCTTTCTTAACTGTGGAACATGTAGCACATTCTTGAGAGTCACCACCTTGCCAGATGTCATCTTCAAGAGAACTTTGCCTGTTCCTTCAACCTTTGCTATTGTCGAGTTTGCCATGTAAATTATGTCATCACCTTGAGTAGGCTCATATGATGCAAAAAGTTCTTTGTTGGCACATATATGGCGGGTGGCACGAGAATCTATCCATCACTCTCTTGGGTTGCTAACAAGATTGCATTTAAAATGCATAACACATAGATTATCATCTTCAAATTTAGCAACATTTGCTTGATCATTCTTTTTCACTTTCTTGGGAGCCTTACAATCTGCAGCCCTATGACCATTTTTTCCACAATTAAAGAAACTACCTTTGAATTTCTTCTCAGGTTGACTACTTTGCTGTGCAGAGTTTGCCTTTCTCTTTTTAGACCTTCCATCTTCAACAATATTGGCTCCTAATATTGTTGAATTTCCACGAGGCCTCTTCTCTGCAGCCTTATTATTCTTTTCAATTCTCAATCTTACAATGAGATCTTCAAGGGACATCTCCTTTATCTTATGCTTTAAGTTGTTTTTGAAGTCCTTCCACAGATGAGGTAACTTGTCAATTATAGCAGCTACTTGGAGGGCCTTATTAATCACTAGGTCTTTCGCAAGGAGATAATTGATAATCAATTGCAATTCCTGAACTTGAGTAACAACATATTTGTTATCTATACCATCTTGAAGTCCAGAGACTTTGCCACATATGAATTTCTTCAATCTGACATCCTCCATCTTATACTTATTTTCCATAGTATCCCAGAGGTCTTTGGAAGTTTTCATATTAATTTACACATTATAAAAGTCATCATGAAGCCCATTCAGAATATAGTTCTCGCATAAGAAATCAGAATGCTTCCAAGCTTCAATAACCATAATGCGTTCACCTTCCGGAGTAGAATCTGCTATCTCAGGAACACTTTCTTTGATGAATCTTTGTAGACTCAAAGTAGTTAAATAAAATAGCATCTTTTGCTGCCACCTCTTGAAATTCATGCCAATGAATTTTCACGTTTTTCAACCGGTGCAACTCTTGTACGACTCGACGAAGCAATATTCATTGTACAAATTTTTGATGTCGTATCATCCATGACTTCAGTTTCATTAGTCATCTTGCTGTCAAAAAAGACAAGCACACTTAGTGTCTTCAAATAAAGGCTTGATCTTTATTTCCAGTTTTTTCTAGTTTAACGATGAAGTTTATAACTTCCAATCGTTCACCGAATGAACTTTGATTTTCTGATGAACTTTTTAGGTTCTCCAAGTCAGTGATTTCATGTATCAGGACACTACCTCCAGTTCAAGTGCCAACGATCGTGAGTAGTAATATAACCCAACTAGTGAGTTAGGGTCGAGTCCCAAGGGAGCGGTTCAAAATTGAGAATCAATAGAAAAGCATAAATGTGTTCAAGTCAATTATAGCTATAAACATTTACAAAGAAAAACATGATAAATTAAAGGGTCATATAAGTGTCAACCCAATTAAATTCAAACACAACCACTGAATGAAATCACCTTTAAATAGAAAATGAACTATCAATTACTAATACCCAACAGTAAATTCAGCCCATATTCACATAATCACACCCCAAGAATTGGGGCTTTAGCTAGACATAGTAAAGAGATAGAAAACGATACCAAAAAGTGTTTCCATCAAGTGGGTATGATTGATATGGTCTTTACACACGTTACGATGAAGAATCTTCAATATCCACTTCCAATTTCTTCATAATGGGGATTTTCAAAATCTCCAACACTAAGGGAAAAATGTCTCCGAAAACAATGTTCTAAAATTGAGTAATTCTAAAATTTCACAAACTGGTTGCATACTAAACTAAAAATTCAAAAAAGTATTTGTAGTTGTCAAAAAGTGTGCTGCAAAGGTCACCTCGGCGATCCACCCTTTGGTCTGGTTCATCGCCTTTCTGCATTGGCCTTCAGCAAATTCAAGTTCTGTAACTTTTGGCGATATAACACTGCATCGCAAAACTGTTCGGCGACTCACTGATTGCTCATTTCTATCACCGACTTGATTCTATCCTTCAGGGCTTGGCACACTGGAACATTAGGCGATACCAAGGCCATTTGGCGACTCGCCCAATGGTCTAGGCGATCCTCAAGCCTTCTTTCCTCGTTCTTTCAGCTGCCTTATTCCTTTTTGCTAAATAGTGTCCATGCTTTGTCCCTAAGTTCAAATACCTGAAATTCAAGAATTTATATCAGTTATTGAGACAAAATATGCATTCGAGGACACTAAATCTATAAATATTAAGCCCTAAATGAGTCCAAATCGTGGACTCATCAACACCCCCAACTTAAACTTTTGCTTGTCCTCAAGTAAAACTCAAGTTCAACATTTCAAAAAGGATGTCTCAATATAGTGTTACACAAGACTCAATCATGAATGCACACAAAAAGACTCAACTTACTCATGCAATGATCAAATGTGCACTCAAAGTTTCCAATTTTGACTCACCTTTATCAAAGAATCTCAAGCTCACAATACTTGCTTCAAATGCAAGATCAAGTTCAACAAAGGAAATCAAATGCCCTCACACAAAGAATGATTCCATGTTCACACTCAAGGGTTCAACAATTTAAAGTTTCGGAATCAAATGCAATGCTCACACTCACAAAGATGAACACAATGTATGATTTCACCCATAGGTTTGCCCATATTTTCCAACCAACATTTTTTTTAGCTCACTCAAGATAAAAAAAGGTCTTTTCAAGGCTTGTAACGTGGCTGATTGCAATGGTATGATCATTTAGGCTCATTGGCTATAGTCCTCATGAAACGTGGTGCGCACAACACTTTCTTTCCTTTTCTTCATCATTTTTCATTTCTACTTACAAGTCATCCCATTATTCATTTTCCATGGACTGCTGGAAACCCCATTTCATTTTTGTATTTTCACAACTTTATTACACATTTTTTTTCTTTTTCTTTTTCATTCTTTTCTTCTTCTTTTATGCATGAAGGGGTTCCATTTTTTTTAGAACATGGGTAAAAGGGGATTTTCTTGCAATTTCTTGATTTACCCTCTCTTTTCATCACACCCCCAACTTAGGCGCATAGACTAAGTTGGCTATTCAAACATGCCACAAATTATGAGGATTATGGGTAATGGATTAGGAAAGGTTATGTTTTCAGCAAGTTTCTTCCAAGAAAAGGGTAAGGCTCAAAGGGTGCTCAAAAGGGGTTCACACACTCACAAGGTAGGCCACAAAAAGAGGTATAATGTCAAATTGTTTCACACTCTTTAAAGTTGCCTAAGATCATATCAAGAGTTAACATCAGTTAGTCAGTCGGACCAACGGGGTAAATTCTAGGTGCCATCACACATGGTTCACGGTAAGCTCATCACATAAGGCATTGACACCAATGTCAAACAAGACTCCACACTTTCACTAGTGTGTAATGTTCATCACAAGAGACTCAATTTGATATTTGGTTAGTCACAACACGATGCAAAGAGTTCACATATTGGATATGCAACTTCATTTGGCCTCATCGTAGCCGCACATTTATTTTTGTTCAATTATGAGAACTATTCAAGTCATCGATATTGATCAAAACCGATACTCAAATTTGCACAAGAACAACTACATTCGAAACAAATAAGAGGTGGCAAATTTTTTTTGGAAGGGTCAAAGATCATTTACAATTAAAAACAAGGAACCACAAGCTCAAACATCCACAAAAAGTAGTGTATGACACAAATTTAGCTCAAAGCCCAAATATATAAACAAAACAAGAATTAGGAATGTCACACAAAAGGTGGGCCTCACCCCACCACAAATAAAAGTATTTGTCTTCAAATGCAAAAAAGCTAATAATATCCAAAAATTAAAATAAAAGTAAGATATAGAGGATGGTAAAAAGGGGATCTTGTCTACTCAGTCGCTCCATCTGTCTGGGCATCAATACCCGGTGCATTAGTCTAGTCTCAGGCCTCAGTACCCGGGGTCACCTCAAAAGGAACAACAACTACACTAGGAGCATCCAAGGGAGTATTTGCTAAGGAAGCATGCACAACAACATCTACCATGATGTCTTCAGTCTCAGTAAGGCCATCATATGAAGCTTCCTCAGCCACCTCGAGTATCTCCTTATTAGTCTCCGCCTCAGACTCAGGATCAGCTGCTTCCTCAACTCTACCCTCATCTCCGATGGTAGCCGGAGGCATCTTTGGCACATCTGGGATCTCCACCATCCCAAAGATCATGGACATATCAGTGAACTTCAACTGATCCACATAGCTCCGCAACATAGCTATAGTGGACTTTAAGGTCGTCACCTCCTCGGTGGCCCCTTGGCCATGCTCACACACCGATATCCTTGTCGCAAGGGCATCAATGGCAGCGCTCATTGGTGTCACACCATCAGGGAAGTTTGAATCATGCTTGGAATGGAGTCCTCAAGTCTGGCAGCTCAACGATCAGTAAAATGGCCAAGTTTCCCCATCTGGAGTAATGAAGCCTTGGTGATCGGAGTCCGGGAGACAATAGCAACAACAGGTCTAGGGGGCAGAGCAGAAGCAGAAGAACTAGGAACATCAGAAGGAGTAGCAGTAGAGGTACCTAAAGTCCCATGGGCCGGAGTAGGAAAAGATGCCTCTGCAGGTATGGAGTTTGTGTCCACAACCAGGGAAAGGTTCACCGGGGCTGCTTTCGACCCCTTCTCTGCCTGATCCTTAATATATTTAGCTTCGATTCTCTGGATATTAGTGAAGGATGTGGGAATCACTTCCACATCCTTCTTTGCATCTCTGGGTACCTGAGCCCGTCTGCACAACTCGATGATCAATACCGGGAAGGAAAGTGAGGTCTGGCGCTGCTTTGCACGCATGAGAATCTCAGAAGCAATGATCATCCCTAAATTTAGCTGTGTTTTATCAATAATGCAACCTAGACAGATGCTTTGGCATGTCAGAGAATAGACTCATTTTGGGATGGCATGATCGTACTACTGATGAAACCAAACTAATACCGAGTTGCCACGTTGAGGTCATTTTTTTCAATAATAGCACCAACTTCAAGCCACTTGGGACTGTCGTCTGAGATTAACAGAGCTAACCACTTTTTCATGTTGTTCAGCATTTTAGTCCTAATCATGCGCTGGCAGTCATCATCAATGTCATCAGGACAATCTAGGATAGCATTAATAACGACATGGTCACACTTGACATTTTTTCCCCGGACGACTACATAGTCAACCAGTTTGAATGCTGCTGCTTGTTTCTTCCTCTGTGGTATCAAGGTCCCATAAGAAGCATAGAACTCCTAGACCCAATTTGGAATGTATGGGCCACGGGCTTGGTGAAGATCTGGAAATCATGATACTTGAGGTAACTCATAATCTCTGGATACCTATCAATCACTCTATCCATGGAAAGACACTTTTCCTCAATAATTGTCCTCATCCCTCAGTCTTTAATCTATTCATTGAATTTGAAGGAGGGCCCTGTAATGGGGGTGCCAACACCACTGCTTGTTCTGGGACTGGAGGAGGAGTGATAGCCAGAGGAGTCCGGATCCTAGATAGATCATTCATTCTTTTTTAACGTAGCTCTGCCCTCAGTGCTACTACCAGCTCATCATCATCAGATGCTATAGTTTGAGGCTCCTAATGCTCACCCTCACTTTCAGATGTGGTTAGGTAAGTGTCATAGATGCCATCACTATCGGAGCTTGCCTCCGGTGACGTAGGTGCTTTGCCTTTACTCTTGGCTTTCCCAACAGTTGTGGTGAGTTTTGTGGCCTTTCCCCTGGATGCAGCTGCATCCTCATTGAGTGTAATTCCTTTTGCTTTCCCATGGGGTGGCAAGTTTCTTCTTGTAACTTTAAATCTAGCTATGTCTTTGGCCTTTTAATGAACTGTTCGGTTCTTCCCCAGTCGACGACGTTAGTTGTGGTCGCCGATCCACTCGACGACACCCCGAGTTGTCACCTACCTCAGTGAGTGTTATAGGGTCCTCAGTTTATTTGGGGGTCCAAACGATGGTCTAGGTCGGGATCGCCGACCTTTTTGGTGATTCGCCGATTGGAGTTTTTGCTCGCCAACCTTCACCTTTCAACAACTTTCCCACTTTGACCTACTCAAACAACACACCATTTTTCCTTAAAGTAAAAATAAAGCGATAAGGGGCATGAGTTGCCTCCCAAGCAGCGTCTTAGTTAACGTCATGGAACGACACAAGTCCAATCTCAAACCTCATTTTTTGGGGCCATAGTATTACTAGGAAAACCCTCTTTAGACTGTGAGTAGACATACGACAACACTTGATCTATTTGGGGGTCTTGCAGCTGATTAATCATGGAATGAGGGTTATCATCTGATTAATCATTAGGACATTTTCTTTCAGTTCATTCAACACTCTATCTTGTTTTACGATTTTGTGTAGATTAAGTGAGAAAGCCTCTTCATTTTGTTCTCTCCTACTACTTCATCTTTTGAAACTCGTGATGAGGAAGGTACTTGTCCTTCTTGTTGGACCTTGCCTCTAACTCCATAACTTTCTTAGACAAGACATCCAGCTGTATCAACAATGTTGCCCATTCTCGGTCTTTCTCTGTTTCCCTATAGGTTTTAACCATACCATCAATGAGTTGGGCTACTACTTCATAAGGTTGTTAGATCAAACAACTTGCAAACAGTGCATCAACAACGCTTCTATTTTCGGGACCAAGACATCTATAAAAGCACTCTAGTAGCAATTTATCTGGCATTCCATGAGATGGGCACTGCTGCAGTATTGCTTGAAATCTCGACCACATCTCATGGATAGTCTTACCTCCCAATTGTTTGAACATTAGAAGGTTATCCCTAATATTCAACAGTCTCAAAAGGGGATGGTCCATTTGGTAACAATTGTCACCATTCACACTCATTCTTCCTGTTTCAACAAAAACGAGCAAAACAAAACTAAAAATTAAGTAAGTAGAACTATAACTAACAAGAACAAAATTTACTTACCTAAAACTTCTTCACTAACACCACTCCCCGGCAGTGGCACCATTTTGATTTCACGTATCACGACACTACTTCCAGTTCAAGTGCCAATGATCGTGAGTAGTAATATAACCCAACTAATGAGTTGGGGTCGAGTCCCAAGGGAGCGGTTCGTAATTGAGAATCAATAGAAAAGCATAAATGTGTTCAAGTCAATTATAGCTATAAACATTTACAAAGAAAAACATGATAAAATAAAGGGTTACACAAGTGTCAAGTATTAAAAGGGGGTTTTGTAATCAATATTCAACTAAAACGACAACTAAAACGAAAATACAAATATGGAGATGGGATTCTTGGGATGTGATAGGATTATGGGCTAAGGTAAACAACCGAGTAATTGCTATTGATAGTAAATTGCTGTAAATTGGTAACTAAGCTAGACTTTAATGGGGGTAAACTTTCTCTCCAATAATTTACCTCGAATAAAATTGGTTTCTCTCGAACACCAATAAGAGGAAATAAAGCATAGTCTTCACCTTAGTTCATTCACTCTCTCAAGTGGAATGTGTGGGAGAGGGTTTATGATTCACTCTCTCGAGCTGAGCCCGTGATAATGCAATAACCACAGACCATCGATTCAGTAGTTTTGGTTTTAAAACCTTTCTCTCGAGCAAGCCAAAAACACAAAGTTAAAATTGTATTTGCAACTACAACTCCATTAAATTCAAATACAACCACTGAACGAAATCACCTTTAAACAACCAATGATCTATCAATTAGCAATACCTAATAGTAAATTCAACCCATATTCACATAATCACACCCCAAGAATTGGGGTTTTAGCTAGACATAGTAAAGAGACAGAAATTGATACCAAAAAGTGTTTCCATCAAGCGGGTATGATTAATATGGTCTTTACACACGTCTAAGAAGAAGAATCTTCAATACCCACTTCCAATTTCTTCAAAATAGGGATTTTCAAAATCTCCAAATCTAAGGGAAAAATGTCTCTAAAAACTAAGTTCTAAAACTGAGTAATTCTAATATTTCATAAACTGGTTGTATACTAAACTAAAAATTCAAACAAGTATTTATAGTTGTCAAAAAATGTGCGGCGAAGGTCCACTCGACACAATTAGTCGGGATCATCGATCCACTCGGCGATCCACCCTTTGGTCTGGTTCATCGCCTTTCTGCATTGGCCTTTAGCAAATTCAAGTTTTGTAACCTTGGGCAATATAGCACTGCATTGCAAAACTGTTCGGTGATTCGCCGACTGCTCCTCTCTATCGCCGACTTGATTTTCTCTTTCAGGACTTGGCACACTGGAATATCAGGCAAGACCAAGGCCATTCGACGACTCGCCTAATGGTTTAGGCGATCCTCAGGCTTTCTTTTCTTCGTTCTTACAGCTGCCTTGTTCCCTTTTTATCAATAGTGTACATGCTTTTTCCTTAAGTTCAAATACTTTAAATTCAAGGATTTATATCAGTTATTGAGACAAAATATGCATTTGAGGACACTAAATCTATAAAAATTTAGCCCTAAATGAGTCCAAATCGTGGACTCATCAGTCATTATCAAGTTCAAACAAAGCATAAAACCACAAAGGTTTTAATCTCCAGAAGCCAATTATAAATAAAGTATTGTCATATATTTCTTCAGATTTTAAACATTAAAGTTCCAATAAACAATTACATAATAAGATAATCATTATTTCCTTAAGATTGTTAAATAACGTACTGCAAATCTGTTTTTCCAACAAAATAACTTCAAACAAATTTCATACAAATAATGAAATATACAATATGAAGTTAAATAAATTTTGGAAACAAAAAATCATGTAATAACAAGATGAAAGGAAGAAGAGCCAAGTCCTCTGAATTCATAGAATTCCCTTAAGGAAATTATTCCCTCAAGTACCCGAGGTTATGAAATATATCCTCCCAGGATAAAATGACTCACGATAAACAAATAATGGTACCTCAAATTTATTGTCCAGTGAACCACTCAATGGCTTGTAATCACACTTGAAGTTTTTTTGGAAAAGCAGAAACTTTTTTCTTATTATGTAGTGTTTTTCTTCTTGTAAACTTGTTTCAATATCTGAGAAAGAATCAGATATTTATAGCCTATAGGTGAGCACAATGATTTATGCATGATATGTGAAAAGGTAACCTAGAAATATGAAAGGTTGCATGAAAATACAAAAGGTTGCATTGATCTGTCATGAGTATTCATGAATGGAATAACTCCATTCATACTTGCAGCACTTTCACATTTTTAATTCACCAATCTTTATTCTATGTACCATTATCTATTCACACACATTATACAAAACCCAACAATTATTTCTTGGGCATTGAAGTAAGGCCCCACACTGTACGCTTCTTGCTCACTCAACAGAAATATGTAGAAAAATTGATAGTTGAAACAAATATGTTGACATCAAAACTATGCTCCACGCATATGGCTATCTCGCCGAACTTAAGAAAATTCATAGGTACTCCTTTTGCAAATCCAGAGAAGTATAGTAGCGTCATTGGGGCTCTCTAATACCTCACTCTAACTAGCCCCGACATTGCATTTTCAGTAAATAAGCTTGCTCAATTTATGCATTGTCCAACAGATGTTCATTGGCAAGCAATCAAACTAGCCATTCGTTACTTGTGTGGCACCAGTGCTCATGGTTTACTCTTCAAGAAAAATTCAACCTTGCAACTCCAAACTTTCTCGGATAGTGATTGGACTGGCTTCCTAGATGATAGATGATCCTCCAACGGATATCTAGTATATATGGGGTCCAATTAAATTTCATAGTCGTCGAATCAACAACCTAGTGTTGCTCCTTCATCTACTGAAAGTGAATACAAAGCTTTGGCAAACTTCAGATATGAAGTATTGTGGCTCAATTTCATAATTAAGGAGCTTAGAGATTTGAATACCCTTCCAACAACTCTCTAGTGTGACAACATTGGTGCAATCTACCTTTCTTCAAATTCCATTTTTCATGGTCAAACCAAACTTGTGGAGCTGGATTATCATTTTGTTCGTGAGCAAGTAAAGCTTGGCAATTTTGTTGTAAAATTCATCTCAAGCACTAACAAACATGCTAATATCTGACAAAGCAGTCGAGGTCAAAATCATATCTCTATTTTTGTGACAAGTTCCTTCTTTACTACATTCTGTCATTAGCTTGGAGGTTGGGGAGGGGGGGGGGGGGTTAGTTCCCTGTATTTCTCTGCCTCTCATTATATATTTCACTGGTTTATTATCGATAGAACTCTATCTTATGTATGTTGGAGAAAAAGTACAGAGAAATTTGGAAATAATAAAAAAGAGAAGGAAACTGTTGCGTTTAATTTCAGATTAATTGGAAGTACTAAAATAACAAAATATGCCCACACGATATATAGTCTAAGAGATAAAACAACTAATCCTAAAATATAGGTCCTATAACCCACTATGACACCTAATCAGCAACACTAATTAAACTTGGGTAAATATAGGAAATTACTTAACAAAGACCCAAAGACTAATTCTACTAAACTACCCATGTCCCAATTCAGTCAATCATTTTGAATCACTCTTTAACATTCCCTTTTGATTCAAAACTACAGACACCAAACAATCCCCTGAAGTAGCAGAATTTCTCCTTCGATAAAGCCTTTGTCAATACATCAGCGAACTGCTCTTATGTACTGCAATATTCCAATAATATTTCCTCATTTGCTACCAAATCACGGATAAAATGATAACAAATATCATTATGTTTTGTCCTGCTATGGAATATTGGGTTCTTTGTCATGGAGATAGTTGCTTTATTATTGCAAAATATCTCTGTTGCTCCTCTCTACTCCTGTTGAAGATCAGCTAACACTCTCCTCAGCCAGATGGCTTGACAAGCTGCTGAAGTTGCTGCAATTTACTCAACTTCTGAAGTAGACAATGATGTTGTAGCTTTCTTCTTTGAACTCCAAGTCACCACACCTGAACCTAGGGTGAAAACATTCTCTGAAACACTCCATCTATCGTCCAATGAACTTGCCTAATCACTATCTGTGTACCCGTACAATCTGAAATTATCAGTTTTGGAGTACCAAATACCAAAGTCCAAAGTTCCAGCAATGTACCGCAAGACTCTCTTTGCTGCCCCATAGTGTACCTTTCAATGTTGTTGCATAAACCTAGAAATAACACCAACATGATATGCAATATTGGGTCTAGTATGCGTCAAATATAAACCTCCAACCAAGCTTCTGAATTTCTTTGCATCTGTCAATTCTTCTTCATTTACCTATTGTAATTTCTCACGAATATTCATCGGAGTAGTCGCAAGCTTGCAATTAAGCATGCCAAATTTGTTGAGTAGATCTCTAGCATATTTCCTTTGTGAAAGAAATATTCCCTCTTTAGTTTGATGGACTTGAAGGCCAAGAAAGTAATGTAATAAACCCATATCTGACATCTCAAACTCATTCATCATTTGAGACTTAAACTCTTCCAGAAGAGAACGTGAAGAACTAGTGTAAATGATATCATCAACATAAAGGTATAAAATAACAAAATCATTACCTTCCTTATTCACATATAAGGTGGATTCATCTCACTTCTTATGTATCCATTTTTGTGAAAGTATCCATCAATCTTGGTATACCACGCTCGAGGGGCTTGCTTCAAGCCATATAATGCCTTTTTCAACTTGTACACCTTTGTTTCATCGCCTTCATTTGTGAAACCTTTAGGTTGTGTGACATAGACTTCTTCTTGCAAGTCTCCATTGAGGAATGCCAACTTGACATCAAATTGATAAACTGCCCATTGCAACTGTACAGCCAATGTTAGAACCAACCTCACTGTCTCAAATCGAGCTACTGGAGAAAATGTTTCTTCAAAATCAACACCATATTGTTGTGTATACCCTTTTACCACAAGACGAGCTTTGTGCTTTTGTAGGCTACCATCAGTTGCAAACTTTGTTTTGAACACCCACTTCAATACAATTGCATTTTTTCCGTTTGGTAACTCCATCATTTCCCATGTTCCATTCTTTTCGATGGATTTCATTTCTTCCACCACTGCTTTCTTCCATTCTTCTTTTCCAGCAGCTTCTTCATAATTCATGGGATCTGAAACAATAAGAGCAAACTGAAAAGACGTATAAAGGTTATTTGCATACTTGGGATTTGGATTTTTAAGCCTTATTGATCTTCTTAATGGAATAATCTCATCTGAAGACTCTTCATGAGTTGTTGCAATTGGCGAGCTTTGTGAGACTGATGAGTCCATAAATTGGACTCATTTAAGGCTTTATTTTGATAGAAATAGTGTCCTCAAATGTTTATTTTGTCTCAATATCTGATGAAAACTCTTAAGTTTCAGGTATTTGAAGTTTTAGTGGAAGCATGGACACTTAGGTGCAAAAAGGAACAAAAAGGCTGAAAAGAATGAAGAAGCTGAAGCTGAGCATCGCCAAGCACGCTTGGCAATTCGTCGAAGGGACACACTCCACCTTTTGTTCCAGTATGCGAAGCCCTAAAGGAGCAAGATAAAAAGGCGATGAAATGAGTAGTCGATGCTTCACCGAATATTTCTGCGAAACAGTACTGTGTCACACAATGACACATAATGCGACGATGCTGAAGGCTAATGCAAGACGGCGACGAACTACACCAAAGGGCGAATCACCGAGTTAATTGGCGATTTCAACTAACCTCGCCGAAAGATCCACCAACAATATTTTCTGAAGTCTATAAATACTAAACTTGTTATTAATCTATACTACCTTAAAAGCATGAACTCCCTAACTTGAATGTTAAATTACTAAAATACCCCAACTTAAAAGCTGACACCTTTTCACATTAATGGGTAGTAACATTTTCGAAGGTTTGTAACTTTTTCGATAAGTTATGATTTTTACTAAAGGGTTATGACTTATCTGATAAAGCATGATAAATATCTTTTCATACTACAGGGAGGTGTTCTCACACTTTTAAACTGCAAATTTTTCAAGTTTTCTATTCGTCTTCTTAAACAAGAAAAATTGTGAGAGTTGTTCAATTATGTAATTACAATTATATTTGTGGGTAAACTAGATAAATCAATAAAAGTTGATGCCACAAGGAGAATAAAAATACTTAAACTCAAACTAGAAGACTATCTAGATAATTAATATGTTCTCATCTTCATAGTCATAAATATACTTTTACAACAACTTCAACTTGATAAGAAGTTAAATGATTTTCTATTGCACAAACTATAACTTGGTGTTCAAGTTGTGCAAAGTCTCAAACTATTCAAGAAAAAGGATTTGATCATAAACTTGTCTGAAGAGTCCAAACTAGATTTAATAAGTACTCATTCGTTTCTAATTTATTTGTTGTACTTTTATTTTTATTTAGTTTAATATAGAATGTTCTTGGGCACATCTTTAAGACCACAAAGTTAAAAGACGTTTTTATATATTCTACATATCCTTCAATTAAAAATCTTCTTTTTAAAAAAAAAATCATATCAAATTAAAATAAGACAAATCTATATCTATCTTCTTCTTTTTTATATCTATTCTACCTTAAAATAATAAAATCCCTAGCCTAAATATTAAATTATAATAAAACCCCCAACTTAAAACACCAAATTTAGTATATCTTCTATAATTTATATTGTATTAAATTTATTTATTTATATTATATTAAAAACAGGCAGCTTTTCACATTGAAGGGTTGTGACATTTTCAAAGGCATATAACTTTTCGCATTGCTTCATGCACTACCATTTGTTGGTTAAAAAGAGGGGTTTCCTCAAATTTTTAAACTACAATTTTATAAAGTTTTTCATTATTCTTCTTCTTCATAAAACACCCAATTTACTATATTTTATATTTATTTATATTATAATATATTATATTATAAGAAGACATCATTTCACATTGAATGATTACCACTTTTCCAAAGAGTTAGGACTTTTCTATTGAGTTGTGACATTTCCAAAGGGTGGTGACTTTTATGATAAGAAACAATATGCTCATACCAGCCTTTGTTAAGTATAAATGGATCACATTTTTAAACTATGATTTTTTTATGTTTTATATTCTTCTCTTCTTAAAACTCAAGTTTGATTTATAGACGTTGACAATCTCAATATTCAGTAAAATTTGAACACTTGCTAACATCAATGTTAAATTATATAATACTCCAACTAAAAACATCCAATTTAGTATATGTTCTATATTCTATATCAATATTTATTTATATTATATGATATTAAAAGTAAGAATTCCAATAATACAATAATAAATAAATAATTCACTATGGGGGAGGAAGGAGAAGGTATATTGAAGAGGTGTTAACTAAGAGATTGTGGGAGTGACTAACTTCAATAGTAATCATAAGAAAGTTTACATCTACTATTCATAGGAACATATACTTTATCATTCATTTTATAATTGTTTGATTAAATTTTCTATTTTTTTATGTTCATATTATTTTTAAAAATAGTATAGTACATGATTTGATATTCACGTGCAACGCGCGTGTGTCAAAACTAGTTTTTAAAAGAGTCGAACATTTATTTTAATTTTCACAATAGAATAGTACTTTTTTTGGATATTTTCTCTCAAGTTTGGAAAGGGTTTTTTAGGGAGACTTGAAGAAAGAAGGATTTCATCTTCCCCAAGTTGGAAGTGGGTCTTCTCCATTCTTCTTCCTTTGCTTAAATCAAGGTTTAATTCCTTATACCCATTTGATTTTCGTATCATTTTAGGTTTATTTTTTTACTTCTTGATGTGTGGCTAAAAACCCCCATTCTTGGTGTGTGATTTAGCAAATATGTGTTGATATTGTTGCTGGTTCTTGCTTGCTGATATGTTAGATGTATTTTAATGGTAATTTCTCCTAGTGGTTGTGGTTTAATTTAATGGGTTTGTAGGTGCAAATAGAAAATCTCCCATTTGTTTTCGGCTTGCCCGAGAAGGAGGTTGCGAAACCAAGACCGCTAGACTGATGGCCTAAGGAGTGGGTCGACATGAGGTTCAGCCCGAAAGGGTGAGCCCTAGTCCTATATCCTAACATTCAGCTCGAGATAGTGAGTGGGGTAAGGCGTAGGCTAGCCTTCATGCAGCAAATGAGTGTCCGAGAGGAACGTATTTGAAACAGGGTAAGTTTCTCGAGAGGGAACTTATTTCCATCTAAAGCTTAGCCTAGTCACTATTATCTTGAAAATTTCCTATTGAAAGCATGTACCCAATGATTTATCTCAACTTGTATTACGGTCACACCCCAAGAACTTGTCCCCATACTTGATTTTCTTGTTATTTTTGTTGTTTTTACTACTTGTGACAAAACCCCCATTTGATATTTGACACCTTTGTGTCACCCCTTTTAATTTGCAATGTTTTTAATCGTTAATGTCTTTAGCTACGACTATTTAGAACTTAATTTTTAATGTCTTTAGCTACCACTAGTTAGAACTTAATTTTATTTTTCTATTAATTCTCAAAACTACTCCGTTGGGACACGATCCCAACCTTTAGTTGGGTTACTACATTATAGACGATCTTAGACACTCGTACTGTAGGTTAGTGTCATTGGTCACGATAAAAATCAGACACCATAGAAGAACTTGAAAGTGTACTTGAAGGGGTTGACTCTTTTCCTTCATCATCAGTGATTCTAAGAGGCATATGAGTCTCTTGTCGCACCAGTTTTTCACTCCAATCCCAATTTGTATTTTCATCAAATATTACATCTCTTCTACTGATTTGCGAGTTCCTTTGCTTGCAACAAGCTCTTTGCCATCTCCACCACAGTCCGGTTCTTCCGTTCAGTGACACCATTTTGCTCTGGGGTATAAGGAGTTGTTAACTCCCTATGGATGCCATTTTTTTCACAAAACAAATTGAATTCGTTGGACACGAACTCTCCTCCTCTATCTGTTTGAAAAAGAGTAATACTGCAGCTACTTTGGTTCTCTACCAAAGCTTTAAACACCTGAAACTTTTCAAAAGTTTTTGACTTGTTTTCCAGAAAATACACCCAACTCATGCGACTATAATCTTCAGTAAACAACAAGAAATAATAACTTCCACCTAAGGACTTAGTCTGCATAGGACCACATAAGTCAGTATGTATTAATTCTAAACATTTATAAGCTCTCCATTCCTTTCCAACAGGAAAAGATTTCCTAGTTTGTTTCCCATAAATGCACCCTTCACATAAATCAAGAGAACTAATTTTTGGTAGTCCAAGAACCATACCTTTATCACCTAGAAATTTAAGGCCGTTTATGTTGAGATGGTTGTACCTCAAATGCCATAACTTTGAGTCATCCTTTGCACTTGTAGCAAGGGCAAAATTTTCCATATAAAAAACATCCAGCGGAAACATCTTATTTGGCGTCATGGTGATATGAACCTTTTTGCCAGACTTCTTATTTCTAATGACACAAGTATCATCATCAAACCAAAGAGAATATTCATTGGTCATTAGTTGCCCAACACTCAATAAATTATATCCTAAATCGGGTACAAATTGAACATTATCTATCATGTTTACTTTGTCTTGATAAGTGTCAATGCTCACCATGCCTTTTCCTTCAACCAGTAACTCTTTTGTATTGCCAAGACGCACCTTTTTCTTTTGCTTCTCGCCAAGCTCATGGAACAAAGATTTGACACCTGCCATATGATTTGAACAACCACTGTCTACAAACCATAGATCACTTGGCTTATGGTTTGTATTAGTGCAAGCCATAAAAAGATAATTCTCTTCCTTGTTTTCTGTTGCTACAAAATTTATTTTTTGATCTTTATACCAACAATCAGCCCTTATATGTCCGTAACGTTGACAGTGATGACATTGAATACCATTTTTTATGTTACCTTGCTCATTGGACTGCCTGTGTCCATCATTTCTTCCTCTGCCCCTTCCATAACCATGACCTCGACCACAGCGAAAGCCTCATCTTCCTCGACCTCTGCTTGTTGGACCATTATTTTCTCCATATTTGGTGGCTGAATCATTAACTTGGAATGCCTTCTCTCCATTCTTTTCTATGGATCGATTAATTCTTGCCTCATGAGCTTGAAGAGATACCATCAGTTCATCAAGGAAAAGATGGATAGATCCTTGGATTCTTCTATCGCAACAACTACGTGATCAAATTTTGGAGTTAGACTTCGTAATACCTTTTCCACAATGGTCTGATCAGTTACCTTCTCTCCGTAGGATCATATTTGACTGACAATTGTCACTGTTCTAGGTGAAAAACCAGCAATGGATTATCCACTTTTCATCATCAAGGTTTCAAAATCACGCCGAAGTGATTGCAGTCTCACCACAATGACCATTGAATCGCCTTGAAACTCTTTTTGGAGAATCGTCCAGGCTTGTTTGGATGTGGTTGATATTGCTATCCATGAAAAGACACTATCATGAACAGCCTGCTGGATAAAAACCAGTGCTTTAGCATCTTTTTGCGTGTTGCTTTGCAGTTTGTTTCCTTCGTCGGGATCTGCAAATCCACATTCTATCAAGTCCCAAAGATCTTGAGATTTCAGTATAGTTTTCATACGAATACTCCAGAATTCGTAGCTTTCTCCCTTGAAGACAGGAATGAGTGGTTGTGCCACACTCAATGCACTATTGCTACTTCCCATGGCTGGCTCTGATGCCAAATTTGTTGGAGAAAAAGTACAGAGAAATCTGAAAATAATAAAAAAGAGAAGGAAAACTGCGACTGCGTTTAATTTCAGATTAATTGGAAGTACTAAAATAACAAAATATGCCCACATGATATATAGGCTAAGATATAGACAACTAATCCTAAAATATAGGTCCTGTTATGACAATTAATCAACAACACTAATGAAACTTGAGTAAATATAGGAAACTACTTAACAAAGACCCAAAGACTAGTTCTACTAAACTACCCATGTCCCAATTCATTCAGTTGTTTTGAATCACTCTTTAACAATGTAGTGGTTATCATTTAGTATCAATTATATTATTTTCATAGACATCTTGTAAAGGAAAACATGTATATATATTTCTGTTGTAACCACAAATGCATCAGAGGGAAATACAACCATAGTTCCTCAAGTTCTTTCTACTCTCTTATATTACATTGACAATATTGAAATTCAAATACTTGAACATGTCAGGTATGTTTTCAATGTAATGAGACTGTGAAAAGGCTAATCCTCGTGGAGTCCTAAGGATTCTTATACCTAAGATCACATCAACAATTCCATTGTCTTTCATAACAAAATTGCTTTCTAGGATACACTTAAGCATATTTATCACATTCTTTCATCTTAAATTCATTTTCCAATTTGGTTTGGTCAAGCTTCACATTTTATTATTTGGGTCCTTGTTTTAGTCAGTAAAGATTTCACAACTTTTAACACTTTCATTTCTTTAACAGGAACCACAAAGATCACGGGTTGTTCCATGTAAATTTCTTCCTCTAATTCTCCAGTCAAGAAATTTGTTTTCACATTCATTTGACGAATTTAAAGGTAATATACCACAACTAGTGAAATTAACATTTGAATGGATGTAATCCTAGTTAGTAGCCATTATGTGTAAAAATAATCAAGGCTTTCTTTTTATATAAAGCTTGTGACGACACATCTTATCTTGTATTTGTCAATAGTTCCATCAACTTTATTTTTCTTTTGAAGATTCACCTTGAAACCAAATGTTTATTTCCTGGAGGAAGGTCAATCAACTCTCAAGTATGATTGCTCAAGATTGAATCAATCTAACTATTGACAACCTCTTTCCAAAAGGATGAGTCAACATAAGACATACCTTCTTTGAATGTATGAGACTTGTTTTTAATAGAAAATGTTACAAAAGTAGATCCAAAATGAGTAGATGTCCTTTATTAAGTGTGTTCTCCTTTGGTTTTTTCCATGGTTGTTTAGACCTTTCACTAGACGACTCAAGTCTAGTTTCATATGGATATGTGTTCAAAGAACTTAGTGTCATCTTATTCAATTACCGTATTGTCATAATTATCTGATTTTTTAGACTTTTGAATAAAATATTGACATACTTTAGTATTTGTAGCATATCCAATGAACATACAATCCACAATGTTAGGTCCTATTTTGACCCTTTTGGGGATATGAAATTGGTGTTTGATTAGACACCCCTACACTTTTCATTTCTCATATGGAATAGATTATATCTTGAAAATTATTAGATCACTATCTTTCAAGAGTATATATATTAAGGGGCAACAAGAAATTCTTTATTAGGATACAATAAAGTCTGAATAGAAAACTTTTTGTTGCTCCCTTTTTGAACAGAAAGATCTTTTTGTTGTTCCCTTTTGCTGTAAGGATAACTTTCCTCCACAATTTTGTGGTAAACCTGAACTTATAAGTAACACATTCAATATTTCCTTCAAAGTTCAATTTTTTCTTTCCGAAATTCCATTAGATTGAGGTGAGTATGGGCAATATCTTTTTATCCAACTAAATTTCAACTTCACGTTTATATTGCCTGGATGTTTCTATTCTTTCGTCCTTATCATTAAGCAAATACACATAACAATATCTAGTGCAATTGTTAGTAAAATTTATGATAGATTTTTCCTATAGCGAGACGGTATTGACTTCATATCACAAATGTCAGTTTAAATTGACTCTAAGGGATTAATATTCCTTTCATAAAATTGAGAAAAATGCTTTGATCAATTTTCACAATGTTTTGTAATTGACATGTCCCAAGCTTTCATGTCACAAATAGTTTGACTCAAGCAAATAAGAACAAGTAGAAATATTGAGTTTGAAAAGATACTCTGTGAGGTGACTTTTTCTCACAAATATTTTGTTATTTACCTTTTATAACATTGTTAGATACAAAGATTGTTTAGAGCCAGCATCTTGCCACATGTCCTTTTTAGAAGGACCTTTCCATCAGCTTTAATTTGGTGGTTATAGTATTACATATGAACATAGTCTCATCAGGTCCAATAAGGGCAATATGACCCAAATACTTCTTTTACAACACAAACATGACAGATGATTTTTTACAAATATTCATGTCGATACAAATAGTTGTATTTTAATAGACAAATCTTTTTATGAAAAATCACAACATTTTAAGTGAAATTATTTCATAAGAGAACACTACTCTTTGGAAGAAGTATATACTTAATTTGGTCGTTTTATACTAGTCATGTGATATACTAGTAAAAGAGAAAATCAATAACCACATCATCAAATATACTCCAAGAGTTTTGTGGGTCTAACATAATACAAAAATGTAATTGAATTTCATATTTTGTGTTACAACATTTACATTAGACACCCATTTTAAATATGATCTCAAAAAAAAAAAAATCAAATATTTTAAAATAATTTACCATTCTTTCAACTTGTATACCATCAAAATACAAATTGGCAGCATGAAGCCTCTTTCAGAGATAATATTCTACAAAAGAATTGTTAGTGCTTCAATTCCCTTTGACAATCTTTACAAAATATTAAAGTTCAATCCATAGACATTGCAGGCACAAATTCATTGACTTTATGTAACCATTTTTTTCCTGTCATATTATGACAATTTAGTATTTAAAATACTAACAATAAAGAATAAATCTTTATACAACTTATTTCTAGTTAACAATACATTTTTTATATTGTACAATTTTTCAACCAAATAAACATTGAATGTTGTGAAGTTTTTATGCAAAGTTTTTATACTTTTTAAGTCGAAATATTCATTTAAATAGAATGTTTAATAAATTGGTAAAATTTTTATATTTTTCAAACCAAAGGAGTGCACAGTCTAATTTATTCGGTGAAGTTGTTATAATTTTCAAATCAAAGGAGTAAAAAATCAGAAGTTTTTAGTCTCCAAAAATCATACACAATCCAATTTCACACAGAGTAAAAAACTACACTAGTTTTAGTCACCAAACTTGACCGTAAAATAATATTTAAAATTTCCTTGAACATCTTTAAAATGGAAATTCACACTTCTCAAAATATGACCCATTTGGTACTCTACCAAATTGAATAAGTGAAACCTCATTAATGATGACAATCTATTAATTGAAATTTTCACCGGCACTTATTGGCTCTCTTCTTCCTCGGCCACACTAAATAAGTTAAATCATTAGAGACTGCGAATATTCAGACATGTAGCATATTAAAGTGGTACTTTTCATCATAAAGTTCTTTTATCATATGATAAATGATTCTCTTTCTCATTCTTTTTTTTTCTCCAACAAAGTAGAACACAAAAAAAATGGCAAGAGTAGAATAATTTCTTACAATTGTTGTTAATATGTATCACTAAAATATTTAGAACAGTAATTTTGGAGAACTTGATAATAAACAATAAAGTTTAAAGAATATTTTTGAACTAGAAACTTAAAGCCAGTAAATAAAAAAGAAACTGATAAAATATTTTCTCTAGGAAGAAAATCGATCATACTGAACCCACAATGTTTCCTTAAGGAAATTATTCACTCAAGTATCCGGGGATAATGGAATATTCTTCCCATAGTAGAATGATCTTACATATCGGTGTATTAATTATTATTAGTACATAAAAACATGGTGTCAATGAACCACTCAATGACAATAATGTACTCTAGAATTTGTTAGTGGTGAAGAAGAAGAAGTTCTGAAATTCAGAAACTTCGTTCTTGAAAAATAAGAGGAAATACCTTTATTTATAGACAACAAGGGTAGTGCAAACATGTGCTTGTTGTGCCTTACCGGAAAGGTCACAACCCTTTGGAAAAACTAAAAAGTCATAACATTTGGTAAAAGTGAAAACCTTATGGAAAAGTTGCAACGTTTCATAAAAGTCACAACACTTCAGAAATGTCACAACTCTTCATAAAAATTGTAACTTTACATAAAAGTCACAACTCTTCATAAAAGTCATAACTCTTCATTTTCCATTCACCCCTTTTAAGAGCCAACAATTTATGATATAATATTGTTTTCTAGTACTGAAATAAAGGCAAAGAGAAATAACTATCATTTTTATCGTTTTGAAGATCATATGCATTATCTAAATATTCCCCTTTATCGAAATTTTGTTGCAATTTGTTTTTGAACAATACTCAAAAAAACTTTTCTTTAATTTTCTGAAAATCCTGCAATGAATAATTTTTCAAAGGAAGAAGTTGAAGTTGTTGTGGTTGGAGTAGGTCCATCAGGTATAGCTGTTTCGGCTTGTTTGAATAAATTGAACATCAAAAATGTTATGTTAGAAAAAGAAGACTATTGTGCCTATTTGTGGAAGAAAAAGACTTATGATAGACTTCACTTGCATTTATCTAAGGAGTTTTGTTCATTGCCTTTTATGCCACATGCAACTTCATCACCTAAGTATTTGCCAAAAAATGAATTTATTCAATACTTAGATGGGTATGTTGAACATTTTAACATCAAACCAAAATTCCAAACTTGTGTTGAATTAGCCTTTTACAACAATGATAAAAAGAAATGGAATGTCAAATCAAGACATGTGGCTAGTGGAGAAATGGAATGGTATGCTTGTGATTTCTTGATTTTGGCTACTGGAGAAAACAATGAAGGTTATATTCCGAAGGTGGTAGGAATAGAAAATTTCAATGGTGAAATTATTCATTCAAGTGACTATAAATCCGATGAAAAATATAAAAATAAAAAAGTGTTGGTTGTTGGATCAGGAAATTCTGGGATGGAAATAGCTTTTGATCTTTCAAATTACGGATGTCACACATCAATTGTTGTTAGAAGCCCAGTAAGTTTCTCTATCTTTCTATATATTGTCTTTACTTTCATCTTTTTTTTGTTTGCCTGCACGTGGATTTGTGTTTGTTGATTTTTTTTTAATTAATATCAGCTCGGTTTTTGATCAGTTTAGTCATAGATCAACTATTTTACTTGGTACCTGTTACTTTTTACTAGCATATCTAATGTTGTAATTTGTTCATCTAGAGATCAGTGTAAGTTTCTTGCCCGGTCAACACTAGGTCATACCCTTAAGTGAAAGGGCTAAAATTTGAATATGATTTATATATACCCTAATGATATTTCTTATCTAAAAATAGGTTTCGATTCACTTCACCTCCAATAATTACAACCAACTCATCAGTTGCGGAAGAATTTATATACTAACATACTCAGCTCCAAGCACAATACAATATTGCAAAACAACCTCAATTTTGAATACAAAGTTAATTTAAGGAAATCAATTGTTCTAAAAAGGGAATATTGGTTGAATAGAAAGTTATTAAAGAATTTAGCATTGGATTTTTATAAATACAAAAAATTGCAATAGATATTTAAATTTCCAAAACATAGAAAGATCTCATTATTCCATTTCTAAATCGCACAAAATTAGAAATTTTAAATTCATGTTTGCTTTCTCATCAGATATGTTATACCATGAGAAAAAGAAGTGTATGATATGGTTTCTTTTTCTTATAAGTAGAATCTTAATTTTTTCTAAGTTTGTCTTATTAACTAATTTTTACATTGTCATTTTTTACATATTGTACCGAGAACATATTCTATTTTTATAAGATTTTAAATCACATTCTTCTGAAGAAACTTGCCAATAGATATTTGTTTGATGACTTGATAAATGATAGTACAAAAAATTATTTACACTAACTGTATATGAAACTTAGATTCCTTATTTAATTTAATCTTTCGTGCATTACCCAAATATATTTCTTTTTTTAGAACACTTTCTAAATTCACTTACCAGCATTGATATATGCTTTTGAATACTATAATGTCTCAATTTAGAAACCATTTCTCCATCAGGAGAAAGATGTGGATTGCATAGAACCCATCGTGTCCAAATGGGGAGGCTTATTTATGGATGATAACGGATGTTGTGCACTCTTGTTATGCAACATTTAGAAGCCTCATTTCGTGTAACAACTAATTTGTGTGATTACATCATAACCTTTTATTTTATTTTCTCATTTTACCTTTATTATTATATAATAATCACAATTTATCCTTTATCCAACCTTTTTATTGTAAATCTACCTGTACGTCATAGTTTATTCTTCAAATTCATGATGTGTGACAATATGTAATGATGAAAATGAATCAATCTATCCAAATATCATATTTATCAAAATAATAAAGTATGATACAATACGATATGAAATAATTTATAGTAATCTTCTAAAAGGTGATAATTACATAATCTAATATTTTACTTAATGGTTAAAAGAGTGCCCTTGTTCCTTTGTCTTTGGATTAATGACATAATAGCCTATTTGGCAAAGCTTTAACGTACTACTTATTTTGACATAATTGTATTTTGTTAATTAGTTTGAAATCACTTTTTAAAAAATATTACAGAACCGATTAATGCTATATGAAACCATTGTTGTTGTCAACTTTGTGTTGGAGCATATTAATTCTATCAAATATGTACATTTCATTCGAATTCATTTTATGTTTAGTTATTACATATGCATATGTTTCCTACATCTTTTCGACGGTAATTAATACTCGCCATTTCCATCAAGTAACATAAATATCTAAAGCCTTATCTCTAACACGACTTATGAAAAATAGCATTTGTTTGTATCTCGAGATTGTAAATTAGTAATTTAAATTTAGATCTAAACTTTTTAGTAAAATGCAACAGTAAGAGAGGAAGAAATTTGTATTTTATTCCTGAGATGAGAGTAATTTGTATTGTATTTAAATTAGGTACACTAACAACATAAAGATTTTTTACACTAATAACATACATAGTTTAATATTTGTAATTTTATGTGGTTACTACTAATGTTTACCTTAAAGATTTATATTCAATTACCTTATGATTGACCTGATTTTGTACTTCTTTTTAATATCGTCAGAGCATGACACTTGAACTCGTAACCTAATATGTTTGCAGATTCATGTTTTAACAAGAGAAATGGTGCATATTGGAATGGTGTTGCTAAAATATCTACCATTATCTTTGGTAGATATTGTGATTGCAAAAATTGCAAAGTTTAAGTTTGGAAATTTGGCAGAATTTGGAATACCACAACCAGAAAAAGGTCCATTTTCTGTTAAATTCTCAAAAGGTACATCTCCAGTAATTGATATTGGTGCCATTGTCAAGATTAAACTTGAAGAGATTAAGGTATGCTACTATATTTATTTATTCTCATTATACTTTGAGAAATTTCATGTGAGAAACAAATGACTTGAGTTGCTCCGTGGGCTTTGGTCTGATGGTAAGAGCACAACCTGTGATGTCTGATGTGTGGTTAGGCGCAAGTCATGAGTTTGAATTCTATTACAACCAAAAACCTAATATTATTTAACGAGGAAGAGTTGAAATACATGTTCATTATCTATAATGTTTCAAATTTTACATCTCTAGTTCTCGGGAATTTCTCGAGTATCAAAAGGAAAAATATATATGTATAGTTTGTTCATCTTTTAAAAACATGAAGGTTACAATTCCATATATATAACATATAACTAGAAAATAATTTGGGATATAAATTACAAAATTGTGTATAGTTTTTGTGTATTGTCTGTAAGTTAAATTTGTGTGGTTTATGTATTTGGTGAATTATTAATTAGGTACTTCCCGGAATATCAGAAATAAAGGAACATACAGTAGTGTTTGAGAATGGGTAAGAACACCAATTTGACGCAATCATTTTTGCTACTGGATACAAAAATGTTGCTTCCAAATGGCTAAAGGTATATTTTGCAAATTAACTAATATAACTTACTATAAGTTCACTATCTTTTTCTAAAACATGTACAATTTTATTACTTATTTTTGTAATGTAGCATTATAGCTCTATATTTTTTGACGATGGAATATTGATGAATAAATATCCAAATCACTAGAAAGGAGAGAATGGGCTCTACTGTGCTGGATTTTCAAAAAGAGGGCTTGCTGGTATTTCAATGGATGCTATAACTATTGTTGATGATATCAAGACTGTCAGAGGAGACAAAATTTAGACATCCATTATTATAGAGACTATGTTGTTAAATAAATTTGTCAGACTCGGCGGGATGCTTGTGCACCAGGATTGAATTACTACTATGTTGTTAGATTTTTCAGGTCCTGTGCAAATGCAAGATGTTTTGTGCACCAAGCTTGACTTGTTACTATGTTGTTAAGCTGATCCAGAACTTAAAAACCCTATTTGTTTTAGTATGTTTTTGCCATAATATAATTTTTTTCTACTGTCATACAAGTTCGATGGATCTTTTCTAATTGTTTTTATTTGTTATTTTTTAAATTTTTATAATGATGGTGTGGGGTTCAGATCACAAAAGTTTCAACTATTAATTTGAGATTTTTCTATGTCACGACCCATATTTACAAGTCGTGATGACACCTATAATCTCAACCAGAGTTAATATCTCAGATTGTAACTCAACTATGCATTCTTCTCTCAGAAATTCACTCAACTTTCAATTTTAAACTCAAAAGTCACTCAACCATGCACTTTTTCTCTCAGAAAGTCACTCAAGTATTAATTTTAATTCAAAAGTCACTCAATTATCCACTCTTCTCTCAGAAAGTCACTCAATCTAGTTAATTGTTATTTTAATTAAAAATTTTTGATATAAATTGTTTATATAACAACAAAAATTTTAAAAAATAAAAAATACAATTTAAACCATTTAGTGATCCATGCACTTGACCCGACTCATTAAAAATATAATATGACCCAATTTATTTTGCCCTTACTCCTAAATTATTCCCTCTCTTTATGACTCTTTCTCCTCTGCATTTTTTTCGTTCTCCATTGTTGCCACCTCTTCTTCCCCTGTTAGCTAGGTTTGAATTTCCAAAATTTCAAAATCATGACTTCGTAGTTCTTGAATTTAGGGGGTATGATTTGTTTTAGTACCTCATAGATATTGTTTAACAGATAGCAATTTCCAGAGGATTGAATGGAATAGGACTTACAATAGTCACACCAACAATCCAATCTTTAGTTGCTGACTCAATTTATTCAATCGCAAGGCCATAACATAGTTCGATGTTTATGAAAATTTTACAAGCATTGAGCTATTGACCCAATGGGAATTTACCAATAGAGTTTCAATTGAAATTGAGTAATAATACGGAAAAAAAACTCATGCATCAAATCCCTTTAATTTCCTACATAATATAGAGCTTGAAATTGAGATTCCTACATTAAAACCTATCTAAAAGAGTTAACTAAAAGATGAAGAAGAAACATCAATGGAGAACTAGAAAAAAAACACAGTTGGAGGAGAAAGAGTCATAAAATGGGTCAATACTATATTTTTAGTGGGCCGGGTCATTAAATAGTTTAAATGGATTTTTTTTATTTTAATTTTTTTTTTTTAAGTTAAAAATTTATATCATTAAATCGTAATTAAAATATCAATTTAATAGGTTGAGTGACTTTTCTGAGAAAAGAGTGAATAGTTGAGTGACTTTTGAGATAAAATTCAAAGTTAAGTGACTTTTTGAAATAAAAGTGCATAGTTGAGTTACTTTTGAGTTATAATTGAAAGTTGGGTGACTTTATGAGAGAAGAATGCATAGTTTAGTGATCATCTGAGATATTAACTCCTCTAAACCGATAGGTAAGCCAACCCAATAATCTTGCCAATTCAATTTAATGTAATTAAGAGAAAGGTAAGTGACAAGTAAAATATCCCAAGAGTAGGTCCCAAAAAATTGAAAATGCGGAAGATTGAAATCACCCAAGATTTGGTGTCATAAATACAAAAGCTTCTAAAACATAGTGCACATCTGAAACTCAAATGACAAGTCTATATGTAAGAAATTTCTTGTCTAAATACTAAATCAACAAAATAAATAATGGGATGGAGGAATGTATGGGCCACACGCGGATCAGCCAAACAACTCACCACAATTCCTAAATAATCCAAGCACAGACTCAAAAAGCTACACGAGATGCGCTCGCATTAAGAATGTGATCTGCACACAGTATGTCTCATATACCGACAACGAAAAAGTAGTGACAGGAGTACAGATAAGAAAATCATCCTTTTACTTACACAAGTCTACAGTATACTTATCAGTAAAGTAACATCAAATAGGGTTAATCAAATATCAAGAAATATCCAACCATGGAATAAGCGCATAATCAACTACAATGAAGGATGTGATGATATGCAATGCAATGCAACACCATGAAGTGATATGCCTTTGATGCCAAGTACTCTCTCAGCCGTATATACACGATACTTCTAGGAAATACAATAAGAGTTCGTGACCCACATACCAACATAGACAATCTCCATGTTTCTATACGGACGATCTCAACGCACTCCCATAAAATAAAAAAATCCCTAGTACAAAGGGTCTCAACGTGCCCAACTTATAATCATAAAATCAAACAAACTCCAACCCGGACTATCTCCATGTACCCAACTTATACTCAATCTCATATCAATGCATGTGCACAATATGATATAAATAAAAGGGGATGATGATGCATCTCAGTCAATCAAATATCGGTATGCCATAAAATCACCTCGACTATCACAAATACGGGTTAATTAAAAAAGTAGAACAACACAAAAGATACCAAGTCAATAATACATCAGCTAATTCCCATATTCTTTGGTATTCTTAATTTATAATTGATCATTCTATAGTAAGAAAATTTCTCTTTATAACTTCGGTACTCATTCCAATGCCAGTCATACCAGTGGTACGACACCCCCATCTTTCACCTTTATCGATTGTCTATTCTATTTTTATTCTTTAATTAGAAAAACTTCCTTCAATGAAGTGTGAAAGTCTTAACATACCTTGAAACTCGAACATGTGTCACGAATCTACAAGATTTTTCCTTTTCCTTTCCCTTTCCTAAAGCTTCAGAATTATCCCAAGCTATCAAATATGCAATCTTCGTAAGTAAGTGAGTCTATAGACACTCATATTACTATAGGTCTAGCCTAGATCCAAAACTCACCTTAATGTATAATTAAATTCTTTAACAGATAAGGGTCTAAAATGCCCCTCAACTATTTGAATTGGTAAAAAATTAACCCCCATCTACCTTTCACCCCCCAAATACCCTTGATGTCAATCTTTTGGTTAAATAATACCCTTATCTGACGGCCCACACTTAAAAGGCGGATGAGAGGACAATATTGTACCAAATCCCATAGTTCAAGGGTATTTTGGACCCTTATCCATTAAAATAATTTGAAATTACTTAATATATGAGCTCATATGATTGACCTAATTTTGGATTCCATAGTACAATCACCTCCCCCCTTTACTTCCTCTCTCTTCTACTTTTCTTTTCTTCTTGAATCTTATCCACCATTTTATATTTAAATTTTTTTAAACTTATGACTAAACAATGGAGAAAAAAGGAGGAAAATAACGAGGATATTCATATTGAAATAATTGGTTCGACTGAAGATTATTTAATATCATTTTTCTTTTATGTATACCCAAAATTCATAATTAACAAATAAAAATAATCTTCTCATCTCCCCATCCTACCCCACCATGGTAATAACATAAATTAAAAGAATATGAACATGTAAGTTCTTGTGAGTCTCTGATATCCTAGTCAAGAGCAAGAGATTAAAAAAAAGAAATAAATGAGGGAATGTACAAGACAATTGAATAATTAATAGAAAAAAAATATATTGATAAAGTACTCCCTCTGTTCCAATTTATGTGGCACTTTTCGTTTTTCGAGAGTCAAACAATTTAAGTTTGGCTGGAAATTTACGCATGAAATGATCAATTTTTTTGAAATAAAATTTATATATTTGTAAACTATGTAAAAAGTACTATAAGTCACAAATATTGATAATTCAAAAATGTTTAAAAGATCTATAAAAAATTTACAGTCAAAGTTAGACTTGTTTAAATCTCAAAATTCGAAAAGTGCCACATAAAATGGGACGGAGGTAGTAATATTTTTATATGAACAATTATATTCACATATTAGATGAATCCTAAGTTGTGAGTTCGGCTATAATAAATTGGATATTGTTTTAAAATAAGCTAATGGAAAGATATCATGAAATAAATAATTTTTTAAATATTATTTTCAAGCGTATCATGTCAAAATATGAATTATATGTGGTTTTAATTATTTATTTGAAAACGGTTTAAATTTGGACTAATATGATTAAACAACATAATAAATAAATATTTAATTATATAGCTTTAGGGTAGTTGTTAAAAATAAGGGCACATATGAGCGAGAGGGTTAATATTTAGGGTATTTTAGAACCAAAAGGTTGACGTCAGATATATTTGGGGGCCGAAAGGTGGATGAAGGGTAGTTTTGTACGAATTTGAATAGTTAAGGGTCATGTTAGGCCCTTTTCCAATTCTTAAATCTTGGTGCCAACTAAATATGTCAAGTCTCATATTCCTAAGTTTTAAGCTCAGGGTTAAGTCTCAATTTACCAAAATATCCTGAACTTAATGGCGTTCATCTAATGTAATACACCTAATAATAATGGTTGCAAGGATTGTTTACAGAAACCAAAAGAAATTTTAACAGAGGTAGCTAATCTTTCATAGCAACTCAACTTCGGTCCTTCCCATAACAAAACAACCAATCATTATTGTATGACATATCCTAATTAACCACTAATTCCCCCATCCAAAGCTACACTAATAATTAGCCAACAATAGAAAATTTATCAGTTTGTTCCTTACCTGTCGTTTGAGCAGGTCTCTTCTGCTTTTCTATCTCTTTTCTTTTTCAAAATGAAATAATTAGGTATTAAAAGTGACAAATTCCACTAACCTAATTTAATTATATGGGCAAAATGGTAAAGTGTACTAAATAAATTATAGACTTGGCCATTAAATGTCACGACCCAATGTATACCCTAGTTGTAACTTGACATATACGATCCTTAGAGGCCCTACACAAGCCACTTAGCATACATCAGATAATAGAATAAATAATTCAAAATCAAAGTCTTATATCATAAATGTGATTTGACAAAGCAGAATTCTAACATACGTCATCTAGTACATCATAAGAAAATAATCCATACATCACATACAAAGTCTGAAAATGGAAATGACATAAGCTTTAAAAGTATCTCGATCCTCGGACCACGAGGACTCACAAATCTTCAAAGTGTATGGAACCAACAATTCCACAAGTATGGGTGGTAGGAGTATCAGACCATATAATAGTGAAATAATGTAGGGACAAGTATGAATTAGTACATGGAATGACTAAGTATGTGTAAAACCTCAAAACTTGAGAATGGGCTAGAAAGGGCAAACAAGAAAGTCTAGGAACCCAAAATGGACCATGTACCCTTCACATTACCCTAGATGAGACGTTTAGGGGTCCATGGCCCGTTAAGGGCATCGTGAGACCATGTAAGAATTCCCCTAGGCAGGAGTCACCTGAAAGGTGCCCTAGACAGCCCGTGGTGAGTTGGACGTGTAACACCTTAAGATTTAACTAATATTGAACCAGTGAGAAGTGCAAACACCAGAGGGGGTCTGTAGTTCGTTAAGAGGACCACGACTCATCACCCTGCTTGTGGTTGTGCACCCAACAAAAGGTAAAAGACCACGACTACCAAACAGTTTGTGTTGCTCCATATAGGCCGTAAAGTGCTCCGTGAGGGGGAAACCGAACCACCATGGCTACTATGAAGGACCACAGACCACTTGATGGTCCATGGAGCTTCACACAAGCCGTGAAGTGGCTCGTGAAAGAGGCTTGACAGACTTTGAGGTTTGGGTCAATTTGAAAAGATCATATTATTTAACACAACAAGATTTAGGTGGCCCACGACCTATCAAATTAAAGGTCTTTGAGTCCTTTTTCCAACGCCACTAAGTTTGCCTAATTTCGAGCTCGGAGTAAGAAGTTATGCTCATTTTAGTAAATCCCAATCGGATAGGGCATCTTCACGACCCACTTGACGGGCCGTGGTGCTCTAGATGGACCGTGAAGCCTATCTTGAAGTCACTTCATCAATTTTGAAGTGAGGTTTAACCCTCAAAGTCACTAGTTAAGCACTACGGATGTCTAAACAGTCCGTGAAGCTCCACACGGACCGTAAAGTCATCCGTCAATGGGACTTGTCATACTTAGAGTTTAGGGTCAACTTTAAACGATTATATCTTCAATCACAAAATGCATTAGGTGGCCCATGACCTATCAAATTAAATATCTCTGAGTCCTCTTTCCAATGCCACCAAGTTTGCATAATTCTAATATCGGAGTAAAAAGTTATGACCATTTTAGTAAAGCCCTGTTGGTCAGGGAATCTTCACGAGCTGCTAGACGGGCCTTGGTCATGATGATGGCCCGTGAAGCCTGTCTTGAAGTCACTTCGGCAGCATTTAAGTCAGGGTTGCATTGGACTTTTCCCCTATGTTTTTGGTACTTCAAATACACCATTTAATGCTTAAACTACATCATTTTACTTAGTCTAAGCCTAATAATCTAGTAAGAACCTACCTAGAACCCTCATTCTCCTAAAATCACCCAGATTAGAATGAAAAGAAGAGTAAAAGTCAATAGTTTCTCCTAAGAACAAGCAGAGGTCTTCTTCAAGTTCATCCCCGAAATCCAAAGGATTTCACCGTAGAATTCGTCACAATATTAGTGAGTCCTCTTTAACCAATTCCATGTCAACCCATGCCTTGATCTATAAACTTTGACTATGAACCCTAATTTACATGAATTTATGAAGAAGCTTGAACCTATGAATGTATTCTTATGAAATCATGCATATTTGCATGATATAAAGGTGTATGACTCAAGTAAAGATTATACATGAAGGTATCTACATGTTCTACGAAGCTTTGCTACATGACATGAATGACATCTACATTTGCCCTCAATGCTTTTGGGCTATTTTCCTAAATTAGGTTTCGATTAGTATGGTATTCGGATGTGCCATTAATGATCATAGATCACTCTTTTAAAACAACTTCCATTAGTAGTAGGGCATTTCTAGTGTGAAGTTAATGACTATGAGACTTATAAAGCTATTATGAAAAGATCATGGATGGTGGAAGGTTTTCTCACGCATGGTCTAAGGAGCTACTCTATGATGTTTCTAGGTTGGATTGGTTGCTTAATTGTGCCTCTCTATTGATGATAACAAGAATATGATTAAAGACTATTTCGTGGGATTTTTACTTAGCACTGAGTGGACAAGAGGTGATTACCTATGCCTATAACTATGTGCCACCATAGGATGATTGTCTTAGATAAACATCATCTAGTGGATCCACTTTAGCTCAGATTTATGGTCCTTACCTTGGCAAGTGGGACACCCTTTTTCAGTGTGGAGTACACACTGGATATAAAACTGTCTTTTCAACACTTTCAATTCTATAAACTTGTATGATGTATGCTAAGTTGCTTGTGTAGGGCCTCTCGTGGTCTTATACGCCATTCCATGTCTAGAGTCTACATTGGGTCATGACAGTATAGGGAAATATGCATAAAATAGGCATGATAGCATGAATGTCTTAAAACATGAAGGCATGATCATTCTTTGAACCGTTAAAGACTTAAAGAAAACATAACATGTGAATTATGAAATACAGTCAAATACAATAACATAAAGGACATAAATAAAAACTTTAAAAAATAGTCATTTTGTGAGATATTTGTTTAACCGACAATAAGACCATGAGACCTATATCATGAAATCCGGTATATCCCTCATACTGAAAGAAGGGGAATATACTTCCCAAGGTAGAGTCTGTACATATCATCTTTTACAAAAGTGGATCCACTAGCTAGGTCATTTTAGACAATCCTACGATGACACGTAGTTTGGGTCTAGAGGTTGCTACTAGAGACTACCCTAATTGAGCCTCCATCTCAAAGCCCTCTTGGTACTAATGCTAACTACCAACGGAATGTATAAAAGTCAATATGGATATAACATAGGAAAGATAATGATCAATACCAATCCACATATTCAAAGATCAAAACATAGAATAACTCCTTAAACATAATTCAACATGGATGATAAAACCTTTCACCAATGTGAATCCATATGTGAGAAATACCTTTCACAATTATAATCAAATGATTTTTCTTTCTGGTAAAACAATTGTTACACCTTAAAAAAATTAAGTTAAGACCCGAGCTATTCTTCATTTACATGTAAAATCGTATCCAGTGATTCTTAAATCGCTTATATGTATAAAGGTAATTTATTTGGTGTTCGAATGGATTTGGATATGACTTAAGGTCACAAGAACCCCCTAGCAAGAAGTTGAGTTGAAATGTTCATTACCGATTATGTTTTGACATAAGATTCTACTTAGGTCAACTTCAAATGATCATATCTCCCATCACATAATGAACTACGTGGCCTATGACCTACCAAATTAAGGTTTTTGAGTCCTCTTTCCAATGCCTCCAAGTTTGTATCATTTCATATTTTGAGTAAACAGTTATGACCATTTTATTAGAGACTCCCATAACAGAGTTTTCTAAGTCTATGACTAATCTAAGTGACAAGCCATAGGTTAAATGATGACCCATCCTATAAAGTTGTCGGTAAAGTACTGGAGTAAATTTTTGGGACCTAAATGCTACATATCCAATCGACGGGCAATAAGAACTACTACAGGACGTTGTTTTTACCCATAAATGGTCTTTTGAGCCTTAACAATTCAATATCAATTCCACGGATAGATATACGATCCACAGATCAAACCAAAAACCACAAATAGTCCCATGGACTATATATTTTTGTCAACTTTTAACGAGGAGCATTTCAGTCTTTTTCCACCCCTTCTAACCCTAAATGACCCTTTTCACCTAATTAAGGGTCTAAACAGTGTAAAAACATTATTTTACATTCTTTAACACTTCAAGGACTTAGAGCAAGGATTCAAGAGGAAGCTAGGAATTTTTATCATTCTTCAAATTTCATCGATTTTGCCAAGACATTTGTTCTTCCCATATATGAAAGGCTATCATAGTGATGGACTAAATTCTTCCTGATGCCCTACATCTAAGTTTTGTTAGTAAAGGATAATCTAGGATTACATCCTTTGTTTTGATAATTCTTGAGATGAGTTTGTTGTTTAATTTTGAGTTGCTATTCCTAATTTTTGAGGTACTATATATTATACATTGACACTCTTGAGTTGATTATTCATGTATATTTTTCAAAATAATCCCTATTATATGAGTATTCATTGAGTTATTGATGATAATCTTTTTAACCTAACAATTATCTTCAATTGATTTTCTGAGAAAGGAAAGAGGAGTATTGAGGAAAGTTTAAAAGGACATTTTGAGTAAAGTTTAAGGGGACTATTGATTCCCAAATTTATCATGTTTACATTGAGAAAAAAAGAGAAATTTCGATTTCTAAATGAGTAATGAGTTCACCTTTTTTAATTGGATATTTTGAACAATTACCTCAAATTGCGAAAGAGTGTGATTTACACATTTGAGCATGAGTATATATTTGGGAGTAGTATGGAGCACCGATACGGGGATGAGTTCAGACAACTCACATTCCTCACAACCCATGTAGCTAACATGGGTAAAAGATCATAATTTTTAGATGACTCCTTCTTGCCTTCGAGCAGAGCTTTAGTGGACCCACTTAGTTGAGGTGTTCTATAAACCGACAGGGTATATGACAGTTCTGGCAGCATGGGCAAGACGATGTATCATCACATAGCTCATAGTGATGGATTTCTATTAGAGAATCTTTCAAATAAGAGTAAAGAATAATTTACTTTATTTTTATATACATCCATGAGTTAGAATCTTTTATTTATGATGCTTTAAATATTTCGTCTCTTATTATTGCTTTGCATTGAGTTGAGTTGAAATGAATATTTTTCTAGTATTATCAGTTCAGTTATTTATTCATTCAACTTCATTACATACTCGTACATTCAATATACTGATTTCATTCAACTTGGATATTTCTATGATGTAGATACGGGTGTTCAAGATCATCAATAGGCGATTCGTTGAGATCACTTTGCACTTCAGTTAGCTTTTGGTGAGCCTCCTTACATTCTGGAGAACTCCCCTTTATTTTTCAATTTAGTCATTATAGTGTGTTATGGGTCTTTTCATGGTATCCATGTTGAACTATAGAGGCTTTATAGATAGATAGAGTTGAGGAGTCTATCAATAGTTTCTTTTCCTTTTAGATATTTTGTGAATTATTACGGTCGCATTGAGTATTGTTCTTAGATAGTATCAGTTGAGAATTTTTATAGTTTTAATGATTTAATTCTATTTTAAGCCTTTAAATACTTGAGTTAGTCTTCTGCAATGTAGTCATCTAGGCCAAGGTTTTGCTCAGGGACTAGCAATGATCCTCGAGTATTAACCACGTCCAAGCCGGTATCAGAGCATAGAGTTCAAGTGTCCTAGGCTGTCTATAAAGCAGTTTTAGTAGGATCTTCTTTATGGTTGTTAGGGCCCACTTCTATAAATGAGGTACTACAGACATTTAAGAAATGTTTTCCTTCTTTCATACTCTAAATCATACAATAGAACTTTGTCATAAGAAACTTATTCAAACTTGTGCATTTCTCAAATCCATTCAACTACCCCTCATACTCAAGGTAGTTGAAAAGCAAAGTCATGATTCTTAACGATGAGTTACTCTCGATAAAAGTCTTGAGAAAGTCATGAGACTGCAGAGGGACTTGAGAGAAACCCGTGAGTGAGCTTAAGTGTTTAGATTTGAAATAATGCACTTTATTCATATTAATCGTGTGTTTGAGCTAAAAGCAAGATGTACCTCCAGACTCTCTTCTCTAAGCCTAGTTTCAGGTGATACCCGTTAAGAAGGGAGCGCATTTTAAAATGCTTGGGTAGTTTTCCAGCCGAAAGCTAGTGTAATTTGAGATATTATAAGCATATAGTAGTAGAAGTGCCCAGAGTTAGATAAATGCATATAGATGTATAGTAATTTAAGAAAGGGAGATAGTGATGGGGTAAATTATTTTGTTGCATTCATGCATTCAGTAAGTTATTAATGAGGAATTTTCCCTTATGGGTAGACTAAGAAGTGATACGTTTGTGTAGATTTCATGATAGAAGGTAGAGTGATAGTTACTAGTCAGAATGAGTTAGTGTATACATTAATAAAAAATGAGTTTATGATGAGGTGTCAATGCATTAGTATCGGTCAAGTATATGTATTGAATAGAAGAGCCGAGTATTTGAGATGTGATAGATCTAAGCTAGACTTATGATTTTTTGAAAGGAGAGCCCCATGGTATTCAGAGGATTATAGAACTAATTAAGTAATGATGTATAGTAAATAGGTAAATAGTATTTAAGTTGTGAAATAGAATATGACGGTAATCTTTAAGTATGTAGACTAAGAGATAAAGATTGACTACTTGTCATGCGATCTTAGTGGGTGAGTGTTTCTTAATATTATCTAGTAGTTGTAAGTTAGTTAGTAGATGAGAAATTATATTGATATTCATGTTTAGAAATAGACACTAAGCTTGAACTTGAGATGAGTGTCATGATCAAAAGGATGGAAACATGAGGGTGATGATGTTAGTTCGAGATCTCATCTAATTGGTTTGACATAAATTAGGTGAGAAATTAAGTTGTTATATTTTGATAAGTGTGAGCAGTACAAGTGTGGTATTATGATTCTTAGATGAGAGGAGCAAGGAAGTGTGGCTAAGTCATTAGATTATTAAGAGAACTAAGAGGTGTACCCGAGATCGTATGTAGCTAGATGAGGTTCTAATTAGGTTTATCATTTTTCATGTGTACCTAGATAGTATATTTGAGTTGTCAATGTGGAGTAGGCTAATGTAAGCATTATTTATTACCCTTAAGAGTTTCGTCAAAGAGATCATATATAGTCAATGATGAGCCTCTTAAATATAGTTCATGTTTCCTCCAATTAGGTAGACATTAAATTAAAAGGAGAAGGAGAAGTAAACTTTTAGGAGTTAGATGAAGAGGCTTTATAAGCCAATGCTGGTAACGATTATAGAAAGACTTCTAAAGAAGCATGAAGACATTAAGAGAAAAATCTTTGAAATAAGTCCTAGAAGGAATCTTAGTACATGTACATGGAGAGTTTAGTAGCCATGGGATTAGCGTTTTCCCAATATTAGAGTTTTCCCAATATTAGAGTAAAGTAAATATAAACTAGTTTGGAGAAGATGGAATAGATCCATATCTTTAAAGTGTCAGTTTCAGACCTAAAGGGGAGATGATAAGATCAGAAATCAAGTCTAAGTGTTAAAAATCAGATATTAATGTGTTCAGGAAGAGTTACAGTGTTATATAATTCCATTCATAATCTTGTGTATTCCTCAAAGTTCAATCGTTACAACATTATGTTGATGTCTCTAATATGAGAATTGTGTTCATGACTTATGCTCATACATTTAAAACAAATTTTTATCTATGCACAATTCTTAGAATGAAGGGAAAAGACTTAAGCCCATTGAGTTCAATCTTACTCCATATGTTATAGATACCAGCCTTATGATATGAGCATATTCATATAAGAACTCGTATCTCATAGTATGCTTAGTCTTACGAAGTCATGATTTACTCTCAATGGCTAACAACATAATGTTATGTCATGCATATTCTTATATCAAATATCTTGAATGAATGATATTTATGATTTTTCGCCCTAAGCTCTTTTGGTGATTTTTTTCAATTTTGATAGCAATGTTGTCGATAGTAGTTGAGTAATTATAGAAGGAGAGGATTGTTGTTTCTTATTGTGGTAGTGGTGGTGTTCTTATTCCATCTAAATTTATAATGAGAAGGAGGAATAGGATGGTGTTTTACTATGATTAATAGTTAAATAAGAGAAATTAGTCAGTTTCTAGTAGTAATGTGTGGAATTTCAATTGATAGAGATTATGAGAGAATAAAAATTTGTTAGAAGGATTGGTATATAGAAGCCCATGGAGTGGTTATAGTATTAGACTTGAATGCGGTTATAAGGACAAATATTTTTGGGATGAGATTCCCTATAGAGGTATAGAACTTGAACCTTGTGGTTTAGATTAGTATAACAATCTCATGTTTAACACCTTGTGATTTAGAGATTAGGCTTGAACACAATAAATGTAACACCTCAGATTTGAGAAAATAGAAAAATGTAACTTTCTAGGACTTGGTGAAAGAACCATGGAAGACACCGATGGTCTGTGGTTGACACACAGTCCGTACGTGGGGTCCGTCATTGGAAACCGAATATTTATGGTCTCTGACCCCACCCGCGGTCTACTACGATGGTCCGTGGTTGGACCTACGAACCGTAGGTGAGGGTAAGAAGCCAATTAGAGGAAAATTGTTGTTGGGTCAACTTCAAATGGTCATATCTTTTAGCACAAAATGAATTTGGTGGCCCATGACCTATCAAATGAAAGATAATTGAATCCTTTTTCCAACACCACCATGTTTACTAAAATCCCATCTTGGAGAGAAAAGTTATGCTCATTTTAGTGAAGCCCTATTGGGCAGAGCTTGACTGAAGACCCCTACCGACGGTTGGTAGGTCAAACGATAGCCCGTCAATCCTGTATTAGTTGGCACTCGTCAAATTTAAGTTAGGGTCATTTTGGTCCTTTCCCCTATGCGTTGGGTACTTAAACTACATAGTTTGATGCCTAAACTATGTCGTTTTACTAAGTTTAAGCCTAATAACTTAGTCAAACATACCTAGAACCCTCATTCACCTAAAATCATCAAAACTTAGGGCAAAATGGAAAAGAAAGAGGTACCAGTTTTCCAAGAATAATCAGAAGGTTTGCTTCAAGTATCAGCCCCAAAATCAAATAATTTCTCCATAGATTTCGTCACGGGGTATGTGGGATTTCACTAGTGGGTTCCTTTCATCCACTAGGTCCCTAGAATTCAGTTAGCTCCTTGATTCTCCATATCTTGTTTATACCTAGGGTTTCCAAAGCCTTGGAGTTTTGTTGTGATTTAGTTGTTGTAGTATCCCTAATTGAAATAAACTATTTTCTTGGAGCATTTACTTAACTCCTTGTATGAAACTCAGAACCGTAGTCTGTGTAGATTCTCTTGGTTCCTGAATTACACTTGCTAGGTTAGTTAAATAGATAATCATCCTTTAGATTTTGACTGTCATATAATTAGTATATAAATGTGGCATTCTCAGTTAGGAATATAAGTTCCCTCTGTTGAGCATCAGATTTAGTGATCATGCCAGTAACTCATTTATACCCATGGCAAGGTATATTGGGTCCTCTCGATAGGGAGTATACATCAGACTCCACGTTTAGCTCACGTGGTTTATGTCGGTTAATAGTAGCTCCCACAGTCAGACTCTTAGTACATTTGACCATGTTTTTAGTATATACTTCAGAAAACAGTTAAACATGTCATTTACCTGATTTGTACTTGGTCATTGCATTCATCTTAGCTTTCCAGTTATGTTTCTGTTTTTACATTCTTACTCAGTTTATGTCATCGCTCAGTTATGCTTTGTTCAGTTTTATGTATTTGATCAACTTAGTATCTATAACCTTCATGCTCAGTACATTCCAAGTACTGATGCATACTATGCACTACATACTTTCATGATCTAGGTTCATATACTCTGCATCCAGATCACACTTATATTGAATCTGGATCCGCATTCAATAGCTTAAGTGGTGAGTCCTCATATTCCAAGGACAACATACATGCTTTCACTTTAGTCTTTACTTTTAGTTTTAAGTTTTGTTAGAATAAGTTGGGGGGCATGTCCCAACAACTAAACTTAGTTAGAGGCTTTGCAAATATAGTAGTAGAATCATCTTGAATTGTTAAGTTCATCTCTCAGTTGTTATTAAAATCTTAGTATGTTTTATGCATTCAGACTAGTTAGGTATTCACCACTTCCTGTTATCCATTCGTTTAGCTTCTGCATAGTTCATGTTTTACTTAGTTATTTTCAATATGCTTATGATATGCTAGACATCAGGTTAACTTGGGGTCACTCGTGATCCTAGGTCCTGTGTTATGTCAAGGCGTAGCCTCTGGGCATGAAAAACTTGGGAACCTTGGATTTGAGAAAATAGAAAAATGCAGCTTTCTAGGACTTGGTGCAAGAACCATGAAAGACACCAATGTTTCGTGGTCTGAAACATAGTCCGTAGGTAGGGTCCATCATTGGGCACCAAATGTTTATTGTCTTTGATCCCACCCACGGTGAACCGAGAGGGTCTGTGGTTGGACCTACGGACCGTAGGTCTAACTGTAGGTGAGAGTCAGCAGCAATTAGAGGAAAATTGTTGTTGGATCAACTTCAAATGATCATATCTCTTCTCACAAAATGAATTAGCTGGACTATGAGATATCAAATGAAAGATAATTGAATCCTCTTTCCAACGCCACCAAGTTTGTGAAAATCCTATCTCGAAATAAAAATTTATGCTTGTTTTAGTGAAGCCCTGTCGGGCAGAGCTTGACCGACGACCCCTACCAATGGTTGGTAGGTCAAATGATGGCTTGTCAGTCCTGTAGTAGGTGGCACTCGTTAGATTTAAGTCAGGATTATTTTGGTCCTTTCCCCTATGCATTGGGCACTTAAACTACGTCATTTGATGCCTAACCTATGTCATCTTACTCAGTTTAAGCCTAATAACTTAGTCAAACTTACCGAGAACCCTCATTCACATAAAATTATCTAAACTTAGATTAAAAAGGAGAAGAAATAGGTGCTAGTTTCCCAAGAACAATCTGAAGGTTTGCTTCAAGTTTCAGCCCCAAAATCAAAGGATATCTCCCTAGATTTCGTTACCAGGTATGTGGGATTTAACTAGTGGGTTCCTTTCATCCACTAGGTCCCTAGAAATCAGTCCGTTCTTTGATTCTACATATCTTGTTTATACCTAGGGTTTCTAAAACCTTGGATATTTACTATATTTTAGCTACTGTAGTATCCTAAATTGAAATAGCATTTTTCTTGGAAAGTTTGTTTAGTTCCACGTATAAAACTCAGAACCCTATTTGTGTAGATTCTATAGTTCATGAATTACACTTGCTAGGTTAGTTAAATAGATAATCATGCCCCAGATTTTGAATGTTACATTATCAGTATATAAATATTGCATTCTCATTTGCATGGAAATATTTCGAGCTATTGAGTAATTCAACATTTCAATTACATTTGTGTCATATACATATTCAGTTGGGAGTAGACTTATCACTGAGTTGGATTAGGGCTCATCGTACCCTCATAGTCCTAGAACTATGTGCCCCCGTAGGATTAAAAGTCCCCTCTGTTGGGCATCCTATTTAGTGATCACGCTAGTCATGCCTTTATACCTACTGGCAAGGTATATTAGGTCCTTTCTATAGGGCCTATACATTGGACTCCATGTTTAACTCACGTGGTTTTATGTCAGTTAATAGTATCTCCCACTATTAGACTCTTAGTGAATTTGACCAGGTTTTCAGTATATACTTCATAACTTGTTCAACATGTTATTTTCAAGATTTGTACTTGGTTATTGCATTTGTCTTAGCTTTTTAGTTATGTTTCAGTATTTACATTCTTACTCAGTTTATGTCATTGCTCAGTTATGCTTCGTTTATTTTATATGTATTTGTTCAGCTTTGTATCTATATCATGCATGCTCAGTACATTCCAAGTACTGACGCATACTCTGCACTACATCCTTTCTCTATGTAGGTTCAGGTACTCAGCATCCAGATCACGCTTAGATCGATTATCGATCCGCATTCAACAACTTAAGTGGTGAGTCCTCATATTCTAAGGACAAAGACACGCTTTCATTTTAGTCTTTACTTTCAATTTTTAGTTTTGTTAGAGTTAGCTGAGGAGCATGTCCTAGCAACTCAACTTAGTTAGAGACTTTTCAGACATAGTAGTAGATTCAACTTGAATTGATAAGTTTATCTTTCACTTGTTATTAAACTCTTAGTATGTTTTATACATTCAGAATAGTTGGGAATAACCCACTTTGAGTTATCCATTGTTTTAGCTTCCGCATAGTTCATGTTTTACTTAGGTATTTTCAGTATGCTTATGATATGCCTGACAAAGGGTTAGCTTGGGGTCACTCGTGATCCTAGGTCCCGAGTTAAGTCAATGGGGTAGCTTTGGGGTGTGACAAACTTGGTATCATAGCACTAGGTTCAAGAGTCCTAGGTTGTCTGAAAACCACACTAAGTAGAGTCTCTTTTATGGGTATGATGTGCACCACATCTATGAGGGGGAGGCTACGAAGTATTTTAAGAAAAACTTCACTTTCTTTGTTATTTTTATCATGCGTGGGTATGATCAACCTTCTCCTTTATAATTCATCATTATATGTTTTAGATCATGCCTCATCGTAGAGATAACACACAGAATGTTAATGCACACAATGCTAACACAGTTCCTCCACTCCTGAACCATGAGGTTACGAATGCAGAATTTTGAAATGCTATCTAGATTTTGGCTCAAAGTGTAGGCAATCGGAACAATCAGCAAGCCATAGTTCCTACAAACACTAATGGTGGATCAGCTGTAGCTATGGTTTGTGATTTTGTTCTGATGATTTTGCAAGAATTTCTAGGGTCAAAGGTTGGTGAGGACCCATAAAACTTTATTGATGAGGTTAAGAAAATTCTTGGAGTAATGAGAGTGACTCGAATTGAGAGTGTTGAGTTAGCATCTTATCAATATAAAGATGTGGCTCATATCTGGTTCACTCAGTGGAAAGAAAATAGGGGTGCAGATGTAGCTCCTGTGACTTGGGATTGTATACTAGAGCTTTTCTGGACTGGTTCTTCCCAAGGGAATTGCGAGAAGCTAAGGCACAAGAGTTTATAAACATGAAGCAGGGGTTAATGTTGGTCCAAGAGTACGGGCTAAAGTTCACTCAGCTCTCCAGGTATGCTCCACACATGGTTGTCGATTCAAGGGCACAAATGAGTAAGTTCCTATTTGGGGTATCTGACCTGGTGAATGCTGAGTGTAGGAATGCAATGCTGTTAGGGGATATGGATATCTCCAGACTCATGACTCATGCTCAGCAGGTTGAGGGAGATAAGCTTAGGGAAATGGCTAAGGACAATAAGAAGGCTAGAACAGGGAATTATGAATACTCTTAGCAGAAGTCGGGTGGTGGGAATCACTCAAAGTTTCAATTGAGGTCTATAGCCTCAACACCTTCATCAGCTAGTGCTCCATCCCCTAAATTTTGAAGGATCAGAAAGGTGCGACACCAGGCTTTAGGTATTAGGGGAATGCTTCAGGTAATCGGACCTTCCCAACTTGTCTAAAGTGTGGTAAGAACCATCCGAGTGAGTGTCTTCTAGGTAAGGAAGGGGGCTTTGGGTGTGGTCAGTCTGGCCATAGGTCGAAAGATTGACCTTCTGCTTGGCAAGGATAATGAGGTAACAATAATAGGGATCACTCTATAGCTCCATCAGCACCAGCAGGTCACCCAACTTAGCAGGGTGCTTCGTCTGGTATAAATGGTGGTCAGCACCAGAACTAGTTATATGCTCTCTAGGCTCGCCAGAACCTGGAGGATTCTCATGGTGTGATCACTAGTACGTTATGAGTCTTTTATTTGGATGTTTATGCATTGTTAGATCCAGGGGCTACACTTTCTTTTGTAACTCCCTATAAAGCAGTAAACTTTAGTGTTAGTCCAGAAACTCTCTTAGAACCCTTCTTAGTGTCTACTCCAGTTGGTAACCAAGTTATAGTTACACGGGTATATAGAAATTCCCTTGTCACAATCTCTTAGAAAGTCACCTCAGCAGATCTTGTAGAGTTAGAAATGGTCGATTTTGATATCATTCTAGGCATATATTGGTTACATTCCTGTTATACCTTAGTCGATTGTAAAACTAGAGTCGTTCGATTTCAGTTTCCAAAAGAGCCAATCTTAGAATGGAAGGGTAGTAGCTCACTACCTATGGGTCGATTCATCTCTTACCTTAAGGCCAGAAAAATGATTTCCAAAGGGTATATCTATCATCTTTTTTGGGTTAAGGATTCAAACTCCGAAACCCCAACTCTTGAGTTAGTCCCACTAGTAAATGAGTTTCCAGAAGATGTTTCCAAAGTCCCTATCGAAAAGGAAATTAACTTCGGAATAGATCTCCTTCCAGATACCCAGCCCATTTCAATTCATCCTTATAGAATGGCTTTAGCAGAGCTGATGGAATTGAAAGAGTAGTTGAAAGGCCTTTTAGATAAGGGCTTCATCAAACCTAGTATCTCTCTATAGGGTGCTACAGTGTTGTTCGTGAAAAAGAAAGATGGTTCTCTCATAATGTGGATTGATTATTGTCAGTTGAACAAAGTTACCATCAATAATAAGTATCCCATCCCCATTATTGATGACTTGTTTGACCAACTTCAGGGTGCTAGTTGCTTTTCTAAGATAGACCTCATATCCATCTATCATCAGCTCAGAGTTAGAGATGTGACATTTCAAAGACAGCTTTTAGAACTTGGTATGGTCATTATGAATTTGTAGTTATGTCCTTTGGAATAACAAATGCTCTTGCAGCTTTCATGGACTTAATGAACATGGTGTTCGAACAATATATGGACTTGTTCATCATTGTCTGTATTAATGATATCCTCATTTATTCTCGGAGTAAGAAGGAGCATGCTACTCATCTGAGAATTGTTCTGCAAACTCTCAAAGATCGCCAGCTATCGCTAAGTTTAGCAAATGTGAATTATGATTATAGTTCATCGCTTTCCTTCTTTATGTGGTATCCAACGAAGGGATCTGAGTAAATACTAAGAAAATTGAAGCAGTACAGCACTCGCCCAGACCCACCTCTCTAATTGATATCAAAAGTTTCTTGTGTTTGGCCAGTTATTATAGGAGATTTGTTGAAGGATTTTCATCCATAGCTTCCCCATTGACCAAGTTGACTTAAAAGAAGGTCAAATTTCAGTGGTCAGATGAGTGTGAGAAAAGCTTCTCAAAACTAAAGACTAGGTTGACTACAGCTCCGATCTTACCTCTACTAGATGGTTCAGATGGTTATGTGATTTATTCTGATGGATCTCGGTTCAACCTAGGTTGTGTGTTGATGTAGCGAGGTAAGGTCATAGCTTATGCTTCTAGACAACTTAAAGTCCATGAGAAGAACTACCCGACTCATGACCTCGAGCTTGTAGCCGTAGTAGTTTCCCTAATGATTTGGAGACACTACTTGTATGGTGTTCATGTTGATGTATTCAGAGATCATAAGAGCCTCCAGTATGTGTTCACCCAAAAAGAGTTGAATCTTCGTCAGATGAGATGGCTTGAGTTTCTCAAAGACTATGACATGAATGTGTTTTACCATCCTGGTAAGGCCAATGTAGTGGCTGATGCTCTCAGTAGGCTATCTACGGGTAGCATAGCACATGTTGAGGAAGAAAGGAAAGAGTTCGCCAAAGATGTTCACCGGCTTGCTCGCTCAGGAATTTGTCGTACGAACATATTAGACAGTGAGGTGATAGTTCAGAATGGATCTAAATCTTCATTGGTAGTGAAATATACAAAAAAAATTATAGTTATCATATATTACTTCAGTTGAAAGGTGCAATTCATTGGTAGAAAGTTGAGGTTTTCTCCCAAGGGGAGATGGTGTACTTCGTTACCAGGGTCCCTTATATGTTCCTAATGTGGGTGAGTTGATGCATTAGATCCTTACAAAAGCTCATAACTCTAGGTATTCCATTCATTTAGGTTCCACTAAGATGTATCGTAATCTATGGGAATTTTTTTGGTGGAATGGCATGAAGAGGGACATAGCAAATTTTGTGGCTAAGTGTTCTAATTGTCACCAGGTTAAGGTAGAACATCAGAAACTAGGAGGTATGAATCAGGAGATTAACATTCCTACATGGAAGTGGGAAGTGATAAATATGGACTTCATTACGGGTTTACCCCGTACTCGCAAACGGCATTACTCCATTTGGGTGATAGTAGATAGAGTCACTAAGTCCGCTCACTTCTTGGTTGTCAAGACTACACATTCAGTGGAGGACTACACCAAACTGTGCATCAATGAGGTTTTTAGGTTGCATGGGGTTCCCTTGTCTATCATCTCAGATAGAGGTCCTCGGTTTACCTCTTATTTCTAGAAATCATTTCAGAAAGGCCTTGGTACTCAGGTAAATCTCAGTACAATATTTCATCCACAGACGGATGGCCAGGCAGAACGTACCATTCAGACCTTAAAGGACATTATGAGAGCTTGTGTGATTGATTTCAAGGGCAGTTAGGATGATCACCTACCTCTCATAGAGTTCACCTATAATAATAGCTTCCATTCCAGTATTCAGATGGCCCCGTATGAAGCACTATATGGGCGTAGATGCAGGTCCCCGATTAGTTGGTTTGAAGTAGGTTAAGCAGCCTTAATTGGGCTAGATTCGGTTCTGAGGCTAAAGAGAAAGTTCAACTCATCATAGGTAGATTAAAGACAACCCAGAGTCATCAAAATTCCTATGTAAATGTGAGGAGAAGGGACTTTGAGTTTGAAATCCATGATTGTGTATTCCTGAAGGTGTCACCTATGAAGGGGTTGATGAGATTTGGTAATAAAGGGAAGATCAGTTCTAGATATGTAGGTCCGTACAAAATCTTGAAAAGGGTTGGTAATGTGGCTTATGAGTTATAGTTTCCAATAGAACTAGCAGAGGTTCATCCAGTCTTTCACATTTCCTTGTTGAAGAAGTGCGTGGGTGATCCGACATCAATAGTACGATAAAAGAGTGTGGGTGTGAAAGATAGTCTCACCTATGAAGAAGTGCTAGTTGAAATTCTTGACCATCAGGTTCGTAGGTTGAGAAATAAGGAAGTCGCTTCAATAATGATTTTGTGAATGAGTCATTCAGTAGAGGGAGCTACTAGGAAGCAGAAGCAGCCATGGTGTCAAAGTACCCTCATCTCTTTTCTTCTGATTCCATTTCAGTTTCAAGTAATAGTTCCTCTCTAGTTTCTCAGTTTACTCGTGTGTAAATTTAGTCTTAGCATCGTGTTCCTTCTGTTTTTCTTGTATTTCAGTATATTTGCATGTTCTTGGATCCTAGTTCACTTAGAGATCAGTTTCTACTACTTAGTGGTAGGGATTGCAGCTTCTTACCTCCATACTCAACTTCTTTAGAATTCATTCGAGGATGAATGTTCCTAAGGGGGAGATATTGTAACACCTCAAATTTGAGAAAATAAAAAAATGCAACTTTCTAGGACCTAGTGCAAGAACCATGGAAGCCACCGACTGTCTGTGGTCTGACACATGGTCTGTCGGTGGGGTCCGTCATTGGGCACCAAATGTTTATAGTCTTTAACCCAACTCACGATTGACCAGGATGGTCCGTAGGTGAGGGTTAGCAGCCAATTAAAGGAAAATTGTTGTTGGGTCAACTTTAAACGATCATATCTTTTAGCACAAAATGAATTAGGTGGCCCATGACCTATCAAATGAAAGACAATTACATCATTTTTCACTGAGTTTGCTAAATCCCATCTCGGAGTAAAAAGTTGTGCTCATTTTAGTGTAGCCCTGTCGGGCAAAGCTTGACCGATGACCCCTACCGATGGTTGGTAGGTCAAATGATGGGCTATCAGTCCTATAGTAGGTGGCACTCCTCAGATATAAGTCAGGGTCATTTTGGTCCTTTTTCCTATGTGTTGGGCACTTAAGCTACGTTGTTTGATGCCTAAAAAACATAATTTTATTATATTTAAGCCTAATAACTTAGTCAGACATACCCAGTACCCTGATTCACCTAAAGTCATCCAAACTTAGAGAAAAAAGGAGAAGAAAGAGGTGAGAGTTTCCCAAGAACAATCCGAAGATTTACTTTAAGTTTCATCCCCGAAATAAAAGGATTTTCTCTGTAGATTTCGTCATTAGGTATGTGGGATTACACTAGTGGGTTCCTTTCATCCACTAGGTCCCTAGAAATCAGTTAGTTAATTGATTCTACATATCTTGTTTAGGCCTAGGGTTTCTAAGACCTTGGATATTTACTGTATTTTAGCTATTGTAGTATCCTAAATCAAAACATCATGTTTCTTGGTAAGCTTATTTAGTTCCTTTTATGAAACTTAGAACCCTAGTTATGTAGATTATCTAGTTCATGAATTACACTTGCTAGGTCAGTTAAACCAATAATAATGCTCCAGATTTGGATTGTTAGATTATCAGGAAATAAATGTTGCATTTTCAGATTGCATGTCAGTATTTCGAGCTATTCAGTAATTCAACATTTCAGTTTCATTTATGTCATATACATATTCAGTTGGCAGTAGACTTTGCACTGACTTTGACTAGGGTTCAGCGTACCCTCATAGTCCTAGAATTACGTGCCCCTATAGGATGATAAGTCCCCTATGTTGGGCATCCGATTTAGTGATCACACCAGTCATGCCTTTATACCCTTGGAAAGGTATATTAGGTCCTCTCGATGGGGCGTATACATCAGGCTTCATGTTTAGCTCACATAGTTTTATGTCAGTTAATACTTAATAGTAGCTCCCACAGTCAGACTCTAAGTGCATTTGACCAGGTTTTCAGTATATACTTCAGAAACCAATTCAACATGTTATTTTCATGATTTGTACTTGGTCATTGCATTCAGCTTAGATTTTTAGTTATGTTTCAGTATTTACATTCTTACTCAGTTTATGTCATTGTTCTGTTATGCTTTGTTTAGTTTATATGTATTTGTTCAGCTTTGTATCTATATCGTGCATGCTCAGTACATTCCAAGTACTGACACATACTCTACACTACATATTTTCATGTATAGGTTCAGGTACTTAACATCCAGATCACGCTTAGATCGATTCTTGGTCTTCATTCAACTGCTTCAGTGGTGAGTCGTCATATTCCATGGACATTAGACATGCTTTCATTTTAGTCCTTACTTTCAATTTTCAGTTTTGTTAGAGTTAGCTGGGGGAATGTCTTAGCAACTCAACTTAGTTAGAGGCTTTTCAGACATAGTTGTAGAATCAGCTTGAATTGCTTAGTTCATCTTAGGTTGTTATTAAGCTCTTATTATGTTTTATAGAGTCAGACTAGTTGTGTATTCCCTACTTTTATTTATCCATTGTTTTAGCTTTCGCATAGTTCATGTGTTAGTTATTTTCAGTATGCTTATGATATGCCAGACACATGGTTAGCTTGGGGTCACTCGTGATCCTAGGTCACGTGTTACGTCAAGGGGTAGCCTCAGGGAGTGACAATAAAACCACATGATTTTACTTAGACATTTGTAAGAGTTGTCATAATACCCTAGCAGGAGCTGTCTGTTGTAGTTAATGAAGTGTAGTGATCAGAAAAGAGAGCATAGTTGAGAATGTTTATAATCTTAAAAGCTACTAGTCATATAACTCAAGGCATCGTATTCATATTTTTCTTTTGTGCCTAAATATTCTTGCTCTATGTCAAATAACTTCAGATAGAGAGTGGCTATGTTTAAACTCATATTGTTCACAACTTATGTGCTATAGAGAGTTTCAAACTCTTAGTATGAATCATCTCCTCCTATATTAGTAGGCAAGTTCAAAAGTTAGAAAGATAGTAAGAGTAAGTCCTCTCCCTTCCATCCACATTTTAACCATCTTTCGATGACAAATGATCCTAAAGGGGAGATATTGTAACACCCCAATTTTTTAAAAGTTAAGTCCTGAACTATTCTTCATTTACATGTAAAATCATATCAAGTAATTCTTAAATTGCTCATATGTATCAAGGTGTAACGACCCTAAAATCTAGTAAGTTGAACTATAACTTGACGAGTGTTGTTAAGAGTTAGTTTTGGGTTATGAGTTGTTTGATGTTGTCCTCAGCATTGGTTGAGGGGTTTAGGGGTCAAACGTTGAGGTACGACACCCCAAGGACCACCCTAAGGGACCTTGAGTAGGACCCTTAGTCTAACCCTAAGACCCTAAAGAACCTAGAAAGTTGCCAAAAATTTGATGACCTACAAATGGGGTTCACGACCTCGTAGGTCCATCCATGCCCAGTGGATGGCCTCCGTAGGTCAACACCTCCAAAATCATGCCCCAGCTCCATATCATAGACCAATAGTACGATCCGTGAAAAGACTAACGGTCTGTGGGTCTAGGGCGTGATCCACCACTATTTTTCTGGTTTGGACCCGGATTGGGCAAGGGTTATTTGGTAAATTGTTAATTAATTATTTTAAGTGGAGGGACGGTTATTTTAAGTTAATTAAGGTATTTTAAGATTATTAAAAGTATTGAACTCTATTTTATACTTCATTATTTTCAAAACCCCAAATAAAACCTCCCTTCACCTCCGAAAATTCTATCTCTAGAAACCTCCATTGGAGGTGAAGATTTGAAGCTTCCAATGTCAAATATTCATGTTTTTCAAGATATTTTTGTGGGATTATTCTTAAAAAGGTATGGTTCTTTTCATCCTTGACTTAGATTCTTTCAAGGAGCCAATCTCAAAAGTGATTTCAAGTCTCCAATGTTTTCTCTAAAGCCCTAGTTTTCAATCACTGCTTGGGTTTGATTCTAAATGATTTCTGAAGGCTTTTATGCATTGAATTATGGATGAATTTGGGATTTAAAGATGAATTGAGATGATTTCTCCCTAGAACCCATGTTTTCACCCAATTTCCTAAATTATGATTTGTGATTATGAGTTGATTGATTATGCAAGTATGTTGAATTGTTGATTCTTATATTAAATTAAGTGATTGAATCATGTCAATTTCATTATCTATTGTAGTATCTTGGATTATTGGATTAATGGATTAATGTTGGTTCTAGCCTTGAAGGGCAAGTTCTTATCAAATTACATATGAAAGTAGAATTGTGCTTGATCTATTGATCCACTTGAAAGGTGGAGGTGTTTACTTACTATGTATATTGTGGTATTGAATTGATGGATATGTTCCCTGTACCTCTATATAAGAATGATCTATGTGTGATCATGATGTAAAGAATGTGTGTGTGATTTCAATGAATGAATGATGATCATGTTTAGAATGTAGCATGTGGTGATTGAAAGTATATTTCCCAATTAACCCTATGAATGATGATGATATATGTGAAAGTCTCTTCTCACATACACAAACACTCATGAATTAATAATGAATGAAGTTCTATGATTATGTTAATGATGAAGTACTTATTGAAAGGCTATTCTCAATTGTACGCTAATGAATGAAAAGACATGTTGTTAAAGGACTTTCTCACAATATGGGATTCCTAGATGAAACGCTATTCTCATATTTGAATCTATTGAGATTTCCAATGAATCAATGTTGTGTTTGAGATAAATGCCCATACATTAATGGAGGTGAGGTATCTAGTAGCAATCTCCTATCCCATAATAATGAACATATGTAATGAATGTCAAATACTCCGTGGGGAATAATGCTAAGCACCGAGTGGATATGGATTGAGATGGGTGCTCATATGTGAGTTGAGGCGGGGCACTTAGTAGCAATCTCTTGAGATGGATACTCATACGTTAGTTAAGGCGGGGTATATATTAGCAATCTCCCTATCCAATAAAGTATGTGCCCACATAGGTCTAGCTAGTGGATCCACTTCTGGCGAAATAAATGATGGTCCTACCTTAGGCAAGTAGGAATTCCTTATCCGGTGAGGGTGACAACGAGATTCCATGACTTACTCACATGGTATGTGCCGATTAAGGCTTACCTCCCACAATAATGTTAATGAACTATAGCTTCTTAAGAATGCACTACTTATTGTGGGTGGTGGTATAGGACACCATCTATACATTGCACAAGTAGGCTTTGAGAGAGGTTGTGTTGTGTTCCTTAATATTGTTAAGTGTAATGAATGTGCTCTTATTATAATGTTAATGAATAATGTGGATCTAATGTCTAAATGAATGAAGGTGATCTTAATGTAATGAAGTTAATGTTGACTCTTATATGCTTAAATGTAAAGATGCATCCTATACTTGGATTGTATTATGAGTTACGTCCTTGTCATGACTTAATGAATATGAATGTGCCTTTTCTATGGTTACTTCAAATGAGTACTTAGTGTGAGTAATTGTATGGGATGCTACTTGCATATTGAAGAAGTATGACTTAGAGGTGTCTTAGGTGATTGTCCTTATGTGTTGACATGACTTGTGTAATGTTTATGTCACTTGTGTATTCGTATTGTGTAAGGATGGAAAGGTTGAATGGTAAGTTCACTTTTGGTGACCTTAATGTGGCACCTTGGTGTGGATAGTGGTATGGGATGCTATCAATACATTGCACAAGGTATAGCTTGAGAGTCACTTGAGGTGAAGCCTTAAGGTGAAGGTAAAGGTTCATATGTGGATTATGTTCTAATGTGGATGAATGACTTGTATGTTGGTCGTGACTTATATTATGCCTCTTTATCAATATTCATGAAGTTTTATAAAAACGGCATATATCATGACTTTCAAACAACAATGTGCTTTTTAAGCATCTTTTTGCATGGCTATCATACTTAGTACTTTTATGTGCTAACCCATTTTTCTTCGTGTTTTTACTACAGGTCTAGGTTCCAGCAGGTGATTTGCATTACTATAGTGAAGCTTGGGATTAGAGTTCTCCAAATTATTTTTGGTATGTACTCAAAGATCGAGGACAAGTGTTTTAGAAGTTTCTTTCCTTTTCATATAATAGAATACTTTAGATTTGTACTGTAAAGGGTTATGTCGCTATTTTTTACAAGATTATGTCTTAGATGTTCATGTGAGATATAGACTTCCGCTTGCATTTAAATGTTTATGAATGATTAGATTGTATGGTTTTATAAAGAAAACTTTTAAATTCCATACTTTTTCTATTACCTATGTAATGAATGAGCTATGAGGCTTGTATAAGACCCTTTCGGGGTCGAGTATGCCATTTTGCTTTCGGGATGTAGACTCGGGTCGTGTAAATATGGTATAAAAGCATAAGGGTTTGGGAATGGGTTTTAGGTTAATGTCGCACAAGACACGTCTAGTATAGTCTTGTTCATCGGTGTTAGTCGCGACACATCTATGAGCGAGAGGCTATAGGACGTTAGAAAGTTACATTTCTTTCATATTATTGAAATCGTGCCTTAGTGTTTGGCTCTATAAGTTTTATTTTCCTAATCCTTCTCTTGTGTTTATAGGATATGAATACAAGAAGGATGCCCTCAAAGAGAGTGGAAGAGGAGAATGTCAATGAGGGAGTTCCTCCCCAAGATCCTTAAGCCCCTCAAGTTCCTCAAGGCAACCAAGTTTTGGTGGATGTTCCACCCTTGACTAATGAAGATATTAGGTTGGATTTTCTAACCTTAGCCCAAGTCATGACGGCTCAAGTGAATAGTGATGTGGGGCCTATAGTGAATGCTATTGAGAGTACTGTGGCCTCTAGGTTGAGAGACTTTGTGAGGATGAATCCTTTGGTTTTCCTAGGTTCTTAGGTGGGAGAGGATCCCCAAGAGTTTTTGGATGAGGTGTATAAGATAGTCAATACTATAGGGGTGTCTTTTAGGGAGAAAGCGGAGTTGGTTTCCTATAAATTGAAAGATGTGGTTCACTCAATGGAAAAGAAATAGGCCAATATAAGCGGGTCCTATAGAATGGGAGGAGTTTAAGGGAGTTCTCCATGGTAGGTACTTTCCCCGTGAGAAGGGGGAGGTTAAGGTAGAGGAGTTCATAAACCTTAGGCAAGGTAGTATGAGTGTGGAGGAGTATTCCATGAAGTTTACCTTTTTATCTAAGTATACTCCATCCTTGGTGTCTAACCCTAGAGATGAGATGAGTCACTTTGTGACTAGTGTCTCCGACCTTGTTAAGGAAGAGTGTCGTACGGTGATGCTTCATTATGATATGAACATTTCTAGACTCATTGTGTACGCTCAATCTATTGAGTAGTCCTAACATGAAAGGAAAAATAGAGAGTTGAAGAGGGGTAGATCCGATGAGCAAGGTCAATCTAGGTCTAAAAAGAGGTTCTCCAACCAAAATTCTTCAATGGCTAACAATGATAGGGTATCTAACCCTAAATCTCAAGGAGGGAATGGAAGTGGTTAATCTTTCGAGAGGACTAGATATGACAAGTGTGGGAAGCAACATTTGGTTAAGTTTCTTACCGGCACGGATGGGTGCTTTGGGTGTGGAAAGAAGGGTCATAACATGAGAGATTATCCAACACTCATGGAAAAAGGCAAGGAAGATAAAAAATCTTCTCATGATGGCCCGAATCTTGATGCTCTAAGGAGAAACCATTTCTATATGCTTTAAGCTAACAAGGACAAAGGGACTAATCTGGATGAAAGTACTGGTAAGTGATAGTTCCTTTTGGTTGTGAATGTCTTGTTGAGGTTCCTATGTTGTTTTCATGTTAGCCTTAGTTGGGTTTTATCCTAAGTCGGGGAAGTATGTTGAATAGTAAGGTTGTTAAGATTGTGAAATCCTTATCTCTTTCCTTCTATTCTTGTTCAAGCTTGAGACTAACAATTCCTTGTGGCCTGTTTCATGTTGTGAAGTCGTGTGTGATATTGTGTTTGCATGATCTCCTTATGTTATGCATGTTATATTTGAATTCTTGTTTATATGATAAAACGAGTTTTCATGGTTTATTGTCCCTCATGTTAATTTACATTAAGTATGAGATCACTATATGCTTAATGAGGTGAAATGTTGAACATACCTAATTGTGCTTTCGAGAGTGATTACATAATATGCTTAATGAAGTTGTAATGAGCATGATATGAGTTGGAGAAGGCAATGCCTCCAATGTAATGAGAAATGTGAAGTTTTGATGCATAATGAGTTTGTAGATGTTATTCCTACCTTGTTGTTTGCTTTGAGACTTTTTGATATGGAGTTGATGCTTCCTCCTATGGTTTATGCATTATATTGATGTGTAATGATTATGGGCTGCTAGTCTTATGTCGTTAACCCTTTAATGTTTTTAAAGTGTCATTCGAGGATGAATGTTCCTAAGTGGGGGATAATGTATCGACCCAAAAATATAGTAGGTTGAACTAGAGCTTGACGAGTCTCGTTTTGAGTTAGTTTTGGGTTCTGAGTTGTTTGATGTTGTCCTGAGCTTTGGTTGAGGGGTTTAGGGGTCAAACGTAGAGGTACGACTCCCTAAGGACCACCTTAGGGCTCCTTGAGGAGGACCCTTAGTCTAACCCCAAGACCCCAAAGAACGTTGAAAGTTGCCAAAAATTTGATGACCTACGAATGGAGTTCACGACCCGTAGGTCTATCCACGCTCCGTGGATGACCTCCGTAGGTCAACACCTCCAAAACCATGCCCCAACCCCAGACCACGGACCAACAATACGGTGCATGAGAGGACTCACGGTTTGTGGGTCTAGGGTGTGATCCACCATTATTTTCTAGTTTTGACACGCCTTGGGCAAGGGTTATTTGGTAAATTGTTAATTAATTATTTTAAGTGGACGGACGGTTATTTTGAGTTAATTAAGGTATTTTAAGAGTATTAAAAGTATTAAAATATAGTTTAGACTTCATTATTTTCAAAACCCCAAATCAAACCTCCCCTCCCCTCTTAAAGTTGTCTCTCTAAAAACCTCCATTGGAGGTGAAGATTTCAAGCTTCCAAGGTCAAATCTTCAAGTTTTTCAAGGGATTTTCGTGGGATTCTTATTAAAAAGTTATGATGGTCTCATCCTTGACTTAGTTTCTTTCAAGGAGCCAATCTCAACAGTGATTCCAAGTCTCCAATGTTTTCTCGAAAACCCTAGTTTTCAATCTATGCATGGGTTCAATTCTAAATGATTTCTAAAGGCTTTACTGCATTGAATTATGAATGAATTTTGGATTTAAATATGAATTAAGATGATTTCTTCCTAGAACCAAAGTTTTTCCCTAATTGTCTATATTATGATTTGTGATTGGGAGTTTATTGCTTATGCAAGTATGTTGAATTGTTGATGCTTATATTGAATTATGTCAATTTCATTATCTATTATAGTATCTTTGATTTATGGATTGATGTTGGTTCTTAGCCTTGAAGGGCAAGTTATGATCAAATTATATATTAAAGTAGAATTGTGCTTGATCCATTGATCCACTTGAAAGGTGGAGGTGTTTACTTACTATGAATATTGTAGTATTGAATTGACTGATATCTTCCTTGTACCTCTATATATGAAGGATCTATGTGTGATCATGATGTAAAGTATGTGTGTGAGATTTCAATGAATGAATGATGATCATGTTTAGAATGTAGTATGTGGTGATTGAAAGTATATTTCCCAATTAACCCTATGATTGGTGATGATATATGTGAAAGGATATTCTCACACACACACACACACACACTTATAAATGAATAATGAATGAAGTTCTATGATTTTGTTAATGATGAAGTACTTATTGGAAGGCTATTTTCAATTGTACTCTAATGAATGAAAAGACATGTTTTTAAGGGACTTTCTCACTATATGGGATTCCTAGGTGAAAGGCTATTCTCATCTTTGAATTTATGATCTTTCCAATGAATGAATGTTGGGTTTGAGATACATGCCCATACGTTAATGGAGGCGGGGTATCTAGTAACAATCACTTATCCCATAATAATGAACGAATGTAATGAATGTCAAATACTCCGTGGGCAATAATGCTAAGCACCGAGTGGATATGGATTGAGATGGGTTCTTATACGTGAGTTGAGGTGGGGCACTTAGTAGTAATCTCTTGAGATGGATACTCATACGTTAGTTGAGGCGGGGTATCTAGTAGCAATCTCTCTATTCCATAAACTATGTTCCCACATAGGTCGAGTTAGTGGATCCACATAAGGCTAAACAAATGATGGTCCTACCTTCGGCAAGTAGGAATCCCTTATTCGGTGAGGGTGACCCTTGTATTCAATGAATTTCTCACATGGTCTATGTCGGTTAAGGCTTACCCCCACACTAATGTTAATGAACTATGGCTTCTTAAGAATGCACTACTTAATGTGGGTGGTGTTATGGGACGCCATCTATGCATTGCACAAGGGGGCTTTGAGAGAGGTTGTGGTGTGTTCCTTTATATTGTTAAATGTAATGAATGTGCTCTCATGATAATGTTAATGAAGAATATAGACCTAATGTCTAAATGAATGAAGGTTCTCTTAATGTAATGAAGTTAATGAAGAATGTTGACTCATGTATGCTTAAATGTAAAGATGCATGCTATACTTAGATTGTATTTTGAGTTACTTCCTTGTCATGACTTAATGAATATGAATGTGCCTTATGTATGGTGACTTCAAAGGAGTACTTAGTGTGAGTAGTAGTATGGGATGCTACTTGCACATTGCACAAGTGTGACTTAGAGGTGTCTTAGGTGATTGTCCTTATGTGTTAACATGACTTGTGTAATGTTTATGTCTCTTGTGTATTAGTATTGTGTAAGGATGGGCAGGTTGAACGCTAAGTTCACTTTTGGTGACCTTAATGTGGCACCTTGGTGTGGTTAGTGGTATGAGACGCTATCCATACATTGCACAAGGTATAGCTTGAGAGTCACTTGAGGTGAAGCCTTAAGGTGAAGGTAAAGGTTCACATGTGGATTATGTTCTAATGTGGATGAATGACTTGTATGTTGGTTGTGACTTATATTATGCCTCTTTATCACTATTCATGAAGTTTATAAAAACGGCATATAGCATGACTTTCCAACAACAATGTCCTTTTTAAGCATGTTTTTGCATGGCTATCATACTTAGTACTTTATGTGCTAACCCATTTTTCTTTATGTTTTTACTACAAGTCTAGGTTCCGGGAAGTGATTTGTATTACTATAGTGAAGCTTGGGATTAGAGTTCTCAACATTTTGGGTATGTACTGATAGATCGAGGTCAAGTGTTTTAGAAGTTTCTTTCCTTTTCATGTAATAGACTACTTTAGATTTGTATTGTAAAGGGTTGTGCCGCTATTTTTTTTCAAGATTGTGTCTTAGATGTCTATGTGAGATATAGACTTCCGCCTGCATTTCAATGTTTATGAATGATTAGATTGTATGGTTTTATAAAAAAACTTCTAAATTCCATACAATTTCTATTACCTAGGCAATGAATGAGCTATGAGGCTTGTATAAGACCCCTTCGGGGTCGAGTATGCCAGTTTGCTTTCGGGGTGTAGACTCGGGTCGTGACAAACATGGTATCTGAGCACAAGGGTTTGGGAATGGTTTTTAGGTTGATGTCGCACAAGCCACGTCTAGTAGAGTCTTGTTCATCGGTGTTAGTCGCGACACATCTATGAGCGAGAGGCTATAGGACGTTAGAAAGTTACACTTCTTTCATATTCTTGAAGTTGTGCCTTAGAGTTTAGCTCTATAAGTTTTATTTTCCTAATCCTTCTCTTGTGTTTATAGGATATGAATACAAGAAGGATGCCCACAAGTAGAGTGGAAGAGGAGAATGTGAATGAGGGAGTTCCTCCCTAAGAACCTCAAGGTCCTCAAGTTCCTCAAGGCAACCAAGTTCCGGTGGATGTTCCACCATTGACTAATGAGTATATTAGGTTGGCTTTTCTAACCTTAGCCCAAGCCATGATGGCTCAAGTGCATAGTGATGTAGGACCTATAGTGAAGGCTACTGAGAGTACTATGGCTGCTAGATTGAGAGAGTTTGTGAGGATGAATCCTTCTGTTTTCCTAGGTTCTAAGGTGGGAGAGGATCCCCAAGAGTTTTTGGATGAGGTGTATAAGATAGTCAATACAATGGGGCTGTCTTCTAGGGAGAAAGTGGAGTTGGCTTCCTATCAATTGAAAGATGTGGCCTAAGTGTGGTTCACTCAATGAGAAAGCAATAAGCCTATATAAGCGGGTCCTATAGAATGGGAGGAGTTTAAGAGAGTTCTCCTTGGTAGGTACTTTCCCCGTGAGAAGGGGGAGGTTAAGGTGGAGGAGTTTATAAACCTTAGGCAAGGTAGTATGAGTGTGGAGGAGTATTCCTTGAAGTTTACCTTTTTATCTAAGTATACTCCATCCTTGGTGTCTAACCCTATAGATGAGATGAGTCACTTTGTGACTAGTGTCTCCTACCTTGTTAAGGAAGAGTGTCGTATGGTGATGCTTCATGATGATATGAACATTCTAGACTCATTGTGTGTGCTCAATCTATTGAGAAGTCCAAACATAAGAGGAAAAATAGAGAGTCGAAGAGGGGTAGATCCGATGAGCAAGGTCAACCTAGGTCTAAAAAGAGGATCTCCAACCAAAATTCTTCAATGGCTAACAATGATAGGGTGTCTAACCCTAAATCTCAAGAAGGGAATGGAAGTGGTTCTTCTTTTGAGAGGCCTAGATTTGCCAAGTGTGGGAAGCAACATTTGGATAAATATATTCCCGACACGGATGGGTGCTTTGGTTATGGAAAAAGGGGCCATAACATGAGAGATTGTCCAACACTCATGGCAAAAGGAAGGGAAGATAAAAAAGCTTCTCATGACGGCCTGGATCTTGATGCTCCAAAAAGAAACCGTTTCTATGTGCTTCAAGCTAAGAAAGACAAAGGAGCTGATCCGGATGAAAGTACCAGTAAGTGATGGTTCCTTTTGGTTGTGAATGTCTTGTTGAGGTTCCTATATTGTTTTCATGTTAGCCTTAGTTGGGTTTTATCCTAAGTGGGGGATAGTTTGTTGAGTAGTAAGGTTGTTAAGATTGTGATACCTTATATCTTTCCTTTTATTCTTATTCAAGCTTGAGACCAACAGTTCCTTGTGGCTTGTTTCATGTTGTGGAGTCGTGTTTGATATTGTGTTTGCATGATATCCTTATGTTATGCATGTTCTATTTGAATTCTTGTTTATATGATAAAATGAGTTTTCATGATTTATTGTCCCTCATGTTGATTTACATTTAGTATGAGATCCCTATATGCTTCATGAGGTGAAATGTTGAACATGCCAAATTATGCTTTTGAGAGTGATTACATAATGTGCTTAATGAAGTTGTAATAAGCATGATATGAGTTGGATATGGTAGTGCCTCCAATGTAATGAGAAATGTGAATTTTTGATGCATAATGAGTTTGTAGATGTTATTTCTACCTTGTTGTTTGCATTGAGACTTTTTGATGTGGAGTTGATGCTTTCTCCTATGATTTACACATTATATTAATGTGAAGTGATTATGGGCTACTAGTCTTGAGTCGTTAGCCCTTTAATGTTTTTAAAGTGTCATTCGAGGACGAATGTTCCTAAGTGGGGGATAATGTATCGGCCCAAAAATATAGTAGGTTGAACTAGAGCTTGACGAGCCTCGTTTTGAGTTAGTTTTGGGTTAAGAGTTGTTTGATGTTGTCCTGAGCTTTGGTTGAGGGGTTTAGGGGTCAAACATCGAGGTATGAATCCCTAAGGAACACCCTAGGGGTCCTTGAGGAGGACCCTTAGTCTAACCCCAAGACCCCAAAGAACCTTGAAAGTTGCCAAAAGTTTGATGACCTACGAATGGAGTTCAGGACCCATAGGTCCATCCATGCCCCTTGGATGGCCTCCATAGGTCAACACCTACAAAACCTTGTCCGAACCCCAGACCATGGACCAATAGTACGGTCCGTGAGAGAACTCATGGTCTGTGGGTCTAGGGCGTGATCCACCATTATTTTTCTGGTTTTGACACGACTTGGGCAAGGGTCATTTGGTAAATTATTAATTAATTATTTTAAGTGGAGGGACGGTTAATTTAAGTTAATTAAGGTATTTTAAGAGTATTAAAAGTATTAAACTCTATTTTAGACTTCATTATTTTCAAAACCCCAAATCAAACTTCCCCTCCCCTCCTCTCCTAAAGTTCTCTCTCTAAAAACCTCCATTGGAGGTGAAGATTTCAAGCTTCCAAGGTCAAATCTTCAAGTTTTTCAAGGGTTTTTCGTGGGATTCTTATTAAAAAGTTATGGTGGTCTTCATCCTTGACTTAAATTCTTTCAACGAGCCAATCTCAAAAGTGATTGCAAGTCTCCAATGTTTTCTCTAAAACCCTAGTTTTCAATCTATGCATGGGTTCGATTCTAAATGATTTGTAAAGGCTTTACTTCATTGAATTATGAATGAATTATGGATTTAAAAATGAATTAAGACGATTTCTTCCTAGAACCCAACATTTCCCCCAATTTCGTATATTATGATTTGTGATTGGGAGTTGATTGATTATGGAAGTATGTTGAATTGTTGATGCTTTTATTGAATTAAGTGATTGAATTATGTCAATTTCATTATCGATTATAGTATCTTAGATTTATGGATTGATGTTGGTTCTTAGCCTTGAAGGGCAAGTTATGATCAAATTATATATTAAAGTAGAATTGTGCTTGATCTTTTGATCCACTTGAAAGGTGGAGGTGTTTACTTACTATGCATATTGTAGTATTGAATTGACGGATATCTTCCTTGTACCTCTATTTATAAAGGATCTATGTGTGATCATGATGTAAAGTATGTGTGTGTGATTTCAATGAATGAATGATGATCATGTTTAGAATGTAGTATGTGGTGATTGAAAGTATATTTCCCAATTAACACTATGAATGATAATGATATATGTGAAAGGCTATTCTCATATACACACACTTATAAATGAATAATGAATGAGGTTCTATGATTATATTAATGATGAAGTACTTATTGAAAGGCTATTCTCAATTGTACTCTAATGAATGAAAAGACATATTTTTAAAGGACTTTCTCACTATATGGGATTCCTAGGTGAAAGGCTATTCTCATCTTTGAATCTATGATCTTTCCAATGAATGAATATTGGGTTTAAGATGGATGCCCATACGTTAATGGAGGCAGGGTATCTAGTGACAATCTCTTATCCCATAATACTGAACTAATGTAATGAGTGTCAAAAACACTGTGGAGAATAATGCTAAGCACCGAGTGGATATGGATTGAGATGGGTGCTCATACGTGAGTTGAGGTGGGGCACTTAGTAGTAATCTCTTGAGATGGATACTCATACGTTAGTTGAGGCAGGGTATCTAGTAGCAATCTCCCTATCCCATAAACTATGTTCCCACATAGGTCGAGTTAGTGGATGCACATAAGGCTAAACAAAAAATGGTCCTGCCTTAGGCAAGTAGGGATCCCTTATCCGATGAGGGTGACACTAGGATTCAATGAATTTATCACATGGTCTATGTCGGTTAAGGCTTACCCCAACAATAATGTTAATGAACTATGGCTTCTTAAGAATGCACTACTTAGTGTGGGTGGTGGTATGAGACGCCATCTATGCATTGCACAAGTAGTCTTTGAGAGAGGTTGTGGTGTGTTCCTTTATAATGTTAAATTTAATGAATGTGCTCTTATGATAATGTTAATGAAGAATGTAGATATAATGTCTAAATGAATGAAGGTGCTCTTAATGTATTGAAGTTAATGAAGAATGTTGACTCTTATATGCTTAAATGTAAATATGCATGCTATACTTGGATTGTATTATGAGTTACTTCCTTGTCATGACTTAATGAATATGAATGTGCCTTGTCTATGGTGACTTCAAAGGAGTACTTAGTGTGAGTAGTAGTATGGAATGCTACTTGGACATTGCACAAGTATGACTTAGAGTTGTCTTAGGTGATTGTCCTTATGAGTTGATATGACTTGTGTAATTTTTATGTCTCTTGTGTATTAGTATTGTGTAAGGATGGAAAGGTTGAATGGTAAGTTTACTTTTGGTGACCTTAATGTGGTACCTTGGTTTGGATTGTGGTATGGGACGCTATCCATACATTGCACAAGGTATAGCTTGAGGGGCACTTGAGGTGAAGGCTTAAGGTAAAGGGAAAGGTTTATATGTGGATTATGTTCTAATGTGGATAAATGACTTGTATGTTGGTTTTGACTTATGTTATGCCTCTTTTATCAATATTCATGATGTTTTATTAAAATGGCATATATCATGCCTTTCAAACAACAATGTCCTTTTTAAGCATGTTTTTGCATGACTATCATATTAGTATTTTATGTGCTATCCCATTCTTCTTCATGTTTTTACTACAAGTGTAGGTTCCGGCAAGTAATTTGCATTGCTCTAGTAAAGCTTGGGATTAGAGTTCTCCAAGACATTTTGGGTTTGTTCTCATAGATCGAGGATAAGTGTTTTAGAGGTTCTTTCCTTTTCATGTAATAGAATACTGTAGATTTCTATTGTAAAGGGCCGTGCCCCTATTTTTGTTCAAGATTGTGTCTAAGATGGCCATGTGAGATATAGACTTCTGCCTGCGTTTAAATGTTTTTGAATGATTAGATTGTATGGTTTTATGAAGAAAAGTTTTTAATTCTGTACTACTTCTATTACCTATGCAATGAATGGGCTATGAGGCTTATATAAGACCCCTTTGAGGGTTGAGTATGCTGTGTCACTTCTCGGGTATATACTCGGGTCGTGACACACGATCATTTCTATGGTGTTCGAATGGATTTGGATATGACTTAAGTTCACAAGAACACCTTAGCACAAAGTTGAGTGGAAAGCTTCATTACCAATTATGTTTTGACATAAGATTCTACTTAGGTAAACTTCAAATGATCATGTCTCCCAGCACATAATGAATTAGGTGGCCTATTACCTACCACCTAAATAACGGATCCAACTGATAGGCCGTAGGTTTAATTTTTGGAACCCATATCCTATGGATCCTACCAACGGGTCATAAGAAATACTACGGGCCATCTTTTTGTCCTGTAGATGGACTTTTTAGCCTTAAAAATTCAATATCAATACCACGGATAGGATCTACGGTACGTAGATCAAACTACGAATTGTAGATACTCCCGTGGACTATTTTTGTCAGCTTTTAAAGAGGGACAGTCTAGTGTTTTTACACCCTTTCTAAGCTTAAACCACAATCCTTTTTCACCATATTAATTAGGTGGCCTATTACCTACCACCTACCAAATTAAAGGTCGTTGAGTCCTCTTTCCAATGCCACTAAGTTTGTCTCATTTCGTGTTTGGAGTAAATAGTTCTAACTAGTTTACCAGGGACTGCCATATCAGAGTTTTCTAAGTCTGTAAATAACGGATCCAACTGATAGGCCGTAGGTTTAATTTTTGGAACCCATATCCTATGGATCCTACCAACGGGTCATAAGAAATACTACAGGCCATCTTTTTGTCCTGTAGATGGACTTTTTAGCCTTAAAAATTCAATATCAATTCCACGGATAGGATCTACGGTACGTAGATCAAACTACGAATTGTAGATACTCCCGTGGACTATTTTTGTCAGCTTTTAAAGAGGGACAGTCTAGTGTTTTTACACCCTTTCTAAGCTTAAACCACAATCCTTTTTCACCATATTAAGGTTTAAGTAGTGTCAAAACATTATTTTGCGTTCTTTAACACTTCAAATACATAGAGCAACGATTCAAGAGGAGAAAATCTAGGGTTTTCTATCATTTTTCAAATTTTGTCGATTTCGCGAATAACTTTGTTCTTCCTAGGTATGTTAGGCTATCATAGTGATGGACTGAATTCGTCCTGATGCCCTATATCTACTTTCTATAAGTAAAGCATAATCTAGGGTTACATCCTTAGTTTTGATAATTCTTTAGATGAGTTTGTTGTTGAATTCTGAGTTGCTATTCCTAATTTTGAGTAAGTATATATTATGCATTGAGATTCTTGAGTTTATTGTTCATATGCATTTTTCAGCATGAACCCTATTATCTAAGTATTCATTGAGTTATTGAAAAGAATCTTTTTAACCGAACAATTATCTAAATTGATTTTCTGAGAAAGTAAATGGGAGTTTTGAGGAAAGTTTAAAGAGACATTTTAAGTATAGTTTAATGGAACTATTGATTCCCAAATTTATCATGTTTACGTTGAGAAAAGGGAAACTTTTATTTCTAGATGAGTAATGAGTAATAAGTTAATTCTGAGCAATTATCTCTTTTATAGGATGTTCTGAGCAATTATCTCAAATTGAGAAAGAGTACGTTTTACACATTTGTGCATGATTATATATTTATTAGGAGTAGTATTGAGCACCTATATGAGAATGCGTTCAGAAAACTCACATGCCTCATAAACCATGTAGCCAACATTGGTAAAAGATCACTTTTTAGATGACTCCTTATTCCTTTTGAGCAGAGCTTTAGTAGATCAACTTAGTTGAGGTGTTCTATACCCCAAAAAGGTATAAGATAGTTCTGGCAGTGTAGGCGAGACGTTGTATCATCACATAGTTCATGGTGATGGTTGTTGGTAAGAGAATCTCCCAAATAAGAACAAAGAGTAATTTATTGTATTTTTAGATACATCCTTGAGTTATCATCTTTTATTTATGAGGCTTTAAATATTTCATCTGTTATTATTGCTTTGTATTGACTTGAGTTCATGTGAGGATTTTTCAAGCCTTATTAGTTAAGTTATTTATACATTAAGTTTTATTACTTACTCGCATATTCTATGTACTGATGTCAGTGGACCTGGATATTTCTATGATGTAGATACAAGTGTTCAGGATCATCAACATGCGCTTCGTTGAGATCACTATACACTTTAGTTAGCTTTTGATGAACCTCCTTGCATTCTGGATGACTCCACTTTCCATTTCAGTTTAGTCATTTAAGGGTGTCATTGGTCTTGTCCGGCATCCATGTTGGACTATAAAGGGTTCATAGATAGATGGAGTTGAGAAGTCTTTTAGTACTTTCTTTTCCTTTGAGATGTTTTGCAAATTATTACTATTGCATTAAGTATTGTTTTTAGACAGTATGAGTTAAGCATTTTATAAGTTTAGTGATTTACTTCTATTTTATGACTTTAAATACTTGAGTCAGTCTTCCGTTAAGCAGTCAACCAGACCTAGAGTTTGTTGGGGGACTAGCAATCATTCTCGAATGACGGCCACATTCAGGGTATAGGCTCGGGAAGTGACAACAATTGACATCTACTCTTAAACCAAAAATACTAGAAAGCTTATATTTCCGATTTTTCATAGTTAGAATAAAACTAATTGCTCATTAATTAAGAGCTTATTTAGGTAAAGAAAATCGACAAAGAGAGATTTGGCTTCTTGAGAATCCATTTTCCCTTCAAATCCTTGATGTTCATAAGTTACATAAAATCAAATGTATATTGAGCATTTAAAATTCCATCTTGTTAGGTCATTGCTTAGTTGATTTGTACAAAATGTCATAATAAACCAGCACAAAAACAAGAGGACGACAAAGGGTACATTACCTATTAACTCATATGACATACTCCATAAGTTCTAGAAATAATGTAAAAGTTGTTGCAGATGATTTAACTAGATATTCAAACTACTTCTACCGGAACCAAATAGTTTATTTAGCCTCCTCTTCAACCTCCTTACGCATTTTGACCACTTAGCCTTAGGTGCATATTTATTGTTATATTTCCATTTGGACCAACTTTCTGTGTTTGATTTTCCAAACCATTGAGTAGAAGATGAAGTTCCTCCTTGTGATTCTTTTGATCTTCTTTTTTTGTCAAGATGTAGTCTAGTGGTGCACTGTCTCTGTTTGACTGTCCCTAATTCACCGAAGATGTTTTTCCCCAACCTTTGGTAGACCATTTTCCTTTTTACTAGGGATAGTCGGGTGGTCCATGATGTTTGCGTAATCAAGACACAACTTCCAATGCAAATCTCTACGATCGTACAATAGTAAAGTAACCCAACCAAAGGTTAGGGTCGAGTTCCAAGGGAGTGGGCATGAGAATTAATATAGAATTAAAATTTAGTTCTAGTTAGTCATAGCTAAACACATTATCGAATATAAACATGCTAAATCTTAGGGGTGACACAAGCGTCAATTATCAATGGAGGTTTGTGACAAATAAGCAAAAACAACAAAAATAAAAGGAGTACTAATCAAGGAGACGGGATTCTTCGAATGTGATAGGAATACGGGTTAGACTAGACTATTTGGTACATGCTGTTGATAGTAAATCTATTGAGTATTTGTGACTAGGCTAGACTATAGTGGGGGTAAATTCTCTCTCGAGCAACTTACCCCGAATCAAATGGGTTCCTCTCAGACACCCACTTGCCGCATGAAGAACAACCTCCGCCTTAGCCCACTCACTCTCTTGAGATGAGTGTGTGAAAGAATGACTAAGGTTCACTCTCTCTAGTTGAACCTCGTGTCGACCCACTCCCACTGACTATTAATTTAGTAGTCTTAGTTTAACGACATCTCTCTCGAGCAAGCCAAAAACACATAGGTGAAATCGTACTTGCAACTACAATTTCATTAAGTTCCACCACAACTACTAAACGAAATCACATTTACACAACAAATAAACCATCAACAAGCAAGACCCAACAGATAATCTAACCCTTATTCACAAAATCACACCCCAAGAATTAAGGTTTTAGCTACACATGTAAAAGAGATTGAAATTTATACCAATATGAATTTTCATTCAAATGGATATGGAGATTTAAGTCTCAAAACAAGCAAAGAGTGAAGAATCCACAAGACCCATGTCTAAATTCTTGGAATTGAAACTCTTTGAATCTTCAAGTTCTTCAAAACCCTCCCCAAACTTAGAGCACAAAATTCTATCTTAAAAATTATATATTAAAAAATCTGATATTAAGCTACAACTCTCAACGAATATTTATAGTTTTCAAAAATCTATATTGCAGCGGATCATTCGGCGTCGTTAGTCGAGTTCGCTAATCAACTCGGTGATCCACCCTTTGGTAGGTTTCATTACCATCTTGCTCTATCCTTCAGGATTGTCATGTTTTGGATCATTGGGCGACATAGTACTACTTCACGTAATTGCTCGACGACACGCTGATTGCTCCTTTTCACCGCCGATTTGATCCTTTCTTTCAGGGCTCAGCACACTGGCATAAAAGGTGACAATAAGACCTTTTGGCAATTCACCGAATGGGTTCGGCGATTCTCAAATCTTTATTTCTTCGTTCTTTAATCTGCCTTTGTTCCTTTTTTGCTAAGTAGACCATTTTCTTTTTGTCGCGATAGCTTTAGAAGGTATAGCTGAATGACTTCCTTTCTGGCCTTATTTATTTTGATCCTCCTTTTTGATATCTCTACAAGGATGAGTGTCTGTAGTTCCATCTTCTATACTGTTCCTTTGTCTCAGAACCTTCTTGAAATGGAGCAGCACGACCAAACAACTGATATTTTAATGTGGGTATTTCCATAAGGCCATCCATAAAAGAAATGTATTCAGTAGTACGCTAGTTACAATTTTATATGCATTTGACTTCTTCTCTCCTAACATCCCTTGTAGCATTTTGAAACCGAATAGTGAAATCCTAAACATGTATAAATCATAATAAGCCATTAATACATCACTTCAACGATTGCTTAGCACAAAGGACATTAGTAAGTGAAAGATAACTACACTGATGCAACAAACTTTGGAGTCCCATGTTTTAGATAGCCAAGATTCTTCGCAGATACTTGCACATAGTTCTTTGGCCCATAACTTCTCAATTGACAATAACTACAATCAAATGAGACCATGATGATCCAGAAAATTTTATGTTCGCTAAGAACTGAGAGTCTCTTTAAGATGAGTTCTGACTTACTAAATTCATAGTACCTTGACTAACAACGTAACTAGCAACTCATCCACTGAATCTTTCTTCCTCTTAATATAGTTCACAAACTTATACAATAACTTTGCCACCGTATCATGGATCAGAGCAATCTAAAACATTTACAAGCCAAGAAATATTACCGAGCTACTCAAAACAAAAACTCTCATAAAAAAATAAAACAAAGAGAAAAGTGCTAAAAGTCAAACAAGGCAACAAATGCTAAAACAAAAACTACCAAGTTATGTATAAGAGAAAAAAATATGAGTATATATGCATTTACAGCCTGACAAATGGAAGATTTTTCATACATGCCCAGTTGTGATGCTTAGTGTCCTATATATTTTTTCAAATGAAGTTGCAATCATTTAAAATTTATTAAATTTAAATTTATAAAATGATTCGTATTATATTAAATTCATGAATATATTAGTTCAAATAAATATTAAAATAATTGGGTTAACTATTTAGTGCAAAAAATTTGGATTTAGTTAAAGTCCAAATTAATTGATTCGAGCTACAATAGATGAGCCCAATTTGTTAAGCTCAACTTTATCTCATCCTAGAGGCTCGGTTTGGTGTCACGTGTCAAATGATGTGGCATGCCAAGTAGAAAAAAGAAGCCAATAGAATTATGTCATTTGTCAAAATGACAAGCCCACTCTGTAAAGCCCTAAATGTGATGTCACTTCAATTTGATTGCGAAAGGAAAGCATGTTCCTATCACAACTTTTGTATTCAAAAACTATAAATAGGGGTCCTCATATTTCAAAAAAGAGATAAAAAATTCTAATAAAAAGCCAGAGAAAGCTTGTGGATCAAACATCATAGATTTTTCTATACAAGTTCAAGAATTAATGCATTCAAGTTCAAGAACTAAAGCATTCAAGTTCAAGAACAAGTCCAAAAGCCCTTGAACTGAAGTATAAGTCAAGTTCCAGATTGAAGATCAAGCATAAGATCCCCTGAATCTATCTCTAAAAAGAAAAATTAGAAGAATCATAGAGATTGTAACACTCATACTTTGTAATCAATAATTACGATTGTTGCGATGCCGTTCCGTTCTTGATTACAGTTTTCTCAACGCAAATTTTACTGTCTATAGAAGTATTTCTATCATGATCTAGATTCCTGGAAAGTTTTTATTCTACTACGGTACTTCACAACACTGTGTAGTGATACTAAAATTAGTACATCACTTCGAAAAGACGTTTGAAAACTAAAAAAGTAAAGGCTCACAATTACCTTCTAATATGGAAGAAAACAACAACAATATTGAGGATGTCGTGTCTGAAGATCACATGATACCAAATGAAAGAAATACATTAATAGCACTGGATAAAGGAAATATACACATACTATTCAACACACATCAAGTCCTCTAAAATAAAAATAAAAAACAAAATAAGAAAAAAGGCATTCATCATAAACCTTAAGAGTCATTATGTAACAAACATGTCATATTATTGTGCTTAGAATAGCCTCCTTAGAGGATACTGCTCATAGCATATTATGCACATTTCACTTCTTCTAATAGAGCAATGACATGGCATATTATTGTGCTTAGAATAGCCTCTTTAGAGGATACTGCTCATAGCATATTATGCACACATCAAGTCCTCTAAAAACAGAATAAGCAAAATTGCATTCAAACACCTTAAAAGTCATTATGTAACAAACATGACATATTATTGTACTTAGAATAGCCTCCTTAGAGGATACTGCACATAGCATGTTATGCACATTTCACTTCTTCTAATAAAGCAAAGATATCATTCATAAATATAATCAGTAAGAAATTTACTTTGTGTAAGGTTATGTAAAGTATACATCACTAGTATAAATTTTACGTTGTGTAAGGTTATGCAAAGTATTCAGCTGAAGGCACAATTCATATATATTATTTGAAAGTAATCAACATGTAAGTTCCGAAATATGTAATGAAGAAACAAAGAGTAAGATGGAAACAGAGAAATACCTTGTACTTGGCTCATACCTACAAATGAAAAGCAACCAAAAGTATTGAAAATAATGATTTAAACTCTTGAACTAGTAATTAATATTTTGTATTTTTCTGAAGCTTTTATCTCCAAAAATAGGAGATCATATTACAACTCATATCTATCCGCACATACATAAATTGTACTCCTATATCTTCTTCTATGAACAATAAATAATGAACATTCAAGCTTAAACAACTCAAATTGTAATTTAAGATATGGAAACTATATCGTTCAGTACCCTTCATCAACATGACTTGACTTAGTTTTGTCCTTCCACCCATTGAACTTCTCTCATAAAAATAAACATTCATGGAAGATCACATAAGATAATAGTTTCTTTGCTAAGATTGTAGATACAGATAAAATATTTTATACCTCCACAATGTTTGGAGTAACTAGTCATTTACATGTTGAAAAGGGTCTTATCTCAATAATGATTTCCTCCATTGAAGAACAAATTGTTGATTTTTTTTAACAAGGCATTGAGTAGAGAACAATTTGAAAAAATGTAGGTTAGACTTTGGGATGATTAAGATTACATAAACTACCCTCAATGATAGGCTAGAAACCAAGTTCCTACTTAAATTATTCTAGCTAAGATGTTATGCTTGTCAATCTTGCACAAAAAAATTGTGTATCTCAATTCAAGATATTTGACATTATTTATCATAGTTATCTATTAGATTGTGCAGAGAACTTCTAAACAAGAAGAAGGAAATTAAAATACAAAACTATCAGGTATGATCTACAAAATTTTAAGTTATTAAATGACTAAGGTTAATAAGCTAAGCATGCTTGTTCCGTTCAATCAATATTCCATTCCTACCCCTTAACCATCAAAATCCAAGAGTCTAGCTTGTTTCTTTTCCAAAAAACTATGTCAAAACAACACCAAAGAGTCACCTCCACCATCATTACACTCTCTCCCTATTCAACAATTTCAAAACAACATCAAATAATTCAGTCATTCTTCATTCTACTTCAACTCTTTCTTAAACCCTTTTCTGAAACTAATACCCATCTACATGGATTAATCTTCATCAACCATTCCCGCTCAAAATAAGAGTGCGTCTGACTCTATTGAAATGTTATTGCATGAAAATGCAAATCTTACCCCTGAAATTCCACCTACCATTCCCTTCAAATTGTCGGATTTCTCTGTGGAATGCATTCAAGAATGAATTCTCTGACTTCCCAAACATTCCCCCATCCCCAAAAATATTCACTATTGAAGCTCTAGACATCAACCTCTTTTCCATAATGTCCATTGATGACATCCCTCTGATGCATCTTATTCCCAAAAAGGTTTGTTCCAACTTAAGAAAGAAATATGGAGAATGCATTTCAATTCTTGATGATGAATCCTCCCCTGAACGGTCCTCTACACCTACCCCAACTGGAATTTCTCATACAAGAAATCACAAGTGTAAGGAGGAGACCTCTCTAAATAAACCTCTTAGCCAGGGCAAAAAAAGAAACCCTCCCCCGTCTCTCCCTTCCCAAGATCCTCCTCATCTAAAATGGATTTTCTACTTATACATGAACAACACTCTATAACTCGTAAATATACATGTCTAGATCCCCCTATGCCCATATAAAAATCCAACCTCCAAGAAACCCTATTGATCCTTCTTGTCTAAACCCCACTCAATCCCTAGTCCTTCAAAATGAGCTGTCTAACATAGTTCAACTTCAGACTCTGACACCGTAGCTGCTGAGGATGAAGCCTCAGAAAAATTGCACATCGATGGTATTATTGACCAAGATATCATACGTCTCCTGAGGTTCCAACAACGGTATATTATACATGGTCAAGTAGCCACTCATTTTTTGTCGGCCTTAAATTTAAGTTCTACTTACAAAATAAGAGCTCCATGATTGATCTCAGTTGCTTTTGCAAGGGGATATCCAATGAAAATTTAGTCACCTAAGGTTATTGAAATTTATGCTCATGGTGTTGCAACTGGCTCTATCTTCTTCACTAGTGTTTGAGAAGTTTCCACCAACTTGCATGTTTTTGGCATATCCCATATTCTCCATAGCCCAAATGAGGGGTGGGATGACTATGTTAATTTTGATTTTCCTCCCTTAGATAATTTGGAATCCATTTTATAAATCTCGTGGAAACTCTCGGGACATCCCAATCTTAGTCATCACAAGAGGGTGTTGAAATGGGAGATGAGCCTTGTTCATCAATTATATTTTGATGTTGTTCATAAAATCTTTATTCCAAGGAATGAGGGACACATAGAGGATAGCTATATTGATCTAACACTTATGCAGTGTCACGAAACTAAAGCCAAGGTCAACTTCGATAGTTTGATGATTAAGCATACGCATCGTGTGATTATCAAGGATGCTAAAGCTTAGGCACTTCCCTATGGATTCTTGCTTGCAGAAATCCTTGATGCCTATTCCGTTCTAGTGAAGGTGTGGATTCCTCAAACAACATAGGATGTTTTGGGAAGGGTGAATCAAGTTGCTTTACCTATTTCCATGAAACGGTCTACCACTCCCCTACAAAGGCATCAAAATGTGCTTAATGAGATGACTGCCAAAATAGAGGCCACTAAGACCACTCATGAGCTTGCCAAGATGGGAATGCATGCAAAGATTGATTCATGCGAGGAAACTCTAGTCAAGGAAAGGGAAGAACATGTTGATACTATCAACAGTTTTACACGTTTGTTACCACTCGTTCCACCCTTTACCTAGCCTTATACCCTCGTGACTTATGTTTCTATGTTCGTGTCTAGTTCTCTTTTTTTTGTTTAGATGTTCCTTTTTTTCTGTAGTCAGGATATATCTTTATGGTTTGTGGAAATCTGTGTAATTATTCAATGGAAATGATCAACCTTTGCTTAATATGATTGAAGTTCCTACTCTTTTTAATTCATTTTTATGCTACAATTCAGTCTTGTTCTGATTGTTTTTATAATCACCCTAATTTCCATGAATTGTTAAACACTACCCTTAGCTTGATTGTTTTATAAAGGGAACATTATCTTTTTATTGTTGCAAAAATGGAAAGATAGGAGGTATGAAATATTTATAACCCACTGACTAACTTGCTTAAACTTGAGTAGATGTCTACTTAGTGTCTAGAGGTGAAGATGGAGGCATTATTGCAAGTAATTTGTATCATCAAAATGAGGGAATTTGTTTAGTTTATGAAGTCTTAATGAGTGAGAACAATTGATAAAACAAGTCAGTCAGTAAAGCTTGAAAGTGCACTTCCATGAGCAGATGAAAATCAACACAAGGTTGCAAAAATGAATAAATATATGAATGCAAGAATCAAGAAATGGATAAAAGCATTTTTTTTATATAACCAAGGAAACAAATAAAGAGCTAAATAGAAGAGATGATGTTCGACCACAACACTAAAAAGTTTGATAAAAAGAGGAGTCTAACTCAAAAGACAAAACTGTTTGAGTCATAGAAGAGTATGCTTTTGACAAGGAGTAAGTCTGAAGCAGAACTTTATGAGTAACAATTTTTAAATAGAGAAGAACATTATGTGAATACATACAAACTTATAGTGAAAAAAATGAAAATTGGCATATTGGCTTTTCAAAGGTGATGTTAAACTTTGATGTTACACTTTGAAGAGCCAAGTCCTATCACATAATTTATGTTCTAGGAAATTTTTCTTTGTGTTCATGCTTTTATGTATTGTTAGTTTAGTGAGTTACAAACTAAAACTAAGATTATCGTCTTCAAGTTGTGGGCAACTCGAATACGTAGAAACACACACCTTAGAGGTTTATGCTAGTGTAGGGATTATTTGATTATTCCATAGGTTACATTGTCTTGTAATCATTTTTGTGATAAGGCTCATCGGGTTTTAGCTAAATTGGGAGTAAATCCTGTTGTGTAATAGGTCATGGTTTTTACACTTTTCAAGCTAGGTGTTTCCATGTAAAATGTCGTGTTGTTACTTTACTAGCTTTACCTTTCTGTTAGAACATGTTAGATAACTTGATTTACTTAGGTATTTACATAATGTTAACTAATACAATTCTAGGTCATGTAAATTAATCAGGCAAGCTCCAACCACCAAAGTGCCACATCAAAAGACCCCAACTCCATCGATCTCACCCTCAATGTCGAAACTAGTCTATCACCCACAACCTCATTTCCCCCCTCTTTTTCACCGTTACTAAAAATTTGGCCTCAAGCTATGGGAGAGCTTCCATCTCAATATCCTCTTGGTGCTAAGCATAAATCCCATAGAATATGTATTAATCTTAACTTGTATTATAATTATGGGACATAGGTAATCACAACTTCTCTCATCATCCATGGAAACGCACAATTAACCAACCAATCCAAGCTAGAAACATCATAGAATAGCTCCTTAGACAATGCGTGAGAAAACCTTTCACCATCAATGGTCTTTTCATAATAGCTTTTATTGCCCATAGTCATGCACTTATGCTAGAAATTCCCTACTACTAATGAAAACAATTTTGAAAGTGTGATCTATAATCATTGATGTCATATCCGGATACCATACTGGTCATGACTTAAATTAGTAATATAGCCCGAAATACATTGATGGCAATTCTAGATGTCGTTCATATCAAGTGGTCAAGCTTCATAGAACATACTGGTACCTTCATCTATAAGCTTACTTGCGTCATAAGCATTACTTTCATAAAACATGGATTTTCAATAATTCATAATCTTCATAGTGTTTTTAAAGTCAAAGCATCCTCAAATTCACTTACATCAATTTCATAATGAAAAGACATGCATATATTCATAAATTCATGTTTCATGGTTCATAGTCAAAATCATGGAACTTGCATGGATTCATAAGAATTAAACTTAAAAGCATGTAATTACTTGAATTCATTCAAAAGAAATAAAAAATCATCTGGATCAACATTGAAAGGAACCCATGGCAATCGAATAAAACCCTAATTTGATTGGGAATCTAGCTTTAGAAAATTGGAGATTTAGGAAGCCTATGGAGGAAAGAGCTCCATAGGTGAACAATGTCATACCTTGATGTCAAAAGCTTGAAGTTAATGGAGGATTTGTAGACTTGATCTTGAAACCCTAGACTTCTTCTTCCCTAGAAAGAAAAATATTTGAGAGCATGAATTTGATCAACTTTTAGGAAATTTAAGAGAATGAATTGAATTGGGTGATTTTGCAGGTAAAAATGTTTATATAAGGTGTAAGGTAGAAGGTTTTTGACATATGAAACGACCCCAAAAATGCCCGAAAATGTGCTTCGGAAACACCTAAAATTGTAATTTCCATATATCTCAAAATCCGTGCATCATTTCGAAAATTCGACTTCATATTCTTATTCAGGGGGTCAAATTGAGTGGGAAATGGGTCTAACCCGAATTTTAGAGCAACCGTATCAAAATTCGAAAATCGCAAAAAATGTGATTTTGAGGGTCAACTTTAAAGGGGCATATCTCTCAGCACACAAGGAACTGGAAGGAGCTCAAACTATCAAAATTGAATCTCTATGAGTTATCTTTCCAACGCAATTTGTTTCACCTCATTCCGAGTTAGGATGAAGGAGTTATGACCGTTTTCGTAAAACCTGTCTGGCAGAAAATGCAAATTCCAGTAGCCGAAAAACTTTGTTCACCCGCCTCATTTTTTTTTCTAAGTGTTGGGACGTTTTTTTATAAAAAGGGGACATATCCATACTTAGTCATTTAACTTCAAAACATCCAAAAATTCTCTCTAAGCTCTCTCCAAAAATTCCACCAAGATCATCCACCAAATTCAAGAATCCCAAGCTTTAATTCCGGATTCAAGATTCAATCTCAAGCAATTCTCCATTCCAATCTTCATCAAGAATTCTCCAAAGTTGAGGTATGTGGGTTGATTGTGGAAACCTTTCTTTCCACAAGTCCAACCATTTATCCTCTATTTTACTTCAAGTTTATGGGTCCTTATGATTATTTATGAACTCTTAAATTATGGAATCACTACTACACACCCTATTAAGGTCTATCTTGCATATTTTCATGAAATGGTATTATTATGTGATGTTTATGGTTTTCATGCCTCCATGATCAAATTATAAAGGTTGTTATATATGTATATATATATGTATGTTGTTGGTGGGCTGTTTTATATGGATTTTGAAAATTGGTTGGACTTAGTACTCTTGAAACACATGATTTTATTTACATGAACAAGTAGCCCACCATATGTTTGATAAAATGTCATTTATAGAATTCTTATGAAATGGAAGGTCCAATGTACGTCCTATGAGTCGGATGATTATATAAGTATTGAAATGATGATGAAATGGATACATGTATATGATTTTCTCTATATAGTGTGTGAGTCGACCAAGCCTAGCTCGGGGGGTTGTAGGCTCGGGTAACCGTATCAAGGGGTTGGTACCTTGGTTGCCTAGTACGCGGGGTAGTAGGCCCGTATAACCGTATTGAGGGGTTTGTACCTTGGTTGCCTAGTACGGGGGGTAGTAGGCCCGTATAACCATATCGAGGGGTTTGTACCTTGGTCCCTAGCTCGGGGGTGGTAGGCCCGGGTAACCACATTGAGGGGTTTGTACCTCTTTCGCCTCTCCAAGGGGGTGGTAGGCCTTGGAAATGCTATATTGATGGTCACTCACTACACATATACTATGCCCTACTAAATATGATTTTTATATAAGCATCATTATACATATCATCTCATTAATATGTTATCTATCGAGTACGATTATGCATTTTGCCTATAATGTCCATCCATTGTTGCATTGCATTGCATCCCATATACTTAGTACATTGAAACGTACTAATGCATACTCTATGCCTACATGATGTCACCATGTAGGGACCGGAGCACCATCTGACCATCCTCCTCCACGTGGCTAATACGATTTCCTATCAAGGTTATTGGTGAGTCCTCCATTACGGGGACGTTGCTCATGATCTTTTGCTATGTATAAGACCTTTTCCTTTTTAATTATGTATTGACTATGAGGGTGAGCCCGGTAGTTTGTCTCGGTCCCCGCTAAGTATCCATGTTTAGAGGTGGTGTTGGGCACGTTGTGTATTATGTTTGAGCTTGACTCATCTATGGTATTTATGTATTATTCTCTTTTTGTCTTGCTCCCTTAGTCCCAATTTCCCCTTGATTATGCGTATCGCTTATGGTCATTTTAATTGCTTCCACGACCAAGGATGTGTAATGATATGCTATGAGGCTTGTTTGGGGTTCCCTCGGGTTCCCCATTCGCCGGTCACGTCTAAGCCCTAGACTTGGGTCGTGACAACATAGTATTGAGTTAAAACAATTGGGAAAAGACTGAAATGACTGTGACTTAAAACTGCAAAAATGCATCCCACGTGGTGCTTCACGGGCCGTCTAGAGCATGTTGGCCCATTAGGTTGGTCGTGAAGACTTAGGGTGAAACCCTTTCTGACTGGGTGACTTGATGACCCACTAGAAGAGTCGTCTAAGTCACCACAGGCCATTTAGGCATCCATCTAGATCACCCCAGCCTGGGGCAAGTTATGGAAAACCTTCATGAGCACATTAATGGACTGTGGTCCCCTACACGGCTTGTCTAGGGCTCCGTGGAGGTTTCCATGGTCAACTTTTAGGTTCTTAACTTTCCTGTTTGAGACCTTTCTAGTTTTTTTTTTTCAAAACTAAGGTGTTACAATATCTCCCCCTTAGGAACATTCGTCCTCGAATGGAACTCAAACTATCACAAAAAGAGTAGGAGAGAAACTAACAACCTAACATTAATGCAACTTCATCAATATGCACATAACCAAGGAGGCGCAACGACTCCAAGCTAAAATATGTTCAAAAAATCATTTCATAACATCTATATGCAAGTCATACTCAAATGCACATAATCATGAAGATGTTAATCAGGCTAAATCATATCTTCAAAAAATCAATTTTTTTTCATGAGTATCCATGCATGAGGAAACATGGGAATGACTAAGACACAAGAATCCTAAAGAGTGAACCATGAGGGGCTAAGGCCTCTAGCTAGCCACGAAGATAGAAGGAAAAGATAGAGATACTAAGATATCTCATCGCCTTCAAAATTTCACATACCAAATCATAAGGAACTCTTCCAAAATAAACATAGTTCTACTCACGTACCAACCATGAAGCACACTATCTCCCCTTTGGGAGACAACCCCACTAGTATTTTCAAATCCATCTCCCTCAACCCAGACATAACAACAAAGTCTTAGCAACTATGGAACCATTGATATAAGTAAACACTTAAGAAGTTTCCACAATGATTTCAAGGTCGAATTCAAAACCATAGATGGAGTCTTACCATAGCAACAAAATACCCAACATCAAACAATGCATAGCCATAAGCTAAAAGACCATAACTTACCAATTACTGCATCTGGGGAACCCTCATGATCTTGTTGAGTCTGAAGAGCATACAACCTATTTTGTTTCTAACCACTACTAGGACCTGGGAAGGGTAGGGTTGAGCCCGCCGGCGATTATCTCCCTCATTTCTAGCAACCAAAGGACAATGTCTTATTTTATGATCCATCTTTCCACAACCAAAACGCACATTTGAACCGGTTAGACACACAAACTTATGTCTTCTCCCACACTCCCGAAACTTGGGCCACATTTTCTCACTAGAACCTTTCCTTGAGAACGATTACCTCCACAAGACCTTAAATGTGAGAACTCACCATTATCCCTTTTTTCCCTCTTTGAATCCCTAGTCTTCTCCTTAAGGATTTCTTCTTCTATTTGTTTATCATGAACCATTATCTGGGAGACATTGATCTCCTTAATAAGCATGGAGGTTAGGAATTATTTGACCACTAAGTGGGAAGCACTCGACACAAACTTACTCATCATTGTCCTTGGATCGACAACCATAATTAGAGCATATTTAGACAATTGTGTGAATTTCAAATCATACTCATTCACACTCATATCTCCTTGACGAAGTGTAATGAACTCAAGTACCTTTGTCTCCCTCATCTTAAGAGGAAATAACCTATCAAGAAAAGCAACCTTAAATTTCTCCCAAACAAGAGGACCCGCATCTGCTGCCTTTTCTTTCTTTCATTGGTTGAACCAGACTTGAGCAACACCCTTCAGTTAATTAGCGGACAATTTTGCCTTTTCCATCGGCGTCACTCCCATGATCATCAACACCTTATAAACCTCATCCATTAACTCTTATGGATCTTCTTCGACTCTAGACTCATGAAATTTCAGAGGATTTATCCTAGTAGAGTCCTCACTCTAATGGCCGCCATACCCACATTTGTGTTCACAAGAGCCACAACCTCCCTATTTGCTTAAGCCATCATGGCTTGGGCCAATAGATAAAATGTGGCTCGAAACTCATCATTAGTTACTTTCTCAGCCAAAGGGTCGACCGTCACTTAGGGAACCTCTTGTCGCACATATTCACAAACATTCCTTCTCACAAGATTCATTCGCGAAGGGATATTTTGAAAAGCATTGGATAAGGTTTAGGAGAGATACATAGAGAGTTACACTGTATTGCACGACTTTAGAATGATGAAAGAAGTGAAATTTTTCTTATTGTATTATAGCTTCTTGTTTATAAATATGGTGCGCTTCACACTCATTAACAAGACTCTACTCAACGTGGTTTATGAAACATCCTAGGACCTTTCTAAACCATGTGCTCTGAATACCAAATTTGTCATGACCTAAAGTACCCCCTAGACGTGACATGGTACATAGGACCTTGAAAGGCCCTACACAAGCCACTTAGCATACATCATACAAGATAATAGAATTAAAGAGTTTGAAAGACAGTTTTATATCAAATAGATTTTCAAAACGAAGCGAAAGTCTCAAAGATATCTATTACATCAAGAGTGATTGAGATGTAACCAAGGAATCACATACAATATCGGAAAAGTAAAGACAATAATCAAAAAAAGGTTTGGTTCTCAAAACATGAGGAATCACCACTTCTCAACAACTAGTAAAATGATCACTAGCCACGAGGATGTAGAATAGGAACGTCGGATGCTACATTTGAGAAACAATGGAGGCAAGAGTATGTGTCAGTGAAAAGAATGTATCTAGTATGATAGTAATGCATAAAAGTTATGACATCATGCTAAAATGACTTTTTGTGACATGTAAAGACCAAGTTAAAACATAAGATAAGAGGTTAAAAACATAAATTGTGATCATGGTCTATGCAAGTAAAAATGATCTTTCTAACACATGTGAGATACTTCTTGAAATAACCTTAGTTCATTATTATTATGGGCAGTAGCCTTAACCGAAAAAGAGACCATGCGAGCTATAACATGGAATCTGATGTCTACCCCACACCGAAAAGGGGTGTCCTACTTACCAAGGTAAAACCAATAACTTTTAGCTTATGTGGATACACTAGATAATGTTTATATAATACAATTATCCTATGGGGGAACAAAGCTTTGGGATAAGGAGATTGCTACTTGAAACCCGGACTCAAGCTACGGGAGAAATTCTATCTCAATATCTTCTCGGTGCTAACCATAAATCCCATGAAATGCTTTTTAATCTTAAATTATCGTATCATTATAGGAAATGTGTAATTGCCGCTTGTCCTATCATCCATGGAAAGTGAAACGACCCAAAAAGGTCCTAAAAATGTGCTTCGGAAGTTACCGGAAACTTGTTTTAGTTATATCTAAAAATCCATTTCGTTTTTCAAAAATCCGACTTCATATTATTGTTTAGGGGGTCAAATTGAGTGGGAAATGGGTCTAACCCAAATTTTAGAGCAACCGTATCAAAATCCGAAATTTCCAAGTGAAGCCTTTTTCGAGGGTCTACTTTGGAGGGTCATATCTCCTAGAACACAAATAATTGGGTGGTCCATAACATATCCATGGAAAGCCCTTTGAGTTATCTACCCAACGCACTTCGTTTCACCTCATTCGGAGTTCGGACGAAGAAGTTATGCCTATTTTCGTAAGATCTGTCCGTGCAGGAAATGCAATTTCCAGAGAGCGAATTTACTGTTCTTCAGCCTCATTTTTTTTTCTAAGTGTTAGACCCATTTTTCCAAGGGCATATTTTACTTCCTATATAGCATTAATTCAATTCTCATCTCTAAAACATTTCCCAAAATACCTCTCCCATACTTAGACACATTTTCTCTCAAGAACCCTAATCCAAAATCTTCCTTAAGATTGAAGAGATTCTTGCTCCAAGTTCCAAGCTTCCATTGAAGACACTCTCAAGACCTTCATAAAAACTCAAGGTATGTGGTGTTGAACTCATGGGTCCTTCCACCCATAGTGCCTAGACTCTATTCTACTCACTAATTCATGGTTTAAGTTGAGATTCATAAATTAGTCTTGTTCCTTGTATAAATTTTCCTGCATAGTGAATTCTAGCATGAAAAGTGGTTGTTTTGAACATGTTGTGACTCTAGAACTTGAATCTAAACTTGGAATTGATGTGGAGATTTTTCATGTGGTCTTGTGGGTGTTAAAAGGCGTTGTTGCAGGTTGTTCACTGGTTTTGCTGCATAATTACTACCCTATTTTCCATGCTCTTTAACCCCATTACATGCCTTCAAGGTGTTTGACAAAATGTCCAATTATGGAGAATTGATGAATTGATACTTTAAGGCTTGAGTTATGAGATGTATGGCATTCCAGAGATGTGTTGATGACAAACTAAGCTTGTGTATATCTTCATTCCATACATGAGATTGCATTAGAGCCTAATGTGAATTTCCTATATAAAGTGTTGCATGACCATGCCCGATCCGGGGGAAAAGAACCGGATAACCATGTGAGAGGTTTATACCTCACCACCTAGGATGCTTGGGGTGTGACCAACATCAACCATGTGAGGGTTTTATACCTCACCACCTAGGATGCTTGGGGTGTGACCAACATCAATCATGTGAGGGGTTTATACCTCACCACCTAGGATGCTTGGGGTGTGACCAACATCAACCATATGAGGGGTTTATACCTTGCCACCAGGGTGTCCGGGTGTGAACGGCATCCCCCATCCTAAGTTGGGGTTATAGATTGGTTGGATTATGCACACACATATGATATCTACTATTAGTATAGATCTACTTAAACATGTTTTGACATCACTTTGATCATGCATCCTCATATTGTTATTCATTATACCTATGGAACTATTTCTTGCATTTCGATTGTGTCCTTGTCTATTGTTGTATTGCACCCCGCATACTTAGTACATTCCAAAGTACTAACACATATTTTGCCTACATGATGTCACCAAGTAGGGACCGGAGCTACTCTTGATCCTTCTCTCCATTCACGTGGCTAGTACGGTGCTTATCCGAGTTTGTTGGTGAGTCCTCAATGATTCGAGGGCTATGTTATGTTTCCTACTCCTATGTTTTGAGACTTTAGCTTGCAATTGTATTTTGACTATGAGGGGAGCCGGTAGTATGTCATGGCCCCCGTCCTATCTCTGTATGTAGAGGTGTAAGTTGGACAAGTATTTTGTAAATGAGCTTGACTCTTATTCTATGATGTTATTTTGAAATAGTTTGCCCTTAGTCCCTAATTCCCGTTATTTAATGTTGAATGTACTTCCACGACCGATGAAGTGTGACGACAAGTTTGAGAGGCTTGTTTGGGGTTCCTTCGGGTTCCTCATTCGCCATGTCACGTCTAGGCCCTAGGCTTGGGTCGTGACAGAAAGGCACAATTAAGCAACCAATCCAAGCTATAACCATCATAGAGTAGCTCCTTATACCATGCATGACCTTTCACCATCCATGGTCTTTTCATAATAGCTTTTAAGACCCTTAGTCATTCACTTCATGCTAAAATGCCCAACTACTAATAGAAATAGTTTTGAAATCATGATCTATATACTAATCAAGACATAATTAAGGAAAATAGCCCGAAAAGCATTGAGCACAAATCTAGATGTTGTTCATGTCATATGGCCCAGCTTCATAGAACATATACATACCTTCATCTATAAGCTTACTTGAGTCATAAGCATTACTTTCATCAAACATGCATTTTTCAATAATTTAAGCTACATCATGTTTTCAAAGTCAAAGCATCCTCAAATTCACTTACATCAATTTCATAAAGAAAATACATACATATCTTCATAAATTCATGTTTCATGGTTCATAGTCAAAATCATGGATCATGCATGGGTTCATGGGAATTCAACTTAAAACATGTAATTACTTCAATTCATACGCAAGAAGACATAAAACAATCAATTAGATCAACATTGAAAGAAACCCTTGACAATCTAATAAAACCATAATTGATTGGGGAATCTAACTTTATAAAATTGGAGAATTTAGAACCCTGTGGAGGAAAGATCTCTATAGGTTAATACTATCATACCTTGATGCCAAAAATCTTGCAATTAATGGAGGATTTAGAGACTTGATGTTGAAGCCCTAGACTTCTTATTCTTCCTTAGAGAGAAATATTTGAGAGCATGAACTTGATCAACTTTTGGAAACTTAAGAGAATGAATTGAATGGGGTGATTTTACGGGTAAAATTGTTTATATAGGGCCTAGGGTAGAAGGTAAAATGACATAGTATTGAGTTAAAATAATTGGGAATAGACTGAAACAACCGTGACTTAAAACTGCTGAAATGTCTCATACGAGGGGCTTCATGGGCCGTCTAGATCATGATGGCCCGTCAAATGGGTCATGAAGATGCCCTTCCTAACAAAGCTTCAGTAACACGGGCATAACCTTTAATGTTGGGATTGAATTAGGAAAGTTCGGTTGCCTTGGAAAAAGGACTGAAAGATCTTTAATTTGATAGGTCATGTGCCACATAATTCATTTTGTGCGAAAAGATATTATCTTTTGAAGTTGAACGTAAACTCTAATTTTGATAAGACTCTTTCACGGATGACTTCACTGTCCCTGTGAAGCGTCATCGACCATTTAGACATTTGTGGTCCTTAACAATGACTTGGGGTGAAACCCACTTTTTTTACTATGTGACTTGATGACCTACTAGACAACCTGTCTATGTCACCATGGGCCGTCTGGGCGTCCATCTAGGTAATCCCCGCCTGGGATAGGTTCATGAAAATATATACGAGACCCTTAATGGACCCTGGTCCCCTACACGGCCCCGCTAGGTCTCCTTGGAGGGTTCCATGGTCCACCTTTGGGTTTTTGACTTGCCCGTTTGACCCCTTTCTAGTCTTTTTCAAATTCGAGGTGTTACACTGTACAATCTCAAAAAATTATATTTACATTTATGTCGCTAGGTATCTTCCAATTCCTGGCTTTCTATGTGTGCCAGATCATTGCCCCTAATATTGCTAGCATGACTTCCTTTTGTGTTTACTTCCATTTCCTTCTTTTCCCCTATTTGAAACTTTCTAGGACATCTTTCTTAACCATTTGGACCTCTATTAAGTTAACCATTTGGAAGAACATAATCCTATTAGTATTACTTCCGGCTCGCCTAATGAAGCCAAAAATAAAACTAAAGTTTGAAGGCCGAGAGGTGGTAAGAAGCATGGCAACATTATCAAGAATAAAAATGGTGGATTTAAGGGTTCTATTGACTCAATGTGCACAAACCATGGCAAATTATGGTAACAGAACAACTAATGAGTTGTTGATGCGTATAAGAGAACAATCTTTGCCCCATGGTGATGGAACGGAGAGGTTGGCTCATAATCTTGCCAATGTCCTTGAAGCATGACATGTCTAGCACAAGAATAGCCTTGTGTAACACCTTAGATTCGAGAAAGGATATAAAGGGGTCAAGTAGGTAAGTCACAAGCCCAAAAATGGACCATGGGACCCTCCAAGGAGCCCTTGATGGTTGTGAAGGGGACCATGGCCCATTTTGGGGCTCGTTAAGATATTCCAGAACTTGCCCAAAAAGGTTCCCCTCCCACGGACCCATAGGCGGCCTGTGGTGAGCTTGTCGGGCCGTACAAGTGGTCGTGAAGGGGTCAAGTAAGTAGGGGTTCTCCTCTAGCCACTGGTCAAGGGCCATGGGCATCAAAATGGCTTGTGAAGCCCCACACGGACTGTCAAGTCGTCTATGAAAGGTTTTCATTAGACTTAGAGTTTAGGGTCAACTTCAAAAGATCATATCGTTTAGCACAAAATGAATTAGGTATGCCATGACATATCAAATTAAAAATCTTTAAGTCCTCTTTCCAATGCTACCGAATTTGCCTAATTCCAAGCTCGGAGTAAAATTTTATACCTAAAATAGTAAAGCTCTATCAGAAAAAAAATTGCCATGACCCGTTTGACGGGTCGTGGTGATGATGACGGCCCGTGTTGGTCTTTTTGTGACCCAATTCAACAACTTTAAGTCGGGCTGTAGGTTTATTCCTAATTATCTTATCTCAATACTATGTCATTTTTCCTTCTACCCAAATCCCTATATAATGATTTTAAACCCCCCAAATCACCCAAACTCAATTCATCCTCTCAAATATTTCTCTCTCTAGAATTTGAAGAAGAAGGCTAGGGTTTTAAGATCAAGCCTCCAAATCCTCCATTGCGTCCAAGATTTTGGCATCAAGGTATGCTAGTTTTCACTTACGGAGTCCTTTCCTCCATGGAGTTCCCAAATTCTTCAATTTTGTAAAGTTAGATTCCCCAATCAAGCTAGGGTTTTCTTCAATTGTCACAGGTTCTTTTCAATGCTGGTTCAATTGATTGTTTTATGACTTTTTATGCATGAATTGATATAATCTCATGATTTTAAGTTGATTTCCCATGAACCCATGCAAAACAAATATTTTTTAAGCTATGTTGATATAATGTGGATCTTGAACTATGCAAGATGAATTTATGAAAATATGTATGTCTTCCCTTTATGAAATAGATGTAAATTAATTTGGCAATGCATTGACTTTGAAACTATGATGAAGCTTATGAATTATTGAAAAGAATGTATGTTTATGAAAGTATGTTTATGACTCAAGAAATAAATAGATGAGATTGTCTATATGTTCTATGAAGCTTGGCCACATGACATGAATGACATCTAGATTAGTCCTTAATGCTTTTCAGGCTATTTTCTTAAACTAGGTCTTGATTAATATGGTATCCGGATATGCCATCAATGATTAGAGACCACGATTTCAAAACTATTTCCATTAGTATTTGGGGCATCTCTACCATGAAGTGAATGACTATGGGCCTTAAAAGTTATTATGAAAAGATCATGGATAGTGAAAGGTTTTCTCATGCATGGTCTAAGGAGTTATGCTATGATAAGACAAGTGGTGACTAGCCATGTCTTTGAACGATAAGACAAGTTAAGATTAATAACTACTCCATGGGATTTATGCTTAGCACCGAGAGGATATTGAGATGGAAGATATTCCATGTTGAGGTCAGGTTCTAGAAGAAATCTCCTTATCCCTTACCTATGTGGCCCCATAGGATGATTGTCTAAATAGACATTAGCTAGTGGATCCACTTTAGCTCAGATTCATTGTTCTACCTTGGCAAGTAGGACTACCCTTTTCGGTGTGGGAGACATTGGGGTCCATGTTATAGCTCGCATGGTATCTAAGTAGGTTAAGGCTACTTTTCACAATAATGAACTAAGGTTACTTCAAGAAGTATCTCGCATGTACTCAAAGACGGTTTTACTTGAATTAATCATGATCTCATTTTATGTTTTCTAACCCTCTTATCTTTTGTTTTAACTTGGTCTTTGCATATCACGAAAATGTCTTTTTTAGCATGATTTCATACTTTTATGCATGGCTATCATACTTACTGAATATTTGTACTAACGCATACTCTTGCCTACATTTCCCCACATATAGGGACCGACTTTACAGATTTGCACTTTTGTGGCTAAGGATCTCATATAGAAGATTGAAGATTGGTGAGTCCTCATAGTCCGAGGACTGAGCTTTGGTTTCCCTTTTGTCGTTACTTTTAGTTTTGGAACTTGATGTATGGGCTACGTCTCGATCAATCATATGTACTAGATGGCTTTGAGACGATATTTAGACTTCTGTTTTAATCTACAATACTTTTATATGTTAAAACTATCCTTTAAATCTTTTAAACTCTATTATCTTATATGATACATGCTAAGTTGCTTGTACGAGACTTTTCAGGGTCTTGTATGCCATGTCACATCTAAGGTGTACTTTGAGTCGTGACAACCTGTATACAACATTTGCATCCAGTAGGATGCCCGCTGCTAACATTTTGAAAGCTTACAAGGCCTTTATCATAGTTGATAAGGATGGATACTAGATGTTGCAAGGATGGAAATGACGCGTAATTTATGCTTTCTCTTATTGGAAGACTTCTAGGAAACATGTAAAATTAATCTAGTTTATTAGGTCATTTCATCTATGACTGTATTTTTCATTTCCTAGCGAGTTTATCTTTGTTTGTTGCAGCATTTTGGAAGTTAGTGAAATTGGTTTCACTCTCTCAAATGCTTCAAACCCCGTCTCAACTTATGAAGTACAACAGTTTGTAGCAGATATGTCCAAGTTCTGCTACCAAAAGTTGATGTGACAGTTTATATCACTCCACATGGACATAACTAGTACTCTCAATATCTTTCAGATTTCGAGATTCAAACAGTGTTTCTTCAAATTGGAACAAAGGGAGTACCAAGTTATATATATATATATATATATATATATATATATATATATATATATATTACCTTAAAAGCATGAACTCCTAACTTGAATGTTAAATTACTGCAATATCCCTAACTTAGGCTGTGACTTTTTCGATGAGTTGTGACTTTTCTGATAAGTTATGACTTTTCTCAAAGGGTTGTGATTTTTCGATGAGTTGTGACTTTTCCAAAGAATTGTGACTTTTCCAAAGAGTTGTAACTTTTTCAATAAGTTGTGACTTTTCTAAAGAGTTGTGACTTCTCGGAAAGGTCGTGACTTGACACAAAAAATAATTGTTCATATTACCCTTTGTTGACTATAAATAGAGAGGTTTCCTCTCATTTTTCATCCACAAGTTTTTTTAATCTACTACTCTTCTTCTTCTTGCATTTAAAAAAATTCATCTGATTTATTGTCGTTGAATGAGTTAGAAGTTTAGCGGAATATGAGGTACCACTATTCTAATGAAGTAAATTGTTCTATCGACAAGGTAAATTCCTTAACCTCAAGTACATGCGGAAAATATTTTTGATGATATAATAATTATTTTTTTGCTTAGTATATACATTAGTATGTAATGTTCCAATATATGAGGTTAAGGTGATGTAGTCTAAATTCATTTGTTTTTGTTAACAATTTCTCTTGTGATATAGATATATGCTTCTGAATATCTTTTTCAGAAATTATTATAGTTCTCAAGAGTTAGAGAATTATTGAGATTTATTTTTTTGATGCTCAAGACAAAATAATGACTTTATTTATCAATGCTACTTATGTGATTTAGATTGTCAGAAAGTTTGCTTCAAAATGGTTATTACTATATAAACATTGCCCTTTTGTTTTACTGATTTACTATTTCTTAATATTTAAGATTTTCGACGAAGAAAAGTTTATATGACTTGTAATAACGCCAGTTGAAGATTGTATTAGTTTAATTTTTATTGTAGTCTAAATTCATTTGTTTTTGTTAACAATTTCTCTTGTGATGTAGATGTATGTTTCTGAATATATTTTTCCCAAAATTATTAAACTTTTCAAGAGTTAGAGAATTGTCACGATTTGCTTTTTTGATGCCCAAGACAAAAAAAAAATGAATTTATTTATCAATGCTACTTATGTGTTTTAGATTGTCAGAAAGTTTGCTTCAAAATAATTATTACTATATAAACATTGCCCGTTTGTTTTACTAATTTACTATTTCTTAATATTTCAGTAATCTTGAAAAAGAAAATTTTATATGACTTGTAATAACACCAATGGAAGTTTGTATTAGTTTAACTTTTGTTGTAGTCTAAATTCATTTGTTTTTGTTAACAATTTTTCATGTTATGTAGATATATGTTTCTCAATGTCTTTTTCCAAAATTAGTAAACTTCTTAAGAGTTAGAGAATTATCACGATTTATTTTTTTGATGCTCAAGACAAAAGAATGACTTTATTGATCACTGCTACTTATGTGATTTAGATTATCAGGAAGTTTGCTTAAAAATAATTATTACTATGTAAACATTGCCCTTTTGTTTTACTAATTTACTATTTCTTAATATTTCAGTATTTTCAACGAAGAAAAGTTTATATGACTTCTAATAATGCTCATCTATTACACATTAATTCTTTAGTTATAACATTATAAATTCTTTTAGTTATTACTAATTATCGCAAATGTTATTCACATTTTTTTACATTCTTTAGTTAAAATATTATGAATTCTCATAGTTATTACATTAATTATTTCTATCTTTCATCTTTCCTTATATTAACTCTTGACCAATAATTTTTCATATTATTATACTGCCCCTATATATGTGATAACACGGCGTTGTTATTTTTCCTTGGACAAATCATGCTTGGTTAAATAAATTGAAAATTGTTTACAAGTATATGAACTATATTTTTGTTGGGTGTAAGATAAACAGGTGATTATATATATGATTTCACAGATAGAGTATATTCTTTAATTTTAATTTTTAGTTTTTTCAGAAAAAAAAAAAGGGAACCTTTCTCAGTTAACTATGGACAGTCAGATATCTTTGATTTATGTGCCCAGACAATCGAGAAGTCAAATATGAGAGCCAACAAAAAGAACGTCATCTATTATGTTATAACTTATAAAATAAAAATTAATATACAAAAATAGTTCTAACAATGAAATGTACTTGGTCTCGACATGTTCATATGACATCTAAATAGATTAAGTGGAATACACGTGCAAAGCACATCTGGTTAGATGACAAGAAAAATACACAACAAATATCGTCTATAAGATAATATTAGTGAGATACGACTAATTACATAATTGAACCTCATCAAATTGAAATAAATATATACATTATTGCATTTAACTAATAAATTTTTCATTGACCATCTTCATAGGTTCATGTGAATAAGAGATATATATGATGATCCATGTTGAATATTCACAAAAAATCTGCAATATTATTTTGTGCAAAGCTTATTATTCAAATCTCCGCTTAAATTTTCTGAATTGATAATCACGTGCAACGCGCATGTCGAAAATCTAGTGTGTGTGTGTGTATATATATATACACACACACACATATACACCCTTTTTATTTATTAATTTCCAAAACTAACCTTCCTTTTTCATGAAAAATTGTGACTTTTATTGAAACGTTGTGACTTTTATGAAAAAATTGTGACTTTTATGAAAGGTTGTGATCTTTCCGAAGGGTTGCAACTTTTCCAAATACTGTTCACACTACTGCTTATTGTCTGTGAAAAGAGGGATTCCTCTCATTTTAAAACAACAAAAATTATTAACTTGTTCTTCTTCTTCTTATTCTTCTTTTTCTTCTTCTACACAATTAAATATTCGTGTTGTTTGCTCCTGTTGAGTGGCTCACTAACACAATTATTTTTGTATCAATACACTGGTGAATAGAATCATTCTATCCTGAGAGTATCTGTTTCTTTAAACCTCGGGTACTAGAGGGTAATAATTCCTTAAGGGAATATTGTGCATTTAGTAGACTTGATTTTTTTCCTTTTTGTTTCATTTTATTGCTATAGATCGTGTTTTTTTTTTTTTTACAGTCATTAGGTTATGTTTATGTTATTAATTGTTGTTTTTGAGTATATGTTTTAAACTTTGTTGTTTATATTTCTGTAAACTTATTGCTATAAGTATGTCAGTACATATTAAATAACACACGTTAATTGTATTCATGCAAGCTTTTCTGTTGAAATTGTTGAAGGTACAATAAAAAAATTCATTAAATATCTATACTACCATCTGTTGAAGACAAAATTCAAATTTGGTATGCCATTGTAAGGACATAAAGAGTTTTAAAACTTTATTGCAACTTGATGTAGGAAGTGAACAAGGAAAAAAGAAGACAACAATTAATAAACTTTTGACATTGGCTCAAGGATGTGTCGGATGACCTATAGAGGAATATGACTAGGCGGAGCCTAATCCCAAAGACATACATAATTGCACAATAAAATAATTTTCTCATAGTCAATATGAAGTATGGACAGATTCTCATGTTTAGTGCAAGTTGTAAATATTTTTCTTGAAGTAGTAGATGTGTTTCTCGAAACTGTGTTGGAATAGAAGTGTATTTCAAATTGAACTCCATCACTCTGGTATATTGATTTTTAAGAAACATCCAAACAAACTAAATAGATTTGTGTGATATTTTTCCCTTTTCAAATATATATATATATATATAAAGTTGAATTGTTGTCCAATATGATATATTCTCCCTTTAATTTTCCATTTTAATAATAACTTATGATAGATTTAAATGGGGAACTTTAAAATGATATATGTAAAGAAAAAGGTAAGGCTGAAATTTCTACATGTTGGAATTAGAATATTTGTTCACTTTCTTTAGAATTTTAAAATTTATTTATCCCTTCACCAATAATTATTTATTTATTAAAAAATTTAATACCTCAGATTGATGTTCATTTGATTCCCCAAAAATATCAAATAGTCACACTTCATGTAATCAAAAGGATAAATTATAGAATCAAATAAAAGATGATTGATTGAACAATAACTGATAAGATGTTATAATTATTATTTCATTTTACATTATTAATGTTCGTTACTACGTAATCTTTTATGTAAGATAATATAATATTTTAGTTTTAATGACTAATAGGTTATGAGTATTATTTTATAAATTCCGTAATATTAAATTTCCGCGTGCGGCGTGGATAATTTTACTAGTATATATATAAAAGAGAACCTTAGGCCCGCCTATGTGGTGCCACCACAAAAAAGAGTTCCCTTTTAATTTATTTATTTACAAAAATAGCCTTCCCCTTTCATGAAAAGTTGCGACTTTAATGAAGAGTTGCGACTTTAATGAAGAATTGTGACTTTTATGAAAGGTTATGACCTTTTTGAAGGGTTGTAACTTTTCCAAATAGTTGTAACCTTTCTGATAAGACACAATTAACATTTGTTCACACTGTCCTTTGTTGTGTATAAATAAAGGGAATTCCACTCATTTTAGAACAACGAAAATTCTGAACCTCTTCTTCTTCTTCAGCACAATTAAATATAAATATTTATGTACTTTTCTCCTTTTGAGTGGCTCACTGATACCATTGATTATATTACAGATTCTTGTATATATTTTTACAGTCATTAATTTATGCTTATGTTATTAAGGATAAATGATAAGATGTAATACTTTTCATTTTTCTTTACATTATTAATGTTTGTTGCTACGTAATCTTGTATGTAAGATAATATAGTGTTTTAGTTTTAATGACCAATAGGTTTTAAGTATTATTTTATAAATTCCATGATGTTAAATTCCCGCGTGAAGTGTGGGTCATTTTACTAGTTTTGAATAAAAATGACCCCTGCAACATGGACAGATGTAGTGTAACAAGTGAATAGTTTTCAATCTAAACACAATATGTGTTAAAAATTACTAAATAAACACTAGTAATATGTTTCAAAATCAATAAATCAAATCTGTAATGCAAATCATAATGTTTAGATTTTGAAAAATTAGTCTCAACACAAAGATGTGCTTTTTATAATGAATAGCTGGACAATCTAACTGCAATAATTCATTCACGCTCTGGAAATAGGTGTTGAGGAGTTTCTACCACCCCTGTCGAACATAGACAATAATTTTCATCCTCTACTGGAATGTTCAATCTCAGTGATAAATCTATGTTTTAGGTTCATAGATTTTGTCCAAATAAAATCTGCTTCCCAAGGCCTGGTTAGAGCCCCTATTAGTGCATTATAACTCATTGTGACTGAAAAAGTACTTTCTATTTTGGTAGTATTCAGCCATCCCAGTTTTCAGAGAGGTAAAATTTCTCCAGTACCAACTACGTACCTCTTTGTAAGGCTCCTTTTTGCCTTCTTCCAACTTTTGAGTTCCACAGGATTTTTTGATCAAATTTGTAGACTTTTACCTCTTTTAATTGGCTATGGTTAGGCTTACTTCCATGAGAAGTAAACTGAATATAATTTATCATATACATCAAGTGTTCAATAAAACATGTAACCATTCACTTGTTGATTGCAGGTTAAGTGCTCTTGGATGGCAACTCCATAGAAAAGCATCCACAAGCATTGGAAACTCCTTAGGTGACTCTATATCTAAATTTTAATCTAAACTGTCAACTTTGGGGGGGGGGGGGGAGTAGCAACTATGTGTTGTAGTTGCAAATCTTTCCCTTTTGAACTTAATATCTTTATCAAAATGAATGGAAATTTGATACTAAGAGACCAATATTAGTGATCCCAGATATTGCCGTGTTGCTTTATGTACACTCCATGGACCCTTTTTACCCAAAGAATGCCTTGCTTCTTTGAAACCTATCATTGTTTTTATTTCCTGTATTCAAATTAGCAAACCAGAAAAAATAAAAGATGAAAAGAAAAATAAAATAACTATTTGAGTCCACATAACCCACTATGTATTCTTAAGAAATTTAATTCCCTCAAGAACCCGAGGTTGTAGATTAATTCCTCGCAAGATAAAACAGATTAACTATTAAAGAAGCTTAAGACCTAACAATAGTAAGTTGCCAATTGAAGCTTCATTCCATTTCCTACATCCCTTAACATTTAGTCCCCCAAATTTCTTTGGGAGGCACACATTATCCCAAGCAACAAAAGGTGCTTTTTACTTATCTGCAGTACTTGCTCATATAAAATCTTTGCATTTTCTATCGATAGCCTTGGTACCATTTGAGGTAAGATAACGACTGCGCCCCACAAGTTAAATATTGAAAAGAAGACATCATTGACTATTTGTAATTTTCCTGCATAAGAGAACTTCTAAGAATAAGTATTAGTCACCATATTTGTATTCTTCTCCACAAGTTTGTGGCATTCCATCTTGTCGTGTTTCATTGAGAGTATCCTATCATGTACATTATCTCCTTCTTTAGCTCATCAGTGATCCCGGCTAGAAAAATATTGGTTTTCTCCACATTAGACGTTAAACAAGTGGTATCACTAAATTGCTCCAAATCTTCCCTAATTCTCTGAATAGGCCTTATACCACTTTTGCAGAAAATTATCAAGATATCTGCACATATCAAGTGAGTTAGTTTTTGCTTCTTACACATGGGAGGTTATTTGAAATCTTAAAGTTAGCTCATTTTGTTTTCTTATTTTAGTGTTTAATCTTTCTTCAAATGGTAACGGAAAGCATGCCAGGTGAAAAATGTTTAACCATAGATCAACATTCCCTTTTGAAGGTTTTAAAACTGTTAAGCTAAATAACAGGAAGGGAAATCAAAGACTATGGCTGAAACAAAAAAGACGAGAGCGAGAAAAAGAATAGAAGCACAAGAAGAACTCTTTTATTAATGCTTTAAGTATCTATATAAGAAACTAGAATGAAAATAAAAAATAATAACACACGGCATAGTAGTTCACTAAATAACTCCTAAATAATATGAACACATGACTAACAACTAATTGACTAAGTCTTACATAAAACATAAGCAGTAAAACTAAATTTACTGCATTTCAAAAGCTGATTCCTAACATTGTTCCTTGCTTTGGATACTGCAAACTCCAATTTTCTCTCTAAGAAACTCAAATTTGTTGATCGGTAAAAGCTTAGTAAACAAGTCTTCTTGTTGGTTTTAAGACATGAAATAGACTAGAGTCACTTCTCCCTTTTGCTGCACTTCTCTCAAGAAATATAACTTGATGTTGAAATGCTTGGTCTTCTCGTGAAACACCAGATCGTCTGAGATTGCATAGCTGCCTAGTTGTTTCCAAGAATGATTGTACTTTCCTTCTATTCCAAATGTAAATCACACAGGATCTTTCTAAGCCACAAGGCTTGGTTTAGTGACCATAGGTACTTCTCATATCATCTGCATATCCAACCCAATCACTATCTGAGAATCTATGTACCCTGAAGCTTGGACACTATTCAAACTTTACACCATAGTCAATAGTACCTTTAATATATCTTAATATTCTTTTTCCTGGTCTAAAATGCATTTCACTTGCATAGTGCATAAAATGAGATAAGAGACTTACAACAAATAGAATATCAAGCCTTGTTGTAGTAAGATACATTAAGCATCTAATCAAGCTTCTATGGTAACCTTCATCAACTTTGTCGGCTCTATCATCTTTACAGAGCTTCTTTTTTTATTTATCGGTGTTCTCATCGACTTGCGTTCCTCCATTTGAAATTTCTTCAAAATTTCCTTTATGTATTTCTTATGGAAAATTAATACTTCACTTTTTATTTGTGTGATCTCTATTCCAAGAAATTAGGTCATAAACCAAGATCTGTCATTTCAAAAACTTGCATCATTTCTTCTTTAAACACCTCAACCAACCTTGTATTATGTAAATATTGATATATACTGAAAAGAACTGAACTAAATGAAATGTCCAAGTACTTAACATGTTGAGATTGAATACTAAAGTATATCTGAAAACTTGGTCAAATGCACTAGATTCTGATTGTGGGAGCCACTAGTAACCAACATAACCACCATGTGAGCTAACCATGGTGTCCAATGTATTCACCCCATCGAAGGGCCCAATATACCTTGCCAGGGGTATAAAGGCATGACTGGTGTGATCACTAAAATTAATGCCCACAGAGGGGACTTTAACCTATGAGGGCACGTAGTTCTGGGACTATGAAGGTATGCTAAAACCCTAGTATACTCGATGGTAAGCCTACTCCTAACTGATTATGTATATGATACATTATGATTGAAATACTGAAATGTTGAATAGCTCAAAATACTGACATGCAAAATCTGAGAATGTAACAATTCTATACTAATAATGTGACATTCAAAAAATAAAGCATGTATATCTGTTTAACTGACCTAGTATGTGTAATTCATGAACTAAGAGAATCTACACAACTAGGGTTGTGAGTTTCATGTAAGAAACTAAGCAACGATTCCACGAAAACATGATAATCTTATTAAGAATACTCTAACAGCTAAATCACAATTAATATCTAAGGTTTTAGAAACCATAGGTCTAAGGAAGATATAGGAATCAAGAATCTGACTGAATTCTAGGGACCTAGTGGATGAAAGGAACCCACTAGTGAAATCCCATATACCTAGTGATGAATTTTACGGAGAAGTATTTTGAATTTAGGGCTGGAACTGAATAAAACTTGTTGTGTTCTTGGAAGAGTTTTGAGTTGCCTCATTTTCCTTTTTTGTTCTAAGCTTGGTGAATTCGAGAGAATAATGGTTTAGCATATAATCTAACTAGAATAATAGGCTAAAACTGACCAAAACAAAGTATTTTAGGGATAAAATAATCAGGAAAAAACCCTATTACCCCTAAACTAAAAGTCGACTGCCTATCGATAAAGCCTACTGATGGACCGTGAGTCATCTGATGGTCTGTCCTGTCAGTCGTTGTTTGGCCGTCAGAGGGCTGAAATCAGGGGTCTGTACCACAGACCTGAACCATGGACCGTGGTCCCATCTACAGTCCAAAGGTCTTGGCGTGGGTTGAGAGTTGACTTAGAAAAGTAGGGAGTTCCAGGGGGCGTTGAGGTGGCCAACCACGGACCCCACCTACGATCCATGGATCAACCTATGGTTCATAGGTGGCCTCCATCGGTGGCACCTGTAACTTCTAAAAATCTTGATTTTTTTTTCATTTTTGAATCTAGGGTGTTACATTATCTTTCCCTTGGGAACATTTGTCCTCGAATGAAGTCAAAAGTAGCTGAATATGGAGACAAGGAGCTGCAATCCCTATCATTAGGTACTAGAAATTGATATATGACTAATTTGAGTTCCAAAAATATGCAAAAATGCTGAAAATGAAAGAACAACTGAAGGAATAAGGTACTAAGACTGAATTTACGCATGAGTAAACTGACAAACTGGAGAGGAACTATTATCTCAAGCTGAAATAGAATCGTAAAGAAAGAGATGTGGATACTTGGCCTTCATGGCTACTTCTGATTCCCAAGTAGTTCCATCTACTGACTAACCCCTCTAAGTTTGTCAAATCTCATCACCCCTTTCAAAGGTGATACTTTAAGGAAAACCCAATCATCTATCTCAAACTCTAAGTTCTTTTCCCTACATCTGCATAGGACTTCTATCTTCAGTCTATTTTTGATGAGCTAAACTTTTGCCCATAGTTCTATAAATCGAATCTGGCCCAATCAAGGTTGCTTCACCTACTGATCAACCTTAGGAACACATAATCAACCATATCCTCCTTGGGAGAAAACCTTTACTTTCTGCTAATGAACTGCACCTTCCAATTAGAATAATATAAGATCACTTTCTTGTTTGTCCTTAACCTTCGCTACCAATTAAGGTTCTGATCTATTCTAGACTATCACGCCACCATCTGATGTGTCTGTAAGACTAAGTCCTAAGTGAGCAAGCCGATGAACATCTTTTGCTAACTCCTTCCCTTTTTCCTCAACATGTGCTACATCACCCTTTAGAGATCATCTTTCTGGCCTTAAGATAAGAGATAATTCGACCTATAGGCACTAAGCTACTACCCTACTAATCTAAGACTAGCTCATTTGGAAATTGAAACTGAATGATCCTAGTCATACAATCAACAAAGGCATAATAGGAATGTAACTAATCCATGCCTAGAATGATATCAAAATCTACTATTTCTAACTATACAAGATCTATTGAGGTTACTTCCTAAGAGACTGTGACATGGCAATTTATGTATACCTAACTAGCTATAACTGAGTCACCAACTAGAGTAGAGACTGAGAAGGGTTCTGAAAGAGTTTCTGGACTAACACCTAAGATTACTGCTATAAAGGGAGTTATAAAATAAAGAGTAGCCACTAGATATAATAGTGCAACAACATTTAAAAGAAAGACTCATAACGTACCAGCGACCGCATCATGAGAATCTTCCTGGTCGTGGCAATGCTGGAGAGCAAAGAACTTGCCCTGGTGATGACCACCACTTATAATAGATGACACACCCTGCTAGTTGGGTGACATGTTCTTTCTGTTGAGACTGTAGACCGAGCCCTACTATTGTTACCTTCTTGCCCCTGCCTGGCAGAAGGGCAATTTTTTAACCTATGGCCAGACTGACCACATCCAAAGCTTTCTTTCTTTTTTGGAAGACACTCGCCCGGATGATTCTTACCACACTTTGGACAAGTTGGGTAAGTCATATTTCATTAAACACTCCCCTGAGACTTAGAGCATGGTGCCCTACTATTCTTATCGTGTTGAAACTGTTAATGATTTTCACCACCTAATTTCTGCTAAGAGTACTCATAGTTCCCAATTATAGCTTTCTTATTGTCCTTAGGTATTTCCCTAAGGTTATCTCCCTTAACTTGCTGAGCATGAGTCATGAGCCTAGAGATATTCGTATCCTCTAACAACATAGCATTCCTGCACTGTGTCTTCACCAAGTCGGATACCCTAATTAGAAATTTACTCATGTGTGCCCTTGGATCAGCAACTGTGGAGCATACCTAAAGAGTTGGGTGAACTTCATCCCATACTATTGGACTGACATTCAACCTTGTCTCAGATTCATAAACTCCTGAGCTTTAGCCTTTCTCAACTCTCTTGGGAAGAACCTATCTAGAAAAGCTACGGTAAAACATTTCCAAGTCACAGGAGTTGAATCCACACTCCTATTTTCTTTCCACTGAGTGTACCATATGTGAGCCACATCCATAAGCTGGTAGGATGCCAAGTTTACCCTATCATTACCAGTCACTTGCATTACTCCAAAGATTTTCATTATCTCATTAATGAAGTTATGTGGGTCCTCACAACCTTGCGACCCTAAAAACTCAGACAGATTCATCCTAACAAAATATTGAACTCTAGATGCAGCTGACCCAACATTACTATTAGTAGGAACTGGGACATGCTGATTGCTCTAATTGGATACACTCTATGCCAAAAGTTGAATCACATTCCAAAACTCTCCATTTATAACCTCATGGTCTGGTATTGGTGGGATTGCGTTAGCATTGCATTCATTATTATTTTGTAGGTAAGCTCTATGAAGAGGCATGATCTGAAATGCATAACATCTAATTAGAAGCGAGAAGTTGGATCATACCTTACGCACGATAAGAATAGCAAAGAAAGGGACATTTTCCTAAACTATTTCTCAGCCTCTAACTCATTAGATGTGGTGCACTGCACACCCATGAAAGAGACTCTACTTAGTGTGGCTTTCAGACATCCTAGGCCTCTTGAACCTAATGCTTTGATACCAACTTTTTCACACCCCAAGCCTACCCAATGGGAATAAACATAGGACATAGGCTCATGAGTGACCATAAGCTAACCCTGAGCTAGCATATCATAACATAATCGAACAACTCTATGAAAAGATAAACTAATGTGGAAGCTAAATCATGAGATAACTGAATGATGGGGAATACCCAATACTCGTTTGAATATATATAAATTCTAATAATTTAGTGATATTGAAAAATCACTCAAAAACTACATTGAATCTAATACTATGTTTGAAAAAACTTCTACTGACTAGAGTTGCTGGGACATGTCCCTAGCTAACCCTAGCAAAACTGAAACTGAAATGAAAGACTGAATCTAAAACATGTCTATTGTCCTCGAAATATGAGGATTCACCACTGATACTGATGTGTATGGATCAGAAACCGATATGTACACGATCTAAATACTGAGGACCTGAACCTACACCATGAAAAGATGTAGCTCAAAGTATGCGTCAGCACTTAGAAGGTACAACCATGCATGATAGGATAAAAGTTGAACAAACATATAATCTGAACAAAGCATAACTAATCTATAATATAATCTGAACAAAGCATAACTAATCCATAATATAATCTAAACATGATGTAAATACTAATACATACTGAAAAGAACTGAACTGAATGTAATGACCAAGTACATAACACACTGAGATTAAATATTGAAGTATATCTGAAAACCTGGTCAAATCCACTAGAGTCTGACTGTGGGAGATATTAGTAACCAACATAACCACCACGTGAGCTAATCGTGGTGTCCAATGTATACACCCCATTGAATGGCCCGATATACCTTGCTAGGGGTGTAAATGCATGACTAGCATGATTAGTAAAATTGATGCCCACAGAGTAGAATTTAACCTATGAGGGCACGTAGTTCTAGGACAATGAGTGTACCCTAAAACCCTAGTCCACTTGGTGCTAAGCCTACTCCCAACTAAATATGTATATGACACATTATGACTGAAATTCTGATATGTTGAATTCTCAAAATACTGACATACAAAATCTGAGAAGTTAACATTTATATACTAATAAGGTGACATTTAAAAATTGAAGCATGTATATCTGTTTAACTGACCTAGTATGTGTAATTCATGAACTAAAAGAATCTACACAACTAGGGTTCTGAGTTTCATGCAGGGAATTAAGCAAAGATTCCATGAAAACATGATAATCTAATTAATCATACTCTAATAGCTAAATCACAACTAATATCTAAGGTTTTAGAAACCCTAGGTCTTAGCAAGATATAAAAATCAAGAATCTGACAGAACTTTATGGACCTAGTGGATGAAAGGAACCCACTAGTAAAATCCTACATACCGGGTGACGAATTTCACAGAGAAGTCTTTTGATTTCAGGGCTGAAACTAAAGAAAACTTGTTGCGTTCTTGGAAGGGTTTTGAGTTACCTTTTTCTCCTCTTTTGTGCTAATCTTGGTGAATTCTAGAGAATAATGGTTTAGGGTAAAATATGGTTTGAATAATAGGCTAAAACTGACCAAAATGAAGTAGTTTAGGGATAAAATAATCAAGAAAAGACCCTATTCCCCCTAAGCTAAAAGTCGTCTTGCCCATCGATGGAGCTAAATAATGGACCATGAGTCCACTGGCGGTCTATCCTGTCAGTCGTTGTTTGGCTGTCAGAGGGCTAAAATCTGGGGTCTAAACCATGGACCATGGTCCCACCAACTGTCCGTAGGTTCTGGCTTGGGTCGATAGTTGACCAAAAAAAATTGGATTTCTGGGAGGAGTTGAGGTGGCCAACCTTGGACCCTACCTACGGTCCGTGGTTCAACCTACTGTCAGTAGGTGGCCTCCGTTGGTGGCACCTGCAACTTTTGAATATCTAAAAACATTTTCCTTTCTCGAGTTTGGGTGGTACATGTTCAAAGCTCAAGCTTAAGATATGATCATCCATCCTACTATACCAAGCTCTTGGTGCTTCTGTTAGGCCATACAGATCTATTTTTAGCAGATAGACTTTGTCTTCATTACCGTGTTTCACAAATCCTGATGGTTGCTCGAAATATATTTCCTCCAGTATGCCATTTGAGAAGGCTAATTTGAAATCGAGTTGGAACACCTTCCATTCCATTTGTGCTTCTATTTTGAGTAGCAATCTGATTGTGGCTATCTTCCAATAGGAGAAAAAGTGCCAAAGTAATCAACACCATAAATTTGTGCGGATGTACCCTTTTACTACAAGTCTTGCCTTGTATTTGCGACTGGAACTATCTGTATTTAACTTTGTTCTGAAGACCCATCTCATACCAATGACTTTTCTATCTTCAGGTTTGTCGATTAACACCCAGGTTTATTTTTCTCAATCTTAAAGATCTCCTCCTCCATTGCTTTCTTCCATTTTGGATCTTGAAGAGCTTCTATTGGACCAGCAGGTTCATAGATAGGGACATTACACCTCTGATAGATATCTCACAATAATCTTCTCCCTTTGACCGGATTATCATCTTCTTCTTCTTGCTGCCAGTGTTCTATTTTTTGTTCTTTAAGGCTGATGTTTGCTTCTAGAGAGTGTTTTCTTGATTTCTGAGAATTCTTCAAGTCCCACCATTCATTCTCACTAAAATGAACATCTCTCGTAATTGTCATCTTTCATTTTTAAGGATGATAGACCTTGTAAGCTTTAGAAACTCCACTGTAACCCACGTGGATGCCTATGATTGCAATATTTTCATGTTTGTCATGTTTAACCAGAGGAACATGAACAAAACATACACAACCAAACACTTTAAGAAAATTTAGTGAAGGTTTAAACTCGTACAAAGCTTCAAATGGTGTTTAATCCTTCAAAACTTTAATGGGAAGTCGATTCTAGATAAAAATTGTGGTATTTGTTGTTGATGAGTCCTCAAATTGGACTCATTTAGGGCTATATTTTGATAGAATTAGTGTTCTCAAATGCATATTTTATCTCAATATCTGATGAAAATCCTTAAGTTTCAGGTATTTGGAGTTTGAGGGAAAGCATGTACGCTACTTAGCAAAAAAGGAACAAAGGCAGCTGAAAGAATAAAGAATGAAGATCTGACAATCCTTGAACCCATTCGGTGAATCACCAAAAGGTGTTATCCTTGCCTTTTGTTCCAGTGTGCTGAGCCCTGAAAGAAAGGATCAAATCGGTGGTGAAAAGGAGCAGCCGGCGTGTCGTTGAGCAGTTCTGCGATGCAGTACTATGTCACCCAATCATCCAAAACATGATGATGCTAAAGGATAAATCAAGACGGCGATGAAACCTACCAAAGGGAGGATCGCCGAGTTGATGGGTGATCTCGACTAGAGACACCGAATGATCTGCTGCAGTATAGATTTTTGAAAACTATAAATACTCATTGAGAGTTGTAGCTTAATATTAGATTTTTAATATATATTTTTTAAAATAGAATTTGAGTTCTATGTTTGGAGAAGGTTTTGAAGAACTTGAAGATTCAAAGGGTTTCAATTCAAAGAATTTAGACTTGGTCTTGTGGATTCTTCATTCTTTGCTTGTTTTGAGACTTAAACCTTCGTACCCATTTGAAAGAAAACTCATATTGGTATAAATTTCTATTTCTCTTACATGTGTAGCTAAAACCCCAATTCTTGGGGTGTGATTTTGGGAATATGGGTTAGATTATCTTTTGGGTCTTGCTTGTTGATGGTTTATTTGTTCTGTAAATGTGATTTCGTTTAGTAGTTGTGGTGGAACATAATGAAATTGTAGTTGTAAATACAATTTCACCTTTATGTTTTTGGCTTGCTTGAGAGAAAAGTCGTAGAACTAAGACTACTAAATTGATGACCGGTGGGAGTGGGTTGATATGAGGTTCATCTCGAGATAGTTAATCCTAGTCCTTCTCTCACACACTCAGTTTGAGAGAGTGATGTGAGAGGGTGGAGGTTGTTCTTCATGCGGCAAGTGGGTGTCCGAGAGGAACCCATTTGATTCGGGGTAAGTTGCTCGAGGGAGAATTTACCCCAACTATAGTCTAGCCTTATCACAAATACTCAAAGGATTTTCTATCAAAAGCATGTACCCAATAGTCTAGTCTAACCTGTATTCCTATCACATCCCAAGAATTCCGTCTCTATGATTACTATTCCTTTTATTTTTGCTTACTTTTCACAAACCCCCATTGATAATTGACGCTTGCTTTACCCCTTAGATTTAGCATGTTTATATTCGATAATGTTTTTAGCTATGACTAACTAGAACTAAATTTTATTTTTCTATTAATTCTCAAGCCCAGTCACTTGGGACTAGACCCCAACCCTTTGTTAGGTCACTTTACTATTGTACGGTCATATGCACTTGCATTGGAAGTTGTGTCTTGATTACGCAAACATCAAAATGGTGCCACTACTGAGGAGTGGTATAACTTGAGAATTCTTAGATTAGTAGAATTTTTGTTCTTCGTAGTTGTAGATTACTCACTTAATCTTTAGTTTTTTTTTTGTTTTCTTGTGTGAATATATCATAAAGCATGAGCGTAACGGTAGCCAGGTGGGCCACGAAGACGATATCAGAAATTTCAATGATGTCCAAGAGCCCAACATCAATGGTCCCCATCTCATGGGAGGTATTGGAGCTATCTGGTTACCTCCTGCCGAGGGAAATGTAGTGTTCCACATAACGAGTACTATGCTGAAACTCTTGCAACTAAAGGGACTTTTCAGCGGGTTGGTTCACGAGCATCTTCAGAACTTCGTAGATGTGTGCAGACCATTCTTATTCAAAAACATATCACTGTAGTCAGTCTGGTTAAGATTGTTCCCTTTCTCGTTGATGGGAGAGGCGTGCAAATGGCTAGCCGAGTTACTGCATGAATCCATCACTTCCTCGGAGGAATTGGTAACCACATTTCAAGTGTGATTTGTCCCTCCCTAAAAGATAATGACCCTTTGGGATAGCATTCAGAGCTTTAAGCATCTAGAAGGAGAGCCTCTTCATGAAACTTGGTTACAGTTCAAAAAGTTTGTGCTTCAATGCCCAACCCATGGTTTGCCTGATAATGTGTTGCTTCAGTACTTTTACCGGAGTTTGGACTCAATAAATAAAGGGGTCGCTGACCAACTTTCGCCTAGAGGCTTAATGCAGTAGCCATCTGTAGTAGCAGCCCAAATTTTAGATGGCATGACAACCATCAACAGAGAGTGGTACACTCGAGTGGATCAAGTCTCTCCTCTCACCTTCAAACTATCTAAGGAGCAGATTGAAAAATATCATCTGAGAGACCAAAACATGGCCAAGATCATGACACAACTTGACATTTTATCCAAAACTGTCATAGGGGCTGGTGCCCGTGGTGTCAATGCTGTGGGGATCAGGTGTACAAATCCTAAGGAGATGAAGTTTGAAGCCTTGTATAACGAGGAGGTAAATTTTCTAGCCAATCAAGGTGGTGTCTATCGTTCAAACTACCCAAGGCAGGGTGGTAACCAAGGTTGGGCTAGAGACAAAGGCTGGAAGGATCGATACCGTGAATGAAGGGACCGTAATCCGACTTGGATGGATGGGTAGAAGGATAGATATGCGCCTCCCCATGAGCGCCAAGAGCCCAAGGACTCGGAAGGTGGTAAGTTTGAGGATATGCTCTCACGTATTCTCAACAAAGTTGAAGGGTTAGACAAAATGTTAAAAGGCATGAAAGAAGATGTGTCCACCTTAGCCAGACCGTCACCTCCTATTTAATTTCGATCAAGCAGTTAGAGACCCAAATGGGTCATATGTAGTCTCACCTCAATCCGAGACAGCAAGGGGATTTTCCTAGTGACACTATGGTCAACCCAAAAAATGAGGTTTGAAGGTGGACTTGCATCGTGCTGCGACGTTAACTAAGGCGATGTTTAGGAGGCAACCCAAAACCTTTTATTGCTTTATGTTGCTTTGATAAAATAATGGTGTATTGATTGTGCAGATGGAAGTGTGGGAAGTGATCTAAAAGTGCAGATTGGCGAGCACACTACTAGAAATTTGACCTATTGCCACGGATATTTGGCAACACTTGTACAACCGTCGCAACAGATTATCTATTGCAACAGTCATGACTGTTGCAATATATCATGGGATCTAATAGAACAATAATTAAAATTAACCGTAGCATCATTCTAATAACCGTCGCTACAGAGTGTCTAAGGCTACATATTTTAGAACCGTTGCACTTATGGACTCTGTGGCAACGGTTATTATAGTGCAAAAAAATAATATTTTCAGCCAACCCGCGAATTTTATTCCCAAAATAATATATTTCCCTCCACTACTTTAGATAAAGCGCTATTAATTTTATTAGGGCTAAAATTTCTAGTCTTTTTCTCCAGAAAGGTTTCTGAAAACTCTAAGAAGTACGTAATGATAAGCTTAGGCTAATGGCAACCTTCGGTCTTCTTTGACAAGTCTCGGTCTTCTTCTTCAGAGTGTGGTAGTCTTCTTCTTCTTTTTCAACCTTCGGTCTTCTTCTTCAAAGTGTGGTGGTCTTATTCTCAACAGTAATCTTCTTCGACCGCAAGCTTTTGCATATAAAGGTGAACTATTTTTAAGTTTCCTCTATCTACTCCATTATTTTTAAGTACCCATTTTCTCTAATTTGTCATGGATATACTATTCTGCATAATCTGAAACTCCATTGAAGGGTTTCTCAAAAGTCTTAAAGAATAACTAATGGGCTTGTTTGAAATTTATGTTATTTTTTCTAATCTAGGTCTGTGATGTAATCTATTTGTGGTTTATAGTTTGTCTTTCAGATTTGGTGAAGATTTATGAACTCTCTGCGAAATTTCTTTAGGAAGTTGGTTTCAATTTTATTAGTCAATATCTGATTTGTAGTTTTTTTGGTTCTAATGTTTCTAGTATTTTTATTTGCATTTTGAGTGAACTGAAAAGCATTATGACCTGATTTTCAAACTTGTCTAAATATAATTTAAAGTGATGTTCTTTGAATGTGGACTGAAATCTCCTGTTTGTCGAAAGTCTAAAGTTGTTTTGAACTTTAATTTTCATATCATTATTGATTGTAAATAGAAGATTTCATTTAACTAATGTCCAATCTAAGTAAATCAATAGGTGAAAATTCAATTTTATTGTATTTTTGATGGTGAAATTTGTGGCTAACTCTTATTTATCAAATTTATGAGTTGACCCTTGATACAAATGAGACATCAAATTGCAGAATATAGAAATAAGGCATCTAACACTTCTAAGTAAGAAATTATTTAATCTAGTATTGACAATCTCTAGCCCTCTTAGAACTTCTAATTACTACTATTCTTTCTTTTACTTCTTTCTATATTTATGTAAGGACTAAACTAGTATATATATTTATGTTTTGGAAATTTAGAGAGATTTTTCCTTGACTTTATGAAAGAACTCTTTGTCATTGATAAATCATTTAAGTTGTTATTAACTTTCTTGGCCAATAAATGAGTGTGTTATAGATCAAGCACAAATGATTCTTCAATAATACAACAAATCAATGTACTAACTTCCTTTGTTAAGTTTTCCTATTTTGTCAAATAAAAGGTAGATGGCAAAAACATAGTTGAAATGATGATTCTTGTTGAGATACTCTACATTATTTGTTTAAAAATTCATATTTAGAGATATTTTGAAAGTTTGATGCTAAACTTTTGAGTTTCGAGATCAGTTTTTTGGTAAAGTGATTAGGAAATTCTAACTTCGCACTTGAAAGTCCTCATGATATATTAATTTTTAGCTTATAGATTCTGATTTACCTTATCTAGCTACAAGTGACTCATGTCATTTGGATGTCCATTAATATGTATTAAGAAACTCATTACCTGAAAATTTTGTTGTATAATGATAGTAGACTGAGTTTTGTAGTTGATGTGAGATCAGCTTACGAAAGCGAAAACTAGGACGAGCTGTTGAAGTTGAGCATTAGGTTTGGAAAGTAGAAATAACCTTATTTGTTTTCATAAATTCAGAAAATATTGATTCCCATGTTGCATTAAATTTTCAGCTTGTGACCAAGTGTGAATTTATTAGGAAATGACTGTTGAACTGTTTCTAATTTTAAGAAAATCAATCAGCATTCTAGTTTTTTCAACAAAATACTAAAAAATTTGCATCCGTGAATTATTTAACTACACTAAATAACTACTGCTTAAGTTCCTTGTAGAAAATCCTTTCAATAAGGCTAACACTAAGTCATTCAAGATGGAAAAGTCAAGTTGTGTGCTAGGTGAAACTATCTGCTTTCATTGTTAACAACGTGAAAGGTAAATTATAGTGTTTGTATTACTCTCCAAGACAGTAACAAAGAAACTATGAAATATATTTTCTTATATCTCTAGTTAATGGAGCAGGTTCATTTATTAGTCTTATTCTCCATTAAATATAGGTTATGTAACTTCGAAACTTTGAAATTATTCAGGATATCATTGAGATTGATTATTGGGGTTGCTTTAGTGTTGTGTAATTTAGATGTGATTGGTTTCATAATGAAGTTGATGAATACAGATTGACTTTGGGTATACTTTAAAAGAAAATGTGGCACAAATGATCCTTTTGTACTAGCATCTCAAGTCCATCAAGTTTTTTATATGGAGGACCCAATTGAGAAAAATGTTTATTACTTCTGCACAGCAGCTAATCAAGGTTAGTGTCGCTAATTTTTTTCCAACTTATTCTTCTTCAACTTCTTCTTATTCTTGTTTGTCGTTAATCGTTCATTAAAAGTGAGCTGAAGTATTCTATTTTATTACAGTTTTACAATGTCAAGTTACAAGAAAATGGTGTGAAATTTATTACTATTAGTAGGATAAAAGGAAATAATGAACTGATTTTATGAATTTGATCTTTGTGAAAGTTGATGGAAGAAAATTGAGATTTATGCAATAATGATTTGAGTGTATTATTCAATTGAGCTTAAGTACTCTTGTTGGTTAAGTAATTTATGATATTAGTGGTTCTTTAAGTGATTTATGGTGACCTTATTGGAGGTTTCCTGCAGAGATCAAACGGGAAATGAACATCGAGTAAAATTAGTCCATTTATCCGGTATCAGTTATGTTTATTTTAGTTTGGACTTTAAGTTTGGGGTATAAGGGTGTTCAATTTTTCTTTTCTTGATGCATGAATGGTACTTTGAGGTACCAGAGTTGTTGTTTTAGTCTAACGTGTTTGCCTACCTTCACAATTTCTTCCCTAATTGTTCTTTTATTGTTGTTTATTGTTGTTTTAGTCTAATGTCTCAACCATTTTTGCACCAAGAAAAGCTAGTGCTAGAAAATAGTGGATTTAGCCTAGAGAAGGTGATCAGTTTGAGAAGACTAGCTTTTCCATATATGTTGTCCCTTTTGGCTTCAAAATGCTTTTCCCTCTTTGCACATAGAAGTGGTTCAGTTGTGCTATCTGAGATGTCAAAAACAATGCATGTTTTCCCTCTAATAGAGATAACTAGAAGGCATGATGATGCAATAAGACTTAAGGATATCCACATAGTATGCAAGTCCTAAATGTTCGTCGCTTGTGATGACAAAATGGACATCAAGAGCCGCATGAGCAACAGATAGAAAGAATCGGAAATCCACTAGATTTCGATGACCCAAGTAAACTTTATGCATTTCTTATTTTGAGTTGTGTAGAGCACAATAAATGAAGTTGCCCATGATGTTATTTGCAGAATCTAAGATGAAAGAATTGGAAATGTGAATTGGCAGTGAGCACATTTCTCTTTTGCAACATCAAGAGCATTATAAGATGAGTGCTCAATAATATGATTGTGCAGATAATGCTAAATATGTAGGAAATGCCAACATTTATGCCAATAGCAATATAGATACTAACATAACCTCTAATACAACAACAAACCCAATACAATCTCATAGGTGGATTTGGAGAGGAGAGGATAGTGTGTACGTACACCTTAGTAGGAGTGCTCTCCGCGGTTGATAGAATGTCTTCTTGCAGTTACCTACTGTAAGTTCTGCACCTTGTAGAACCTACTTTTCATGTTAATTCCTTCAAAAAATAGTTTAATTGGTTGAGTACAATTCACACATGATATTGTTACAAATGCCGAATAAGAAAGTCAATCTCCAAATTGTGTATTATTGCTGATTTATCATTTTTTTTGCATCACATAAATGTAGTTTTATTTAGTGTGTGATTTGGCTGAAATATTGTTGATCAATTTGACTAAATTATGTGTCTTGTTTGTTCAATAAGTCTTGGCTGCTCAAATGACAATCAACAAAGGTACAACCATTGTGAATAAGTGACTTTCAACTTTCACATCTTTCACTATCATAACTTACTGTAAACATTGCTAAATTATTTTGTATTTTATAGGTGATGAAATTGAAGAAGGAGATGAAAGCAAAGATTGAAGACTTGACTTAGGAGCTAATTTGATTGATGTTGATTACCTTTAATCATTTATGTTCTTCAAATCTTTTAATTTTGATGAAGATTGAAAATTGTGGTGTGTTTCACCCTTTTTGAACTGTCAAAAAATAGTTGTATATTTTGCTATTATATATGTTGATATTAGCTACTCTTTGATCTTGGATTAAAATCTTGGTAATGAAGAGTTCCTTTTTGTGATCGAATTGTGTATTTTATGTTCTATAATATGATTGTTTTAGTAGCTTTATAATATTAGTGGCAGTAGATCAATAGTATCTCGTTGCAAAAGCCTATAAATGTAGCATAAGCCTACTAGTAACTATTGCAATAAGAAAAGAATTGTTGCATTAACTATAATAATTGTAGCAAAGAGCCATGGAGTAATAGTTGTAGTAGCTTAGAACTGTAGCATTATCATATAAAAACCGTCGTAATTAACTGAAATGGTTGTTTATTAAAAGGAGAAAAATGTTGCCATAGCATGTAAATAATTGTAGCATAAATGACTATTGCGACGGTTCACAACTGTCCCAATAGATTACTAACTGTTGCCTATAACTTAAGGTATAAACTGACGCAATAGGGGATCCTATTGCCACGGTTATATAAACCGTCGAAAGAAACCGTGGCTATAGAGCTAATGCTACGCGATCTGTTGTAGCGGTTGCCTAAACCGTAGCATTAGAGCTAATGCAACGGTATAGTAGCCTATTGCAACGTTAACTCAGCTGTTGCTGTATATCAAATTTCTAGTAGTGGCAACGGGTCCAATCAGTGAATCGCCAAAGGGTTTGGCGACCCCCAACTAGAACGTCGTTAGACTCGAGACCAATTTACATTGGATTCTATAAAACTAGGCAAGCACAGGAAATTCTTGGAGAATCGCCGACGATCCCAGTAGAAACCTCCATTTGGACTCCCCAATTAACTGGGGGATCCTGTAAAAATCAGCGAAGAATGTGATGGCTCGGTGTGACACCAAATGGTTCAGCGCGCACGACTAATGTTGCAGAGTGGTCAAGAACTGGATGATTTTTCAAGCCAAAGGTTTACAAGTTTCAATTTCCTATGCTCTCCCTTATTTTCAAACCATACAAACTCACACCTAGTTTTACTTTAAATATCGTTGCATCTCTATTGAATTTTGGTGGATTTTTTCTGGGAATTGGATTACTTTGTCGCCTAGCATTTCAATCATTTTGTAGTTAGTACAAGTGGTCAGTTTTTGATCCCCAAAATTTATTTTATTAAAATTTATGCTCATTTGCAATAACCAGATCTTGTTGAAAGTATTCTGACCCTACCGGATGGGACTAGATTATTTACGCGCATGCTTTAATTTGACAATCTTGCTCGAGTAGTTGTGAATGTTGAATTCCAATAATTGTATTGCTTAATCTGGATTAAAATTTGAAGGGTTTTGTTTGGGTGCTATGGGTCATACCTTGATTGTACTAGTGAACACTTTGATTTTGTCTTCAGGGGTTACAGGTTTGAATTTAAGAAGATAGGTTGAAAATAAGTACGTTCAATCATGTGGCGAGCTTGGTCGAGCTCGCCAAACCACTCGGCGGTTCTCCTAATGTCCCCATCCCGCCTTTAATATAATGATAAATATGCTGTTAAATCTGTAACTTTCGGCAAGAAGTTGAAAGTCACCAAAGACTTTCGGTGACTCGCCAAAAGTCTCGCTTTAGCTTTGTCAACTCCGCTGGATCTCTGTGCACTGTAACTTTCATCGAACTAACTCTAGATCAACAAATGATATTGGCGACTCATCGAAAGAGTCGGCGAAGTTTATCAGTGCTTTTGTCAAATATTTCTCTAACTTCTCTTCGAGATTTTGCACATATGACTAAACCTAAAGCAACTGAAAGAATAAAGCCAGCTCAAGAGAAGTCCAAAGGAATTGCGATAAAAGAAAATGCAGTTACATCAAAAGGAAAAGCTTCAAAACTACCCACAACTACTGGGAAAGGCAAGGGCAAGAGGACCACTCCTGCCAGGAAAACCATCACCCTATATCCTAATACTCCTCTATGGGCCAAGGGATTTTGCAGAGTGGTGCATGTCTTTCTGGCAGACTCACAATCAACAGACCTTGGTAAAGCTGGCATTGTTGTTCCTTTCGAGGTTACTCTGGGCACTGAAGCCCAGACAGATGGAGAGACTACATAGATAGGATTTCTCTTTACCTCCCTCTCTTTCTTTCTTTATTTTACATTTTGGATTTTATGTTAATAGCATTTTAGGACAAATTGCTTTTATTTGTGGTGGGGTGAGGCCCTCCTTTGTGTGCTATTGATGTTCATACTTTGTTTATAATTAGGCTTTGTGCCTAAATCGTGTTTACACTACTTTTTGTGGATGTTTGAGCCTGTGGCTCTTTTTATTTTAAATTGCAAAATGATTTTGACCCATCTGAAATTGTTTTGCCACCTCTCATGTATTGAATATGGCTGTTCTTTAGCAAAATTTGAGTCTCGGTTTCGATCAATACCGATGACTTGAATAGTGCTCTCAATCAAATGAACATGAATGCGCGGCTACAATGAGGCTAAATGAAGTTGCATAGACAATATATTAATTCTTTGCATCTTGTTATGACTAGCCTAGTATCGAATTGGGTCTCTTGTGATGATCAGTGCACACTAGCGAAAGTGTGAAGTCTTGTTTGACTTATAGTGTCAATGCCTGGAGTGATGAGCTTACCTGTGAACTATGCATGATTGATCCTATAATTTTCCCCGTTGGTCCGATCAATAAGTTATGTTATCTCTTGATACGATCTTACGCAACTTCTAAGAATGTGAGCTAATTTGACATATACCTCTTTTGTGACCTACCTTGTGAGTGTGTGAACCTCTTTTGAACACCCCTTGAGCCTTACCTTTCTATGGAAGAAACATGATGAAAACTAGACCTCTCTTAATCTATTACCCATAATCCTCATGAAGTTATGGTTAGTTGAATAGCCAACTTAGGCCAAAAGCCTAAGTTGGGGGTGTGGTGAAAAGAGAAGGGAAAGTCAAGAAGTGCAATGGAAGTCTCCTTTTACCCACGATGTTGAGAAAAATGGAACCCTCCATATAAAAGAGAGAGGGAGAGAGAGAGAGAAGAAATAAAAAGAAAAAATATGAAAAAGAAAAGTTGTGGAATAAAGTACAAAAGAAAAGGGGTTTCCAAACAATTCATGGAAAGTGAATAATAGGATGACTTATGAGCACTAAAGAAAATGATGAAGGAAGAGGAAAGGAAGTGTTCTAAGTACCACATTTCATGAGGATGAAATTCATTGAGCCTAAATGACCATACCTTTGTACTCAACCCCATTACAAGCCTTGGAAAGACCTTTTTGATTTTGAGTGAGCTGAAACAAATGTTGATTGGAAATACAAGCAAACCTATGGCTGAAATTATGCATTTTGCTCTTCTTCGTGAGTGTGAGCGTTGCATCTGATTCTGATGCCTTAAATTGTGAACCATTGTGTGAATATGGAATCATTCCTTATGTGAGGGCATTTGAACACTTTGGTTGAGCTTAAACTTGCATTTGAAGCAAGCATTGAAAGCATGAGATTCTTTGATATTGGTGAGTCACAACTTGAATCTTTGAGTGTACATTTGATCTTTGCATAAGTAAATTGAGTCATGTTCTGTGCATTCATGATTGAGTCTTGTGTAGCACTGTTCGAGATACCCTTTTTGAATGGCTGAACTTGAGTTTGCTTGAGGACAAGCAAAATTTTAAGTTGGGGGTGTTGATGAGTCCTTAAATTGGACTTATTTAGGGCTATATTTTGATAGAATTAGTGTTATCAAATGCATATTTTATCGCAATATCGGATGAAAACCCTTAGGTTTTAGGTATTTGGAGTTTGAGGGAAAACATGGACACTACTTAGCAAAAAAGGAACAAAGGCAATTGAAAGAATGAAGAAAGGAAGATCTGAGAATCGCTGAACCCATTCGGCAAATCGCTAAAACGTGTTATCCTTGCCTTTTGTTCCAATGTGCTGAGCCCTGAAAGAAAGGATCAAATCGGTGGTGAAAAGGAGTAGTCAGCGTGTCGTCGAGCAGTTCCACAATGCAGTACTATGTCACCAAATGATCCAAAACACGACGATGTTGAAGGATAGATCAAGATGGCGATGAAACCTACCAAAGGGTGGATCGCCGAGTTGATCGGCGATCTCAACTAACGATGCTGAATGATCCGCTGCAATACAGATTTTTGAAAACTATAAATACTCATTGAGAGTTGTAGCTTAATATCAGATTTTTAATATATAATTTTAAAGATAGAATTTTGAGTTCTAAGTTTTGAGGAACGTGAAGATTCGAAGGGTTTCAATTCCAAGAATTTGGACTTGGGTCATGTGGATTCTTCACTCTTTGCTTGTTTTGAGACTTAAACATTCATACCCATTTGAATGCAAACTCATATTGGTATAAATTTCTATCTGTCTTACATGTGTAGCTAAAACCCCAATTCTTGGGGTGTGATTTTGTGAATATGGGTTAGATTATCTATTGGGTCTTGCTTCTTGATGCTTTATTTGTTGTGTAAATGTGATTTCATTTAGTTGTTGTGGTGGAACTTAATGAAATTGTAGTTGCAGATACGATTTCACCTTTGTGTTTTCGGTTTGCTCGAGAGAGTGAACCCTAGACCTTCTCCCACACACTCAGCTCGAGAGAGTGAGTGGGCTATGGTGGAGGTTGTTCTTCATGCGGCACGTGGGTGTCCAAGAGGAACCCATTTGATTCAGGGTAAGTTTCTCGAAAGAGAATTTACCTCACTATAGTCTAGCCTAGTCACAAATACTTAACAGATTTACTATCAAAAACATGTACCCAATAGTTTAGAGTAACCTGTATTCCTGTCACATCCCAAGAATCTCATCTCCTTGATTAGTACTCCTTTTATTTTTGTTGTTTTTGCTTAGTTGTCACAAACCCCTATTGATAATTGACGTTTGCGTCACCCCTTAGATTTAGAATGTTTATATTCGATAATGTTTTTAGCTATGACTAACTAGAACTAAATTTGATTTTTCTATTAAATCTCAAGCCCACTCCCTTGGCAGTCGACCCCAACCCTTGATTGGGTTACTTTACTATTGTACGATCGTAGACACATGCATTGGAAATTGTGTCTTGATTACGCAAACATCAGCTTCCTCTACCCAAAAATATCTTAGGCAACTTCTTCTCATTTAACATACATCTAGCCATTTCCATTATCCATCTATTTCTTATTTCGCTAACACCTTTTTATTCTAGTGTGCATGGTATTGTAAGTTGATGGACAATGCCGGCCTCTTCACAAAATGGATCTAATAGAAACTGAGGTTTTATATTGAACATAAAAAATAGAAAAGACAAAGAGAGACACAAGTATCTCATATCTCGAAGAACAATAGAGAATACAAAGAGAGATAAGTATCTCGTATCTCATAGAACAACCTTTTCTGCATATAAAAGATATATTAACACCTCCCTACTTATTTACTAGATCTCCTATTATATAATAGATAACTATAACTACTTCATAACTATTTAGGTTAATGATAGATAACTTTTAGTAACCATAAGAAACTGCCAGATATCTCCTAATAATTGTAAGAAGCTACTCATTTCTCCATGGGTGAAACCTCTTGGAATTTGAGAAGATTCAAATCATTATCTTCTCCTACTTTATTTCGCTTCTTCCTCCTTGAATAAGTATGGAAGATACATGCCTTATTATTACACCCCTCTTGGAAAGATTACTTGTGCTCAAGGCGAAAATCTAGAAAATGTACAACTAACAGAGATTATTGGCTATATGGTTGAAGATGTAAAATAGAAGCATCACCAACATTAGAAGAGAGATCTATGTGCTTATAATCTTCCTTCATAAGGTTCAACATAGCATCTCTAGGCAACATTTGTTCTTCAAGGTCTGATTGGAAAAATGTTGGCATGAGTGTTTTCTGAGGAACACCTTGCAGCTTATAAGTTTTCACATTCAATTGGAAGATTAGGAACATCTCGTTCAAGTTGGCTTGTATTGTGTTCAGGGATGCTAACCATTGTATACCCATACTATGTCTGCGCCACAAAAGGAACAATTGAAGAAATCATGCTTTATGACCAAGTTAGAAACCTCTACTGACAGGTCATGACAAGCTTTGTTGCATTTGATAATTTGACCATTGCCTATTTGTACACCAAAAGTATGGATATATTTGACTGCCAACCCAAGTTTCGTCACAATTTCTTCTACTAGAAAATTATGCATCGAACCACTATCTACCAACATCAACACTTTATACCCGCAAAGAGTGCCTTGAAGTTTCAAAGTTGAAGAAAATTATTTGCCTAAAATTTCATGAAAATGAGATTTCCCCCAAATCAGTAGGGTGTATGTCTTCATTTTGATTACCGTCAAGACTTTGCACATGAGTTCCTCCTACATTAACTCCAAGTGAGCAAAAGTCCCAGGTTTGCAACAATGACCAGGGGTAAACTTGTTCCACAACGGTAGCATAGGCCTTTTTCTCACCAAATTTGTTGTTTAGAATTCAGTGGGCGAGTGTTTGGAAGAATGATTGTTGAAAAGGACGTGTAACTGGTTTGTGGGATAATTGAAAATTAAAGGATTCTCGAACTGTTGGAGTGGAAGTCCCAATTGATAAAGGAATTGATACAGAAGGCCAAGCAGGCATCTTATTGGACTGATTTACTCCTTGTTTTCCTTCATATTCTAAATCCAAGCTCATTGCCTTATACACTGATCGAGGATTGTGAATCCTAACATCCACACGAAGGTCTTCTTTGAGTCCACTAAGGAAAACTCCAAGGAAACAATGTTCTTGCTAAGGTTGCACACGCGCTGCCCGTTTTGCAAATTCCTGCCTATACTTAAACACTGATCCAGTCCGTTGGACACTACACAAATGTTCATCTAGATTTTGAAACTCAGCGGGTTCGTAATTTTCCTGCATAACATTCACCAACGCATCCCAGTAATAAATAGTTCTTTCACTGTTGATAAAAGGAAAAAGATCCAATGCCTCTCCTTCCAAATACATTGAAGCCACATCAACCTTGGAATCATTAGGTCTTTTATAATTTTGAAAATACTTATCTTCTTACAAAATCCGACCTCAAGGATCTCCTCCCTCATACTTAGGAAATTCCATCTTTGTGTGCAAACGTCGATAAGTTTCTTGATGCCTGTAAGTGCTATCAACCTCACCCTCTTCTAGTAAAACTTTTGATTTTCCATGTTGATTTTTTAAGTTTTGTGCTTTTAGTGCAGCCACATATGTAGCCAAATCGTCAATGGCTCTTAATTTAACTGCTACAGTGGTAAATTGTTAGCCAATCTTATCAAGAGTCAACATGATAGGTTCCTTGTGGGAAGCGTCGGTTCTTGTGTAAAACATGGCAAATCTTATTGCTTTGATACCAATGATAGAAATCAAGGTTTTATATTGAATAAAGACAATAGAAAAATAGAAAGAGAGATAGAAGCATCTTGTATCTCAAAGAACACTAGAAAATACAAAGAGAGACAAGTATATTGTATCTCTTAGAACAACCTTTTCTGCATATAAAAGATATATTACAACCTCCCTACTTATTTACTAGATCTCCTATTATTTAATAGTTAACTATAAATACTTCTTAACTATGTAGGATAATGATAGATAACTTCTAGTAACCATAAGGAACTGCTAAATAACTCATAATAAGTGTAAGAAATTGCTCATTGATCCATGGGTCAAACCTCCACGATTTTGAGAAGATGCATATCATTATCTTCTCCTTTCTTACTTCACTTCTTCCTCCTTGAATAAGTATGGAATATACGTTCCTTATAAATCAAATTTCACTAATGTGTATTTTTTCCCATTATCAAACCTTAAAGCTTGAATCTTACAATTACTTTGATTTTCCACAAATTTCTTGAATTTCCAGAACACACTAGCAACTTCTGACTTGAATTTCATGTAAAAAAATCCAACCCATTCTTGTAAAATTGGCAAGGAAAAGAATGTAACAGATGCTACCTTGTAGTGATGGAGTTCTTTGAGGCCCTGCGACATCATAGTGAAGTAATTGTAGCTTTTGTGAGGCTCTCCATGTTGATTTTGGAAATGACTTTCTGTGTTATTTACTAAATTGGCAGGCATAACATTCAGTGGAATAGGTAGGTTCTCCACCATCTTTGGCTTTTGCATCCTGACAAGCCCTTGATAATGATAGTGCTCGAGTTTCTTATGCCATAACTCATCGACATTTGCTTTTGCTGATTACAACATCTTCTCTTCCTCGAGTGGAACTAATGAGAAACTTTTTCCTCTCATGGATTTGTCTTGAAAAAAGTCCTATCCTGAGGGATCCTTTATCAACAAATATTTTTCTTCAAAATAAAGTTTGAAACTTTTTTCTAACAATTGACCAACGCTTAACAAGTTTCGGTCTAAGTCTGGTACATAAAGAACATTTGTTATTGCTTTTGTACTTGCTTGTGTCTCATCTGCAATAGTTCCCATTCCTTTTACTGGAATGTGACCACCAAGCCCTATTCAAACATTTGCTGCTCGAGTAGGTTTCAATTCTTTGAAGAGTTCATTATCAGGAGTTATGTGATTTTTGCATCTGCTATCAATTAACCATGACTCACTTGAAACATTGCTTGCAAAACATGATGCAATCAAGAGTTGATCCTTCTCCTGTTCATTTACAACCCTAGCTTCTACACCCTGGTGTGGAGTTTTGTTATTACAAATGATTGTTTCATGCCCAAACTGATTGCACTTACTGCACTTAGCTTCAGGTCTTCTCCAACACTTGAAAGGTGCAGGTCCGATCTTGGCGCGATGCTTACAAACAGGGTAGTTTCCTTTGATGATACCTTATTTGTTTTTTTTTTGTTGCATGGTGCACCTTCCCAATCTGTTGGTTGGTACTTCTTGTTCTTCTTTTTCTTATATCGTCCATCATCTTGATGTTTGGCATGTAAGGCTCCTTCAACAACACCTTCTTGTCTCATAACACGTCCTTGCTCTTGTGCTTGAAAGGCACTTAAGATCTCTATTAGTGAAATACTGGACAAGTCCTTAGAATTTTCTAAGGTTTTAATGGTCTCTTCAAATCTTCGAAGTATCATTACAAGGATTTTCTCAACGATCCTTGAATAGTTAAAAGTGGAACCCAACAATATGACGTGATTGATATGTTAAGAAGTCGGTCAGTGTATTCCTTTATGGTTTCACTATCCTTCATCCTTTGCAGCTCAAACTCACGTACCAAATTTAGCACTTGCATCCCTAGAATCCTTTCATCTCCTTCATACTTAGTCTTAATATAATCCCATACCTCTTTTGCCAATTTCAAATACATGATACGAGTGAAGAAAGTGTATGAAACTACAGCAAATAACCATGCCTTGCCTTTTATTTCCTTATTTTTATTTCGTGTTTATTTTTAATTTTCGCCATCGTGGGATTGTTTGTCAATGGAGCAATGATGTATTCATCTTCTACAGCCTCCAGAGATCCAAAGCTGCCAGATATGCTTGCTTTCTAACAACCCAGATTCGATAACTTTCTCCACCAAAAGTTGGTGGTGTCATTGAAGAAAACCTTGCTTCTCCTTTCATGGTATTCACGAAATCTGATTAGCGTGCACACACATAGGTCCCTTAATAAATAAAGCTTCTGATACCAATTGAAGATTTTAAAAACTGTTAAACTAAATAACATGAAGGGAAATCAAAGACAGTGGCTGAAACAAAAATAGACAAGAGAGAGAAAAAGAATAGAAGTGGAAGAACTGTTTTATTAAAGCTTCAGGTTAGATATATAAGAACCTAGAATGAAAATAATTAATAATAACACACGACCTAGCAAGTTCACTAAATAACTCGTAAATAATAGGAACACATGACTAACAACTAATTGACTAAGTCTTACTTAAACCATAAACAATAAAATTAAATTTACTACAGTTCAAAAGCAAATTCCTAACATCTTTTATTATCCAGCAAGAGTGACAAGTGATATTCAGGTTTTCCTTTGTCAAGCTGCGACAGAAACAAATCAACCCTTATTTTTGAGTACTTGTACTAAATGACCTCTTCTCTTTATCTCTAAAATCAGCGGAACCAGGTCTACAAACATCTATCTAGCACCTCATTACACTAGAAATAAGGGGGTGCTGAGATGATGCCTTCAATGTGACTCCGATAAGGCTTTGCTTGCGAGAAAGGAGCACTAAAAGAAAACACGTGTTCAAGAGTTGGTGCTTTAACACACATATTTCTTATTTTACCAATGGAAACTGATTTAGTCTTTTGATGATTTAGCAGCACAATCTTTTTCAACCTCCTATAACAATTCTAAAGTGTGAGTTAGTGATTGACTTCCAGCACGAACTAATTTTTTAGAAGGCTTTGCTTGCGAGCGAGGAGGACTAGAAGTATTTTTCTCTTTCTGACTACAAGATTTTTCCTCCATCACAAGAAAAGATTGTGTTGAAGTTGGTAATAAGTGTATTTCGTATCTTCATAGCTGAATAATCATTCAGCAAAGGTAGTTCTTAAATGTTCATTTCTTTTACTTCTATCTCTATCAACACAATCTAGTTCTCTGGTGCAGAAGGTGAAGGCCATAAGAGAAGATTGTTCTATAGATAAGGAAGAGGCCAAAAAGGTGCTCTCATCTATCACGACTAATTTCCAGAAGCGTTGGGAATTTGTAAGTAATCATAGTGTGTGACATTACAATAGACATGCATAGTGAAAATACTTGGAGGAATCAAAGAGATAAGCAAATACGGACATTGTGTTTAGCCTCTGACTCTTAAGTTCCTTTTCTCACGACAACGATTGACAGATCATCATCATAATGGAGATTATGTTGTTAGAACAAAAAATTAAGTAAAATCTAATATAGCTGAAAATATATAGAGAAAAGACGCATAATGGTGTAAGCAATGATTTTAACTTACATCACCAACTTTTTAGGCTCTAAAGCTTGCTTCCTAAAAATTTGTAGTTGCGAGATAGGTATATATATCCATGACCTGTTGAAGTTGGATAATCAGATAAATGGGCAAAGACTGGAAGACTAAAGGACACCAAAGTGAAAATATTTATATCTTGAATGACAATCAAACAACAATACAATATCTAAAACCAAAGCAATGAACAAATGCAGAAGATTTACAGAATGCTTTAGGTCATTTCTTGAGATAGTAAAATATTATGTTTCAAAAGAATATATCTTGGTACTAAATCCGCCAATCTGTGAGGAAGTAGCACATTCTTCAAACATGAAGAGATGAATTACTAGGGAAGGGAAGTTGAAACTAAGGGTCTAAAAGAGTGAGGTGTGTGATTATCGCCACTTAAATTATACCAATCAACATACGCTAGTGTAGTCCACAAAATGGGATCTGGGGAGGGTAGGGTGTATGTATACCTTATCCCTACCTAAGAGGTTGAGAGGTTGTGTAAACAATATTATTGGATAGTGGCTCAACTGTAGGAATCACAAGGATTCGAAGATCGAAAGATTGTTTAGGAGAGAACTCGAGGATAAAATCAATGGAGATGACTAGAATACGAAAGAAGAAGAAAGAATAAGAGAACTGTATATTTTATATCAAGAATGTAAAATAAGTATTACAATGTCTATTTATCTGGAGTACAAGTTGATTTACTTGACTCTATCTAACCGAATCAGTTATGACTAAACAATTCACTTAAAAGTCCAAACTTACATCTGGAAATAATCCTAACTAATTTCCTGAAACTATATCACTGTAGCTTAACAGTAATAACTGTAATTTACATCCACAGTTTCTGCGGTTACTGTAGGTTATAGTAGTATGTTACGATAGTGGTTACAAGTACATCACAATTGCAACAATCCCCCACTAACATTACTGTGTTTCCTCTTGTTAGTTAAAAGTTTTTTTTCCTTTACATTTTCTACAATTGAATTGAGAAAGTAGAAAAACACTTTAACGTACACCTCTTATTTTCCATCTCTTGAAGAGAGCGACGTTGAGCGGAATCATGTTGAGATCCCTATCTTGATATCCCTACTTTTTCAAAATGTAACAAAAACATGAATCTCCTTAAAATTGTTGGTGAAAAAATTACAGGATAACAAAAATACAAGATTACAATTGAAAATAAATGAAAAAATAAAAATCTCCAATTTTGACCTCCTCGGACCTGAGCTCTCCAACAATCATTATAAAGTCTTGAGGTTGGTCTACCACTGATTTATTGTCCACTATTTGGAAATGAAAAACTCTACTTGCCGCATATTTTTTCGCTCCCGCCTCTTCGGTATCAGACTTACTCCGCAATTCTTTCCAAATTTTCTTTGCACTAGAGTAAGTTCTATCATAATAATCATAAAAATTATCAGATAGACTATTAAGAAGATAATACCGACACTTATAGGAATCAACATCATACTTTTCCACTTTCTCCAGATGAGAAATAGTTTCATCATAATTCATAGAGGTGATGTCTTCTTTATTATGATTCTTCTCAGTTAACACATAAGAAACATTGAGAAAGCTTAAGTAAAAAAGTACTTTACCCTTCCATTTCACTAATAGCTACAATTGAAAAAACCGCGGATGCCAAGATGGGAGACCTCAACAAGCCATTTTGATTCAATGGTAACCATTTTAAGAGATGGAAAGGTAAAGTACTTTTCTACTTAAGTCTTCTCAATGTTTCTTATGTGTTAATTGAGAAGAATCCTAATAAAGAACACATCACCTCTATGAATGATGATGAAACTATTTCTCATCTAGAGAAAGTGGAAAAGTACGATAGTGATTCCTATAAGTGTCGGTATTATCTTCTTAATTGTCTATCTGATAATTTTTACGATTATTATGATAGAACTTACTCTAGTGCAAAGAAAATTTGGAAAGCATTGCAGAGTAAGTATGATACTGAAGAGGCAGGGAGCGAAAAATGTGCGGCTAGTAGATTTTTTCATTTCCAAATGGTGGACAATAAATCAATGGTAGACCAAGCTCAAGACTTTATAATGATTGTTGGAGAGCTCTTGTCCTAGGAGGTCAAAATTGGAGATTTTTATTTATTCATTTTATTTTCAATTGTAATCTTGTATTTTTGGTATTTGGTAATTTTTTCACTAACAATTTGAAGGAGATTCATGTTTTTGTTACAGTTTGAAAAAGTGCGGATATCAAGATAGGGATCTCAACATGATTCCGCTCAACATCACTCTCTTCAAGAGATTGAAAGATGTGTACGGTAAAGTGTTTTTCTACTTGCTCAATTCAAGTGTAGAAAAGGTAAAGGAAAAAAAACCTTTTACCTAATATTTTCATGAATAAAGTGATATTATTTATGATAAAAAAATGATATTTAAATTCATAAAATAGTGGGGGTCCATGAAATGATAAAAAATATATATATTTGTGAAATTGTGATTTGTGCATCTTTGAGAAATGCCCTATAAAATGAGTATTACAAATGCATATATTTATTGTGGAATAAATCACATGTTGTTGTTTGGCTATAATGAGATGATTTTTGGCTCTAACATTAGAGTTATATTAAATATGAAAAACATGTTAAGTAGTCATTTAACATGAAATGTTTTGGGTGAGAGAATCTTCATTCTTGGAATGAAAACCATATATCATAAAACATGTGATGAAACTTTCCTTGTCAAGTCACATAATGTTGAAAAAGTTGTAAACTGCAAGCTTGTTGGTTGTGTGAGTCTTTCAACTCCTCTTGATTCAAATATGTGAAAAATGTGTGTGAAATAAAAACAGAGTTTGCTAGCCTAATTAAAGATGTGAGCTATAGATGTGACTAATTGCACTTGATATGATATTGTGTATATATAGCATGTACAAGCAAATCATGTATATTTACTTGGTACAAAATTTGGGGGCTTGTTTTATGAGAAAAATATCTTGCTATACTTAAAAGTTTTGTTGGTGCAAATGAGAAAACTTGGTGCTATTTGATGGAAGTGAGAAAAGCTAGTCATATTGCTTGCTAGCTCTACTTTGGAGGTTGAAGTGAAAAGAAATAATAATTTTGAATAAAGACTAAATAAATAAAAAGTTAATTGATTATACTATATCAGACACTTATTCTGAGAAATTAATTTTTCTAAATTTTGATTAATTGTGATAGCACCAATATTATGGTAGAGTACAAAATCGTTATTAAAACGGTAATTCAGACTCGTGAGGAAAAAGCACAATATTGTGAGATCATATTGATCACTGGTATACCATCAATATTAATTGTGTTAAAATTATTTGTGATAATCTTGAAGATTCATGAACTAAGGCCTCTTAGCAAGATAAAGAGTTTGAAACACATCTAGGGGGATGAAATTGAAGCTCATAAATTCTGAGTCATATATGAGGAAACCCAAATCGGAGACTAGAGATCGTATAACCAGGTTCAATGGGAAGAAAGAATCATATAATGACTTGTTGTGAAATGCACTATTGTTAATTTTATTCAATCACTATGATGTGAGTGCATATATCCTATAATTATTTGTGGAGGTTGAGTCTTCGAACTCTTACTGAAAGTTTGTATCTCGTATGAGTTGGGTGTCAAATTATAGGAGCACCCTTGACAGATTTCACCTATGCGAGTGTGGAAGTAGGCTGCTCTCTATGAGAATGGGTTTGTTGTCAAAAACACTCATGAAAACCAGGACAGCGCAAGGCCGTAATGTGTTGACTAAAAAAGCTTATGTCCGCACATTGATTGTTGTGTGTAAGCAATGATACTTTATTTCCCCTTAAGCAGTCATACTTCAAGTCTGAGACCACTACTGACTCTGGAGTAAATATTATTATTTTACTAAGCGATGGTTCAATGCAGAGCACACCTTCATTATGCATAATAGTTTACCTTCAACTAAATTGGTGAACTCTCTTATTATTATAATATAAAAATGAGTGGGGGATTGTTGTAGTTTAAACATTTTAATATTATATTAAAGTGCTTAATTCCCAAGTGTGAAATGCCAAATGAGTTGCACGTTTGTGGTACTTGTTGTGTAGCATTTCATTTGCTCCTTAATGGCATTATATGTCTCATTACTCTCATCAATTGTGGAAGAAAGGTGTCATTAGTTTTTGGTAACTTATGTACCACCAACTCCTCATTTCACCCATTATTCTATATTTATGTCTTTAACTTATGTAAAGTTTGAGCCATTCATTTGGCAAATTTACTATCCACTACCTTCGTATTCATTGCAAGGAAGAATTCATCACCTATAAATAATGTAGTCTTCCTTTGTGTTGTGATATAAGAAGGAAGAGATGTACAAGAAAATATAGAGTGAAAAAGATGAGTAGTATTATATTGTGTATATTGAGTAAGTGTAGTGATAGAGAGAGTTGAGACAAAGAAAATATTCTAAGTCTTCAACTATATTCACTATACAAAAGAGAGTATTACATATTGAAGGAAGTTGTTTTTTTGTGGAGCTTTGGACTCTTCAACTAATCTGGAGTAGCTTGAGTTGTACGACATTGCTGGGTTGTTGTATCCTGGAGGGGAAAAGTCAAGAGTATTACTGCTGGATCGGTGTAGATTATGCCGCACTGGGCTTGAATCTCCTTAGAGAGAGCGAGATATCTGCGCCTCAACCTAAAGATTCATTTATTCATTTTTGTTTATTTTATTTCAATTGTATTTTATTATATTTGTGGTATATTACACAAACATAGTATATAGGAGAAAACTTTCTCTATTACTGCTATCAATGCATTTGTTTCTTCCAAACTTCTTTGAATCCATTCCACCGGGATAGAGACCAACATGGTTGCAGGAAAGAAAATCTCAAGAATCTCTCTGTATATCTGTATCTATACATACACATTGTGTGCGTATGTGCATGATTGGGGTGTGTAAACAGTGAAATTTTATTGACAAATCCATATTAAATTTTTGATAAAGTAGTAAATTCATGATATATTGACCTAGCCAAATTATCAGTTAATAAAGTAAGATTAATATCTAAGTCAAAATATATGACTTAAATAAAGTCCAAATTATATTTGGCTTAGTCCATTTAGTAGACAAGTCGAGCCCAACTCATGCTCTTCAAGCCCAAAAGGCTCTAAAATTACTTAAAGACCGAAATACCCTAATGTTAGATCAAGAAATTTTTTGATAATTGACAAACAGAGGAACATATGAAAGGAACCGGTTGGGCCGATATATTCCTTTCAGACGGAATCCGACTGGGATAAGGAGAACGTCAACCACGCGAATTAGAAGTTATATAACACTGGAAGGGTTGCTTTTTCGACAAGAAACCAGTGCAAAAAGGTTTCCTTTCATAAACAATTCCTTCAAGGAATAAGAAGCGTGCATAAAATCAGTTTACAAGAATTTCCAAATTCCACACTGATAAGGAAGTAGAGTTGAAGTAGGAAAACATGTTGAAGCAGAGTTGAAGAAGGAAAAGGACTCTTAGTCTACTTTGTCTATAAATAGAGCAAAGATCTTCCAACAAAACTTGTGCACTTAAACAGAGAATACAAGTAGAATAGAATCGAATAGAAGGAGTTCATATTTGAGTGATTTTCGATTACGAAGTGTAGCCAACTCAAGGAAACAAGAATTGAAGAACTGATTCATAGGATTATGTTTTATAGTTCTTAAGTCAAGTTTCTGTGTATTGAGTGTTTATCGAGTTGTATCTTTATTCTTTCTAGATCCAGTGAAGTATAAACTGTAGCAGGAATAGAGTCTTCAAGTTGGGGCGACTTAAAGACTTGGGAATATAAACCTTGAGGGGATTGTGTTGGAGTTTTGGAATTAGAGTTAGTTCCTAGGATTTCAAGAGTTGTAATCTGAATTCATAACTTAAAGTGGGGTCGACAATCTAGTTGGTTGTTGGCATCTAGGAATTAGAGTTTATAATTTCTCAGGTTACATATGTTTGTAATCTTTTGATGAGGCTAAGAGTTTAATGAAGTGGAGTTAAATCCTACAGAGGTGTAGGTCGTGGTTTTTTACCCTTTATGAGCTAGGGTTTTATGCGATAAAATATTGTGTCATTACCTTATTTTATTTAGATAACGTAACTACTGCAATCTGCAAAGGAACAAATAGAATACATATGTTACTTAGGTAAATTTGGGGGTCAGTATTCCAACAATTGGTATCAGAAAAGTTATCTTTATAGAGTCTAATAACTCAAGATAAGTTCACTATGAATTCTGCACCTCCTCTTGGACACTGTGAAGGACAACACATCAACAAACCACTTCTATTCAATGGACATTACTATGCATGGTGGAAGGTGAGAATGGAGGATTTCTTACAAGCCCAGGACTATCAATTATGGATGAGAGTTACTGATGGTCCTCTTATTCCTATAATGAAGGATGATAAAAGGAAAGTCATTCCAAAGCCCAAGGCACAATGTGGAGAAGTTGATTATAGAATGCTTGCAAAGAATACTAAAGCTAAGTGAATCCTTGTATGTAGACTTGGACCTGATGAGTTTAATCGCATCTCTGGTACATAGTGGTCAATGCACATGAAGGAAATCCCCAAGTAAGAAAATTTAGAAATACTAGACTATGCACTGAATATGAGGCATTTAAGATGGAGAGTGGTGAATCACTTCAAGATATGGTTATTAGATTCACTACTATTGTGAATGAAATAATTGTGTCTTTGGGAAATATATACACTACTATGGAACTTGTTGATAAAGTACTGAGGACTCTACCTAAGTCGTGGGAGATCAAGGTCACCGCAATTAAAGAAGCAAAGGATTTGACAACCATGACTTTATATGAACTTGTAGGAAATCTAATGACTTACGAGATGAATATTGATGAAACAAAAATGAGTGGAAGAAACAAATATATGATTTTCTCTTTCAAAGCAATTGAGAGTGACAAATTTAATCTGGATAATGAGGACATAGCCATGATCAGACAAAACCTCAATAAACTCTTCAAGAAATGTGGAAACTATGAGAAAAAATAGCCCCCAAGCAAAGAAAAGAATTTGAAAATGCTATGTATGCTACTTGGGGAACAAGTTCAGACAGCTCAAATGAGGATGATGCAGCAGATATCACTTTGATTGCCATGGAGGACTCTGAACCAGACTCTGAGTCAGACACTGAGAAAAGGGAGGTAAATCTTCTTGACCTTAAAAATTAACTAAAATGTTTTTCAAATAAAATATTATCTTCCCTTATTTTAACTCTCATAGATAATGTTCAAGAGTTAGATGAAAACAAAGATTAGTTATTGGCTTCCTTGAATAGTTTAGAATTTTAATATATTGATCTTGAAAAAATTAACTCTGATCTCAAAAAAGAAAATCAATTCCTAAAGGAACAAATACAACAACTTGATTCCTGCACTTTGGCTCTCAAATCTAAAATTTTAAAACAAAGTGTAACTAGGAATGGGAAAAGAAAAATTAGTGGTGACCAAATCAGATGTGACCAAGATCTAAAGAGGTTAAAAGATGAATTATTTTCTGAAAGGGAAAAATATAGAAGAATAAATCTTGACCTGTCTAGAACTAACTATGAGCTTGAGAGGGCAAACAAATGGACTCAGTCCTCAATGATTGTGACTCAGCTCGGTAGTAGAACACATAACACTAAAGATGTAATATGTTTTGTATAATAAGTTCCCAAGAAAACCTCTTATTTGTGCGCACTCAAGGGGTACATGTCCAATAGTTATAACTCACATGAATAAAAACTTCAAAGCTTCCTTAAATAGAAAAATTAACCTTGTTAAAAGAAAGGAATCACGTCAAAGGAACAGGTTGGGGCAAAAGAAAATTCTAAAAATGTTTTACCAATATAGATCAATAGAGATCTCATTCATCCCTTTCATCAATACAAAAGACCCTAGCTAGTCTTGGTTCCTAAATCTAACCTTTGAATTTGGAGGAAAAGTGAGACAAAGCAAGCAACATTCATATATGAACATCTGCTGCTCCAGACACATGATTGAAACTAGAAGAAATTCTTCTCACCTGCAAAAGAAAAAGATGGAATAGTAGTTTTGGTGGTGAAAATTGTTTTTGGTTAAATCAAAGAAGTTGGAAATGTAGGCAAGACTTGAGAACACAAAATTGAAAGAAGACATCATGTTGAAGGAATGAACCGAAATCCACTTAGTATATTACAGTTATGTAATAAGAGAAACAAGCCTACATGATAATAATGAGTTGTCAAGGATCTCCGAATAAATTATGAAGAAACATGTGAAAGAAATAAGTCCAACATATACAGTATCTCACAATTACAAACATGAAAAGTCTTATGAGGCGCACTCAGATGATCATATTATGGAAAATATGAGTCCATCAACTAAGAAGGCTGATCAACCTAGGGAAATAATTTTAAAGGAACATGTTGGAACTTGGGGATGATTAAAATCACAAGAGTATCCCTCAATGGCTAATGAACATTGTGCATGCTGCCCTCTAATCTTGAATTTTTTACTCAGTCTTGTACATTAGGTTGTATGTCCCTATACCACATTTAAAGTCAAGCTACTCATGCACTATAACATTGTATTTGCATCTACCACATGAGAGAAACTTAGTAAAATTGGAGCAAAATTCAGAATTATCTAGCGAGCTAAGGTATGTGTACTACAATTGTTCATGATTAATATATATAATCAATGCACTTGAACCTATTCCTTCCACTTGTCCCAAAAGAAATATTCATGTCCTATGCTCGATTTCCAGTGTTCTCTAAAAGGAATCTAATCACATTTTCTGGTGATAAAATATAACCAGATCTCTACCCAAGATAAAACTCTTCATCACAATGGACGCTTAATACTACTAAACAAATATCTTAATAAAAGCCTATTTAAACCCTTATCCTAATGTATCTCTACAACTCACACCCTTCTCTTCCATAAACTTCTTAACCAAGAAATCCTCTTTTTCTAAAATTGTGGAATAAAGTGTTCTTCAAGAAACATGTCTAGGATTGATTAATTACAATTTATGTTTGTTGAAATTTTCTTTAAGTTACTGCAATAACTTTTAGTAAAATAAGTTATTTAGTTTGATATAAATTTGAATTTTGAAATTTAGTTAGTTTGTTTATGTTGTTGAGATATTTTAGGTTGTTTAAATTTTAGCAGATTATGTATTTCTTGTTGGCTATATAAAACCCCTCAATGCTTATGAAAATCATTGAAATCAATTGAAAGTCATTTCAATCCATTGAGAGACATTTTCAATCTTTTTGTGCTGCCCCATCTTTTTAAAAAACACCAACAATGTTTCTTAATGACATTCTTGGATATTCTGAGTGTGATTGTTTATCTGATGTTATTGTTGAGATGACTTCGGTGGATGACACCTCTACTTTGATGCCTTATAAAATAGAGGTTGTGGTGTAGAAAGTAGGTTTTGTTGGTTCTTAGGGGGAATCTGTATTGGGTGTGTCTAAAATTACTGAGGAAGTTTTGGAGGATGTACCTTGTGAGGGAGAATATTTTAGGGACCCTATAGTTGAACAAAGTTTAGTTGTTAGGCTCAACATGGGTGCATCTAGTGAGGGGAATCAATGGGGGACCCCTCCGTTGAACCTAGTTCTTTTATTGGGATCCATATAAACTGGGATTTAAGGTTGATGTAAAAAAATATTATAGTTGGTGCTGCATCTGATAGTACCACATCTAAGGAATGGGTTGGGAAAACATGTTCCTTTACAAATGATGCTAAAGAAATTTCTTTCCTCTTACAGACTCTATTGAAATTAAAGATGAGAAGATTATGACCAAAGAAATAAATTGCAAAGATAAATCTCAATAAAAATGATCAAAGAAGAAAGTGAAGAAATATGTTTGTCCTAAGATTATGTTAAGTCAAAGCTGGTCAATCTGACTATCAGTAGTAAATGAAATGATTATGGATTACCTTTATCTGAATCTCTTGGATAAGAAGATACTCTTGATGTTCGTACATTTAGAGTTGTGAACTTTAGGAAGTGGACAGTGCTCTTAGGCAAGGTGATAACTGATTTTGGGGGTTAGAGATGAGTGAACTACTGTTTCTTCGGAGGGAACAGTATTGATTGAACCAGTTCCTTAAAGGTGATACAAAATGAAAAAGAAATAACATGAAATTGAAGTCATATGTGTCACTTACCAGAATGTCATGGACCAGTTGCATATGAACTATGATCTTGAACATGTAGGCCTACTAAGAAAAATAAAACACAAAGCTCAAGGCTGAGTTTGCATAGACCAAGGCTACCCTTGAAATTAAGAAGACTACTAGTTTTGTCAATCAAAAAGATGTTTTTTGAGCTGTTGAAAGAGATTTTTTTTTTACCCTCTCATGCCCGATCTTTTGCTATAGCCTAGCCACTCTAGCCTTTGACTTACCATTTTTTTTCTCATTACAAGTGCTTGATTCTATCTTTAATTTTGATTACATTTGTGGTGTATATGCTTTTTGATTAATTCTAATGTTGGGTTTGAGTTTCAGGTTCATGTCTATCTCCTATGTTTGTGCAAATGCTTTGCTATAGCTAACTTAGTTCTTTATTTTTAAGTGTTTGTGTAGGTGATAACCTAGTGGCCATGAGTATCGAATTTGCTTCTCTTAGTGTGGCATATGCCTTCATAGTGTTTTATAATGTCAAAAGGGGGAAGTGCATGCTTGTGTAATATTTATAACCCAATTGGTCTAACTTGATCCTCTAATGTGTTTGCTTTGTGTGTTGTGCTTTAAAAACTGACATAACACATATTGATATATTCACACAAAAAGCAATGGTTTGTCATCATCAAAAGGGGGAATTTGTTAGATCGAGAAAGATTTTGATAATTGACAAATATAGGAACAGATCAAAGGAACCGATTACGCTGACATGTTCCTTTTAGACTGAATTCGACTGGGATAAGGAGAACTTCAACAACACGAATTAGAAGTTATAAAGCGGTGGAATGTTTTCTTTTTCGATAAGAAACCAGTGCAAAAGGGTTTCCTTTCATAAAGAATTCCTTCAAGGAAGAGGAAGCGTGCATAAAATCAGTTTACAAGAATTTTGAAATTCCACACGGATAAGGAAGTAGAGTTGAAGTAGGAAAATATGTTGAAGCAGAGTTGAAGAAGTAAAAGGAGTCTTGGTGTACTTAGTCTATAAATAGAGAATGGATCTTCCAACGAAACTTGCACACTTAAACAGAGATTTACAAGTAGAATACAATCAAATAGAGGGAGTTCATATTTGAGTGATTTCTGATTATGAAGTGCAGCCAACGCAAGGAAACAAGAATTGAAGAACTGATTCATAGGCTTATGTTTTATAGTTCTTAAGTTAAGTTTGTGTGTATTGAGTTTTTATTGAGTTGTATCTTTAGTTCTTTCTGGATCCAGTGAAGTATATAAATTGGAGTAGGAATAGAATCTTCAAGCTGGGGCGACTTAAAGACTTGGGAATATAAACCTTGGGGAGTTTGTGTTGGAGTTTAGGAATTAAAGTTAGGTCCTAGGATTGCAAGAGTTGTAATCTAAATTCATAACTTGAAGTGGGGTTGACAATTTAGTTGGTTGTTGGCGTCTAGGAATTAAAGTTTATAATTCCTTAGGTTACATATGTTTGTAATCTTTTGTTGAGGCTTAGAGTTTAATGAAGTGGAGTTAAATCCTACAGAGGTGTAGGTTGTGCTTTTTTACCTTTTATGAACCAGGGTTTTCCACAATAAAATAGTGTGTCATTACTTTATTTTCTTTACATGATGTAACTGTTGTAATCTACAAAGGAACATATAGAATATACCTGTTCCGTAGGCAAATCTGGGGGTCAGTAGTCCAACACCTCAAAATTGTAGGTCACAACTATATAAAGGGGTCTTCATAAGACCAAAAGGAGGAGCAGAAAAAGAAGAACACACAGAACTACATAGATAATTCTTGCTCTTCAGCGGTGATCTGCAACTCTTTCGCAAATAAAGAAGTCTTCGCTCCAAGTGTTGAGTCGCAAGTATTCCATCAATTAAAGAAAATTGTGAAAAAAAGAATCAGGGGATTACATATCTTTTCTTAAAGATTGTAACCTTCACATAAATTCAAATTAAAATACTATTGTTTGCTAGCTATTTTACTTTCCTAGTTGCTGTATTTCAGGAATGAAACTTTAGACACATACAAATTGGCACGCCCAGTGGGATAATCTTTACCTCTTATCTACTCTCTTTGAAAATGAAAGTTCAAGAACATTGAAATGGCTTCCAACAAGATCAACTCAAAATCTCCATCTACATTTGTATCTGTATATGCATCTGCATCCGCAAAAACTGATGAATCCAAATTCTGCATAGCTGTGGAGACATCATTGATCGATGTTACTGTGGGAAGCATGAGACCTCTCACAAGGAACCAAGCAAAATTGCTAGGACAACAAACTTCATGAGTTTTGTCTGAATATGTTATTGTCTTTGGTTCGTCTCACAAAGGTATGAGGTCTCCTGCAAAAGTCACAAAATAAGACATCGTCAAAATGGTTGAGAAGGTTCTTGGCCATTGAGCTTATCTACGTCCAAAAATTCTTTCACTTTAGTCGACGATGTCCGAAGAACTAGATCCACTCCACATAACATATTTGCATCTCATGTTTTGGAAAATTGATTTTATTCTCCATCATCTATGATGGTGATGCAATCGATGATGATAGAAACTTCAACCATAGAAGAACAAATTTCAAATTTGATTAAAGCAGTTGAAGGATTATCAAAGTGCATCAAAGGTCAAGACGTATAGATTACCAAGTTTACAAACTCAATGGAGAATGGAGGAAAGAGAACCCACTCAATTATGTGCAAAGGTTCATGAAAAGCAAGAGAAAGGAGAGTCCTTTACAAAACAAGAAACAATCATCAAAGAGTTTCAAGTGTCTGCCGAAGGTCTGATTCCCATTGAACAATTGAAAGACTTCATCAAAGATGCTATCAAATAAAAACCGAAGTCCACTTCCAAGTCTCCTCTCACATATGTAAAGTTGTATTCTCAAAGAATTGATATTTTAGAAATACATGATGCCTATCAACCTCCTAAGTTGCAGCAATTCGACAGCAATGAAAATTGAAGCAACTTGTAGCACAATATGTCCAAAATTGCAATAATGTTGAAACATATGGTGATTATCATATTAAGCAGTTTGTTAGATCTCTTACAATAATTGCTTCTGAATGGTACAAGATCTAGTTTCATTGATAGTTAGGAGCATATGGAGCAACAATTCATTAAACATTTTTATAGCATGAGACGTGTTGTGAGCATGATATAGATTGAAAGTGCTCGTCAAAACAATGATGATTTAGTCATTGACTTCATAAATCGTTGGTAGATCTTGAGTCTTAACTGCAAATATCACCTTAGTGAAACTTCTGGGATTGAATATGAATCCAAGGTATGCATTGGGATTTTCGTTACATATTCCAAGGTATGAAACCTAAAACGTTTGAAGAACTAGCTACCCGTTTTCATGATATGGAACTGAGTAAGACTTTAAATGGAGATCAAGAGTTGTCCATATTCGAACCTTATGAAGAAAATGTAATTGACATTGACTATGAGGACAAGCTTTCATCCAAAACTAAAATTGAAGAGTCTATGTATGTTGACATGCTCCTTGATGTACGAGCCTAAACTGCAAGTCATAATGCTCATTGATGCACAAGCCTAAAATATATGTCATGAAGCTTAAAAAATTTGAGCTAAGTTTTCAAGTTCTGAAGCTCCTCAAATTCGCGCTAAGTATTCAAATCATAATGTTCATTGACACAAGGGCCTAAAATACATGTCATGAAGCTCATCATATTTGAGCTAAATTTTCATGTTTTGAAGCTTCTCAAATTCGAGCTAAGTCTACAAAAAATACTCTTCGACGTACGAGTCTAAACTTCATGTCATGAATCTCATCAAATTCGAGATAAATCATCATGTAATAAATCTCATAAAAATTCAAGCTAAATCTTCATGTCGTGAAGCTCATCAAATTCAAGCTAAGTTTTCAAGTCATGAAGTTTCTCAAAAATCTAGCACAATCTTCAAGTTTCAAAGGTCATCAAATTCGAGCAAAATCTTCAAGTCAAAATGCTCCTCGATGCACAAGTTGAAAATGCATGTCATGAAGCTCATTAATTTCAAGCTAAGTATTCAAGTCATGAAGCTTCTCAAATTTGAGCAAAATACTCAAGTTTCAAGCTCATCAAATTCGAGTAAAATCTTTAAATTAAAATTCTCTTCAACGCATATGATTAAAATGCATGTCATAAACTTCATCAAAATCGAGCAAAATCTTAAGTCAAAATGTTCCTCAACACACTACTCTAAAATGTATGTCATTAAACATATCGAATTTGATCTCTAAATCTCATGTTTCAAAGCTCCTGAAATTTGAGCCAAGTTTTTAAATCTTGATGCTTCTCAAATTCAAGCCAAGTATTCAAGTCACAAAATGTCCGTCAAAATGAGTTAAATCTTCAAGTTGTTACTCTTGGCCATCATGAGTTTAAATCTATATGGTCCGGAAAAAAAAATTAATAGACAACCTTGAAATAAGTCACCTAGACAAATCATAAAAAAAAACTCATATATTTTGCATTGAAGTTTAGTAAATATATTTTATTACTTCAAAATTGCAATGATTTTTACACATCAACAGTCATAAGGAAGGGATGAAAAAAACGAACATATAATCCTATACAAAAAGTCTGAGTAGAAAAGAATCAAAGGTCAAGAAGTGTTTTGTCAACTCATTATGGATGTCTTTATCAAGTTTGCATCACATCTTCATCAAACATGATCACTTCAAATACTTTTATGGATCGTTGTAGCCATAAGCGAGCATCTATCTTTGACATAGGGAAATATTTTGAAGTCTGATTTGTGGAGATGATCATGTGACAAGTAGTTACTCTCCAAATCTAGGACAGACTACACTAAAATCTCTTTCTTTCCAAGGTAAAACTACAAAGGAAGATACATCAAGTGTGGTTCATCGTCAATGCCACAACTGCAAAAAAAATCATGTGCGGTTTGTCATCAAGGACACAACTCTAAAAGAAGATGTACCACGTATCATTCTCCATCAAAGTCACAATTATAGACAAAGATCTACTAAGTATTGTTTGTTGTTGAAGCCGCAATTGCAAAAGAAGATGCAACAAGTGTGGTTCGTCATCAAAGTTGCAACTGCAAAAGAAGATGCATCATGTGTGATTTGTCATCAAAGTCACAACTACAAAAGAAGATGCACTTAATGTGGTTCATCGTCAAAGCCACAACTGCAAAATAAGATGCATCAGGTGTGGTTCATCATCAGAGCTGCGATTGTAGAAAAGAGATGCAGTAAGTGTAGAATCTTACTAAAGCCGTAACTGCAAAAACAAAATGCACCAAGTGTAGTTCATCATCAAAGTCACAGTTGCAAAAGAATATGTACGATGTGCGTCCCCATCAAAGCTACAATCACTAAAATATTGCACCAAGTATGATCTATCATCAAAATCACAACCACAAATAAAGATGCACCAAGTGCTTCCTTGTCAATTATGGATTACCCCACACTTCTTTTGGTCTAATATTGAGACTGTTTGTGGTCCATCGTAAACCTGCAAAAAAGGAAAGTGATGCATGTCATGGAGCCAATTGCACGAAACTTCAAATTGGCATGGTGAAAATTATGGCATATGCTCCCGCACAAAGTTTTGTGTTCTCACTCCATGAATATAATGACAATATTCTAAATCAATATTCCACTCTTTGGTGAATATGCAGAGAAGTAAACTCATGAATGTTTTCCAAAGTCAATTAATCGTTAACTTTAAAAATACAATTTTTTGTGAATCCATGAAAAGTTTGACATTCACATTTGGATATGCTATAGATTCTCCATTCGATCTCTCCTACACCAAGATACATATGTTTTGGTGAGACTCCCCAAATCTACAAAATAATAATAATAGAATTGAAGACCAACTTCAAAAAATACATCTCATTAATCCATGATGATGTTTACCTTGATTTTTTGATATGTTGTAGACTTTGATGTCTAGTCTCTATAGAATCAAGTCGCTTTTCATTCAAAATCTCTTACATCAAGATAGAAATGGTTTGGTGAAACTACATAGAGTGGTAAAAAAGAAGATAGATTTGATAGAAGACTTCAAAAATTAATTCCAATCAATTGAGGAGAGTTTTGATTTTGAATTTTGAATGTGTCATAACTTCAAGGAGAAGTCATATCCTTTTTTGGTAGGATATATACTGTTACACCACGAGCTACCCCCGAGACGCGGACACGGGACCTAGGACCATAAGTGATCCCAAGCTAACCCTGCTGGCCTGATCATGAGCAAACTAAATATAATCTGAATAATAGAAACTGTGTGGAAGCTATAATCATAAATAAAATTAAAAGATGAGGAATAGCCATATACTATAACTAAGATAATTGATAATTGATGAGTTTAGTACAAAGAAGATATTAACTCAATACTAAGCTAAATCTAACTATGTCTGAAATAATCCTCTAAACTGACTAGAAATGTTGGGACATGCCCCAACTAGGTCTGGCAAAACTAAAACTAAAGACTAAAAGCGATAAAGATAAACATGTCACTAGTCCTCGAAGAATGAGGACTCACCACTGATGCGGCTAAACTAAAGATCGGGAATCGATCTAAGAGTGATTTGGATGTTGAGTGAACATACATCACGAGAAGATGTAGCACACGTATGCGTCAGTACTTGAAAGGTACTGAGCATGCAGGATAGAGTAAATCTGAAATAACATATAACTGAACAAAGTAATAAAGCAATGAAATAATCTAAACATGATATAGATACTGAAAATACTGAATATTAAGCTAACTGATACAATGACCAAATTTATAACCTGCTGAGACTGAATATTGACTGTAATGAAATATGGTCAATGCAATAGAGTCTGACTGAACTGTGGGAGCTACTAATAACCGACATAAAACCACTTGAGCTAAATATGGAGTCCGATGTATACGCCCCATCGAGAAGACCCAATATACCCTGTCAGAGGTATAGAGCCATGCTGACGTGATCACTAAACTGATGTTGCCCACAAAAGGGACTTACACCTACGTGGCTCATAGTTCTGGGACTATATGGGTACGCTGAACCCTAGTCCAACTCAGTATTATGCTACTCCTAATGAATTAAGTGGTTAACTGGTTATGACTAAATTTCTGTAAAATACTGGATAGCTCAAAACTGAACATTCAAACTGAGAATGCAACAATAAATTGAAAATGATGCATTAATAACTGAGGCATGTATAACTGAATAACTGAGATATCTGACCTAGCATGTGTAATTCAAGAACTAAAGAAATACATATCCAGGGTTCTGGAATTTATGCGAAAACGATGTAATAACATGATAATCTGATTTGGAACATGTTAATAATTAATTCATGGTGATCTGTTGTAATTCTAGAAATCCTAGGTCTATTCATAATAAGGGAATCAAGAAACTGACTAAATTCTAAGGACCTAATGGGAGAAAGGAACCCACTAGTGAAATTCCACATACCTGGTGATGAATTCTATGGAGAAATCTTTCAATTTCAGGGTTGTAACTGAAGGAAACTTGTTGCGTTTTTGAACTAGGGTTCTTGACCTTTTTCTCTTCTCTTGCTTCTAATTTTCTAAGTTTTGATTAATGATTTGACTTGGATAAGTTATAGTTATGTATCTAGGCTTAAACTAACTAAAACCTCATGATTTAGGGTCTAAACGACTTACCTTAGGGGTTAAATGAAATAATAAAAGACCAAAATAACCCTAACTTAATTGCTGTCAGAGTGACCAATAGACTGGACCTACGGGTCGAAGGTCAATCGACGGTTCGTCAATTGGAGTCGTCGGTCGAGTCTGCCCGATAGGGCTTCACTAAAACGAGCATAACTTTTTACTCGGAGGTCAGGTTTTAGCAAACTCGGTGGCGTTGGAAAGAGGGTTCAATTATCTATCATATCATTAGGTCATGGGACACACAATTCCTTCTGTGCTAAGATTTATGACTATTTAAAGTTGACCCAATCACAATATTCATCTAACTAGCTGCTACCCTCAGCTACGGTCAGACCTACGGACTGTGCATCGAATGACGGTCCATGCTGGTCAATCATCAATCAAGACTGAAGCTGGGCTTTTGGGGCATCGATCCACAGACACGAACCACGGTTCGTGACCTGACCTATGGACAGTAGGTCTAACGGTGGGTCAACACTTGGCCGAATTTCGGGCTGAGTTCTAGGGGAGTTTGCTGACACGAACCACAAACCTGCAAGATGGACCATGGGTCCTCCTACGGTCTATGGATGGTGCCCGTGAATGCCACCTGCAACACCAGAAATCTGCAATCTGGTCTATTTTCGAATATCGGGTGGTACATATACAAGATTAGCAGTATCATTTTTCAGACTATGAGATATGCATCCTTGTTGCGTGTTGCTCCCAAATGCACAAGAAAGTGTACCTGGCCGCGCAAGTAATATATGTCTCTAAAAGAGATAGATTATCGAACCCAAACGATTTACGATTAGTATTTATCAACTTTCACTAAAAACCCACAAATTAATGCAAATGTGCCATAAAAGTTTGATTTATACTTATAAACTAAGAATGTAAGAATTTAAGAATTAGAATAACTAATTACTTGGACTACAAATTGGCTGTTCACAATAGTTGGGATAATTCCAGGGCTGTAGCGTAACTAAGAATTCATGCTTCACATCTCTTCCATGGATTTCAGATGGTTATCAAATTATTGATTTACAAGGTCAATATTATGATCATGATCTCTCGATCTCTAATCACCTACCCCAGTGAATAGTCTAACTACATAGTTGAGCGAGCATAGATGGAATCAACTACATAGCATTAAGCTATCTTTTTGTTTTATAACTAAGCACGACTCCTAATTATATCCCTATCCTAGATTCAAATCAATTCAAGTGATGTGGAAGAAAAGATCATGTTCCTTGTATTCCACACTGCATCCCTCTATTCCTCTCCAGAGTTCAAAAAAAGACAAAAAATTTATTCTAATGTTGATCAAAATTCAAAATAGTAATACAATAACACAAGGGTAATTGAAGCGATAACTAACTTCATTCATAAAATCAACGTTCAACAATTATTTGTAGCTGCAACCCCAGAATAAGGGCTCTTAGCTACTCATGCCAATAAAAAACATGAAGATAATTGTTTACAAGCCAATAAATGACTAAAATAAGTTGAAGAAAGAGACCTAAGGTGAATATCCTTTGCTCTTGCAGTTGAAAAAGAAGACATAAACCTACAAAAGAGGCATAATTCTCTATTTATTGGGTTTTGGAAAGTAATCCATTTTCCTTCTTCTAATCGGAATCATAAAATCAGGATTTTTTGTTAAGGCTTCCGTGGGGTAGCACGCCACCAGTGCACCAATAGTTTAGGCCCTGGTGTGGCGCACCAATAGTGCGCCAGCACTGGTCTTCTGTAGTTTTGACCTTGGCCTGGGGTGAGCATCAGCAGTGCCCCCAACCCAGATTTCTCTTGCTCGTTCACGTACTCAACTAAGGAATGTTTTCATAGAAAGTCACTCAACTAAGGGTTCTTCTCATAAAAGTCACTTAACTTTCTTTCAAAACCTCAAAGTTACTCAACTATGAATATTTTACTTAGAAAGTCACGACAATCAATTTGAATGTATTTTTCATTACATTTTATTGAAAGACAATTTTTTTTCATAAACTACTTTTTTAAAAGAATAATAAGAAGCTCATTTTAATTAGTTTACTAAACTATGTTGAAGTAATTTTTAAAAAAATAAGATACTCATATTAATTATTTTATTAAATTTAGTTAAAGGAAAACTTCTGTTTTAAACTTATTATCAAAAAATTATGTTTCAACAAAACTTTTAAAAATAATTAAAATGAACATCTTATTATTTTTTTGAAAATGTTGAATACTACGTACTCAGTAAGATTAGTAGAAGTAAATTGAATTCTTTAAGAAGAAAAAACGAGGAGGTAATTTTATTGGTTTTGTTCACTCTTTATTTATTGCAAATTGGAAATGATTTTAGAACAGTTTGAGGTTTACATGAAGTTTTAGTGTGTATAATGACAGTTTGCTTATTTTCAATTTAAAGTTGCATTTTAATTAAATTTAATAAAATAATTACAAATGACCATCTTATTATTATTTTAAAATTTAGTCTAAAATAAAGTTGTATTTCAACAAATTAATAAAATAGTTAAAATGAGTATCTTGTTATTTTCTTAAAAAATATTCTAAAACAAAACTTCTATTTCAATAAAATAAAATAATTAAAACAATTATCTTATATATATATATATATATATTTATTTAGAGAATGAGTTCAAAGACAAAAATTGTGCTTCAACAAAATTTAATAAAATTACAAAAATGATAATTTTTTTATTTTAATTTAGTTTAAAACAAAAATTGTATTCCAACAAAATTTAATTAAAGATAATTTAATTGGTTGGGTGACTTTCTAAGTGAAACATGTTAGTACATGATTTTTTTTTAATGATAAACGATTATGGATCCTTGTTGGATATCAAGCTATCAAAAAGAAAAGAATCAAGCATGTCCAAAAAGGAGGCATAATTAGTGGAAATCAAATTATGTAAATGCGGCAATTAGGATCTCATTCAAGAAAACTGAAACAGCTACAACTAGGTGTTCTTCCATCAAATGATGTGTAAAACGGCTATGTAACAACTGTCCTCAATCAAATCTTGAGAAAGGATAAAAATTAATTCAGGAGTCGGGAATTTCAACTCATTTAGGGCTCATTATTCAATAAATTGGTGTCCTCAATACCTATTTTGTGCTCATAACTGATGTTAATGTGTTTATATGCAACAATGAAGGCTTAAGAACAAAGCAAGGACATTACGATATAAAAAAGAGAAAAAAGTTGGAAAAGCTAAAAAAAGAGAAGTTGGAGCTCCCAAAAGCCACTCGGTGACTTGCCAAGTGAGCCTCCAGATCGCCAAATCTTCCAGCGAAATAGCCCATGAAAAGAGCCAACTTGGTGAGTGAAAAAATATTTTGGTGACGCACCGAATGGAACGACGACAGCGACCCAGCTCGCCAAATCATACAGAACAATTGATGCAAGAGTCAAGCTAAAAGGTGAGAAGACGTGCATTTTGGCGGATCGCTGAGTCGTTCAACGATCCCGACTAATGTCGTCTATTGGAATTCGTGGTGAGATTTTGGAATGTTTTTTAAAGCGTATAAATTAATTTTTTAAAAGACAAAAAAGTTCGAGACAGAGTGTATTCCCCAGTTTTGAGAGCTTTTCATATACTTTTACATTAGTAAACACTCTTGCAGAGGACTTTTTAAATCTTGGATTTGAAGTTTTAGGTTTCTAGTCTTAATTTTGGCATTGAGCATTGTAGATTGTTAACAATTCGGATGGATAATCCTTTTGGTAACGATTCTTACTTTTTACCATGTTTGGCTAAAACCCCTTCTCTTAAGGGTGTGATTATTTAATCGAATACATAAATTAGCTTATGAGTATTGTTAATTGCTGAATTTAATGGTGTTTGAAATGAGTTCAATTGTTTATTCATGTTTTCATTGATGAACTGAAGTTGTAAATACGTTTCTAGCTTAGCTCTCTATGCTTGCTTGAGAATGATACTTAGAGTAGAACGAATGATTGATAGTTGTACTGATCTGTGTCTTTACAATCCAGCTTGAGAAAGTGGGTTTAATTAATGAATTAGGTTGCATTGTATCATTAAGATTGTTGAGGTTTGTGAGAACTAACTCGAAACATGATAGCTGATCGAGAGGTAGCTATTATATTCAAAACCTATCCTACCCATTGAGATTCAACAACTTAAAGAAATTAATAATTACCCATTAGGAGAAATTTGTTCGAATGCTCACACATCTAAGGTCATCTTTCTAATAGTTCAAATCCTGTCTTATTTGTTTTTGTTAGCAATTGTTTACTAAATTCCACCATTGATAGTGATAATTGAAACTCCTTGATTTATTATATGTTACGTAACCTTTTATTTCTACAAAAGATTAGAACACTTCTTTACTTCCTACTTGAATTCTTTACCGTATCACTCCTTATGGGATCGACCCCAACTCATCGTTGGGTTTGTACTTCTTACAGATTGTCTACACTTTGAATCGAAATAAGTGTAGTTGAGTGTTATAAAAAATGGCCCCACTGCCGGGGAGTGGTGTGTAGAATTCTTTTATTGAAGTATTTTCTTGAACTGGTTTTGTTGTAGTAGAATTTTCTTATTGTAGTTTTGTTGATTGATATAAATAGGTGAAAAGATGAGTGTGAACGAAAGTAATGCAAGTCAACTTGGGAACAATGACGACATTAGAAACTTGCATGATGTCAATGTGGATCAGTTGGGAAGTGTTGATGCTATTCGATTGCCTCCAACTTTGCGCAATGAGGTGTTTCATGTGACTATTACTATGTTGGCGTTGTTTCAAATGAAAGGTCTCTTTGGGGGACTTGCTCATGAGGACCCTCATGATCACATTCAGAATTTTATGGATATGTGTGGACCATTTTCCTTCAAGAACATCATTCAAAAGTCAGTTCGACTCTGTTTGTTTCCTTTTTTTCTAACAGGGAAAGCAACAAAGTGGTTGACCGAACTATCAAGGAAATCTATCACTTCTTGGAAGGAGCTCACGTAAATGTTTTATGAAAGATTCTTCCCTCCCTCGAAGAAGATTAACTTAAGGGATATTATTGAGAACTTCAAGCAGATTGATGGTGATCCCATCCATGAAACGTGGTTAAGGTTCCAATATTTTCTTCTCCAATGTCCTACTCATCGGTTGTCGGACAATGTGCTGTTGCAATATTTTTACTGGAGTCTTGACACGATCAACAAGGGTGTTGCTGCCCAACTCATTCGGGGGTGGAATCATGAGACAACCATTTGACATAGCGTCAGCATTGCTTGATAAGATGACCAAAATTAATCGTGTATGGTTCACAAGGGAAGATCAAGTGTCTCTTCTAAACCTTGGGCTCACCAAGGAAAAAAATGAAAAGAACCAAAAACGTGATGAGAATATGGCTAAGATAATGACCCAAATGGACTTGTTGACGAAATATGTCAGGGGAGGTGGTTTTAAAGTTGTGAATGCAATTAGTGCGAGAAGTGGTATGAGTCCTGATGACACACGATTTGAGGCCATGTACAACGAAGGGGTACAATTTTTGCCAAACCAAGCGAGGGGGTTCTTATCCGAGCAATCGAAAGACAGGCGGGAGTAAAGGTTGAACAGAGATCGTGACAATGGTTGGACAAATTGTTATTGAGATTGGCGTGATAGGGGTGCAAGTTTGAGAGATAGAGATGGTGATAAAGATCGTTACGTGCCCCTCATGAACGTCCAAAGACAAAAGAACAAAAGGCCATCGCCAAAAACATTCGCACCGACAATATACTTTCCTGCATCCTAAACAAGGTAGAAGGAACGGATAAGGTACTCAAGGAGATGAAGGATGATGTCTCTTCTCTAAATCAAATGAAGACCTCGTATTCAGTTTCCATAAATCAGCTTAAGACTCAAATGGGTAAAATCTCTGCTCACTTAAATCTAAGACCGAAAGGGGGTCTTCCTAGTGATACTTTAGTCAAGCCGAAGATTGAGGCTTGAATACATGGCCACATCGTGCTACGACATTAAATACGGAGCTTCTTACGGGGCAACCCAAGTTTTATTTTGTGTTGTTTGGATAATCTTTATTGGATGCGCATGTTGAAATTAGAATTTTGGAGGAAAATCATAGGTCACTCGGTGAATCCCCAAGTGGCTCGACGCCCGATCAAGCTCACCTTTTGAACCAACTGAAGAGCTATTTTTCTGCCCAATTTGGCAAGATGAGATCTACTCGGGGACCTTAGTAAGACTCGCCTATCGGGCCGCGAAATGAAGGATCAACAAGCTTCCATTCGACTTTTGAATTCTTTCAATCAAACTTTAGACTATATTTTTCATTTAAATATCATGGTTGTCCTCGTGTGTGATCATAATTTGAAATAGTCTATCCTCCCCTCTTTGCCTAAGTGTCTCCTTGTCTTTATTTGTGATTGATTTTCTAAATTTACTTTAATTTCATGATTTATACCTAGCATACTAATGAGTAGTTAATGGATCAATTGTGTGACTAATGACTCATTGAAATTTAATTTGACATTGAGCATGTTAGATAACTTGTTTAACCTAAAAGGTTTGAGTTTCACATTTGAATTGATCGAATTGTGGATGTTGCAAGTTGGGTAGTGTACGGGTTAAGTCTGAATATCCTGAATTTGGCCAAAAGGCTTGAATTTGCCCAATGATGTATTTAGTGATGTCATCCTTAAGGGAAAAATCATCGTTAGGTTGAATTTGAATCAATTGGGGGATGTCTGAGTACCCTGGCTTAGATATTCATCGTGGGTAAGCTAAAGTTATTGGGAATTGTGCTTGAAATTGTTTGTTGTAGGTTGTTAGTTGTGAATTGGAATTCGGGTTGGGAATTTGACATGTCGGGCCACTTGGTGAGCTGAGTCGAGCTCGTTGAGTAACTCGGTGGATCACCTAATGACCCTATCTTATCACCTATTTGACTTGAATTATTTGTGATTTTTTCTATAACTTTTGGTGATGCTCTATTCCTCATCAAGTAGACTCGGCGACTCACGAATTGCTCTGTCATCGCCTTCTTTATCCCTGATTTTGCTAAATATTTTTGTGTCTTTTGGCGAGATCTCTCTTTCTTGCCTAATAGGTTTGGCGACTCGCCAATTGAACTTTGGTCTCACCCTTTTATGCTTATATTTTGCTGACTTATGTAACATTCGGTGAGTCCTCTATCACTCGCCGAATGGACATAGCAACTTGCTGAATCTATTGGCGAGTTTATCTACAATATTTTGAGATTTTATTTCACTAACCTTCTTCAACCTCATGTGTTTTTTTTGTGTGCTTTGAAAGGTATGGCTAGACCCAAAGTACCAGCAAGGGGTCTATGCCCCGGAAGAAGGCCAAAGGGGTTGTGATAGCAGTGGAAGTTGAGCCTTCCCGAACTACTCGGCCAAAACCTCATCAGGCGAGTGGTAATGGAAAGGGAAAGAAGCAGGTGGTCACCAGTTTGAGTTTGAGTATATCTGATAGTATGGGCATCGGCTCCACCCATTTCTCCTCCTTTGGGTTTGAGGGTCAGGAAGCTGTAGGGTCACGGGCTTCAATACATACACCAGCAATAGAGGGCGAGTTTCTAAAATGGAGGCACTCAGAGTTGCATTCTAAACCAGTTTATGATCCATTGGCCCGACTTCCAGAACCTTCAACACCTCCAATATCTCAGGCACTTCAAGTGCCTCCGGCCCTAGTACATCCTCCTCTATCTAAGAATGGACTAAAGGTCGCTAGCTTGCGAACTATTCTAGAGTAGAAGCGGTTGTCCACGGATGGTGTGGTCGACATATATCAAGTTGTATGGGAGACACTGTGTTTCCATAAATTTCTACAGTTCACACAGCCCTAGAATCTATATGTGCCTTCATGGGTTCGGGAGTTCTACGAGGGATATGCTAAATTGATCGCGATAGTAAAAAAGCATTGTGTCAATGGAACCGGTTGACTACGTAGAGGTGCGGGGTAAGAAGGTGAAGTGCAGCAAGACAAACATTAATGATGAGCTAAATTGCATAGTCCAGACTATCCACTCTTTTGCCGATAAGGTCAAAACCAAGACGTTAGAAGATTTGATGGGATGGCTTGCCCCTTTGCTGAGTGATGTCACTCTCCCATGGATAGAGGCGGGAGTTGTGATTGAGAAAAAGGATTTAAACATTGCGGCTCGATAATGGTTTTGATTCATTAGTAGCATTTTGATGCCTTCGCAGAATGAGTCTACCATCCGGTATCCGAAGGCTGGACTTCTTGAGTGTAATATCGACTGGAAGTGGCTAAATCTTACGACTATTGTTGCCCAGGAGAGGGCTATGAGGGATAAGCAAAATGAAACCTTATTCCAATTTCCAATTCTGATTAATGCTTTGTGTCGCCGAGGGGGTGTACCCTCTGTGGAAAAAATGGATGTCAAGATTACTCCATCCTTGTTTTGTTACTATCATCGAATTGAGGCTAAATAAAGGAAATATGAAGCAGAGAGGAAGAAGAAGGCTCTGGTAGACACTTCTCTGGCTGCCAATGTAAAGTTAATGGAGGCCAACACTACTCAGTCTACTCTGGCAGTAGAGCCGACAAGTATACCTAGCTCCTCCACCTCTGTTGCACCTTCTCCCGCTAGTGCTTTCCATCCCCCCTTGATGCAGGCCATGATCTACAAAATGGGAAACCTTTACCATTCAGCTGATGTGCGGGCCTCTCAAGTTGAGGTTGTTGTCCTATCTATGATTGATAGAGCCATAATAGCTGGATTTTACTCCCATTCTGGAGAAGAGGAGGGAACACCATGAGCTAATTATGGCCCATGGACTGGCATTGGATGCTTTCACCACTTGCATTAAGGCGTGTGAGCAGAGTGGTAGATAGCCCGCTAATTTTACAGCCTCGAAGAATGATATTGTTAAACTCTAACATGATGTGGACGAGTTGAAGTTCACTAACATCTCGATGCTGTGTGGCAATGTATATGTTCTAAGGACCCCAGTTCGGATATGCCAGCTGCTTCTGAGATACCTTCGGCTACTGTGACCAGAGATGCTGCGGCAACTGATGATGATAGAGAGTCCAACGTAGTCAAGATGGATAAGGAGGAGCTAGAGGCTCGTAATGAGGCAGTGTATGAGGACTTAGAGGATTTGGAGGGTTACATGGTCCGGATGGTAACAAAGACTTCCCAACATGACACGTCTATGATTGGGTCAAGTGACTTAGCCCACGGAGGAAGTTGACACACAGCCGCCCAGTGTTGGAGTAGAGCCGGGTACTGATGCCTAGGGTGATGCCTCCCCTGCGACCCAAATTTCACCTCACGTCTTGCCTGACATAGGGATTTTTACTCTCTATCCCTTTTATGCATTGTTGATACTTTCAGTTTCTACTTTACATTGAGGACACTGTTTAGTTCTTTTGGTAGGGTGAAGGTATCTTGATACCTATCCTCTTGGTTGTATTTTGCTTTTCTTTCGTTCTTTGGGATATTTTGTTGTTTTGTTATTTTTATTGAAACCTCTCCATGATTTCTTTAATAGTGAACGTTGTCTTTGAATCATTAGTCTTTATGATGATTGTGATGTGATTGATGTTCTCTTATACATTTGAGTTTCGGTTGCGATCAATAATGATGACTTGAAGATTGTTCTTAATGAATGATATGTTTGCGCGAGTTCAATGAGGCAATTTGAATTGCTTAAATCTTGTGTGAACTCTTAACATCTCATAGTGACTAGTCGGATTGTCGATGTGAGTCTTGCAACGGCTGTTGAACGTGAGCTTAACTTGTAGAGTATGATCAATGATTGTGTTGAATGCCTTATAAAGTGAATTTTACTCGAAATATGTGCAGGATGATACCTAGAACTCTCTCCGTTGGTCCAGTTGACTAGCATTGGTGAATGAAGGAAATGATCTTAGGTATAAATTTTTTAGAGTGAGCCTAATTGCTATACCTTGTGAGCATGTGGATCTAATTTGGCACCATTAGAGCCTTACCTTTTGTTTGGATGAAACATGAACGCACATGGTGTTGTCCTCCCCACCTAAAACCTTCGTAGAGTATTGATTTGTTTGAATAGCCAACTTAGTCCAAAATCCTATGTTGGGGGTGTGGTAAGAAATAGGAAACAAATCGAGCAATAAGTTTGTGAAATTCATCCTTTAAGGCATGTTTGGAAAACGATGGAACCCCTCTATATAAAAAAAAATAGAAAAAGAAAACAAAGAAATGATAACTTTGTATCCATTGTGTACTGTTGTGGAAATAAAAGGGATGTTCGATGAGCTATAACAAAAGAATTTGTGTGCTATAAATAGGCCAAGGATGAGTTGGGAAGAAGAAAAGAATGAAAGAAAAGGAAAAGAAATGAAATTTGAGTCATTCTTCATCAAGGTAGAAATCACTAAGCCAAAATGATCATACACATACCCTTAGCCCAATTACATGCCTTAAAAGACCTTTTTCATCTTGCATGAGCTGAGTAATGTGTTGGTCGGAAAATAAGAGGGCAATCCTATAGGTAAAGTCGTGAATGGTTTTCTCATTAGGAGTGTGAGAGTTTATTTCGATTCCTTATTTGTGATCTTTGATTGAATTTGTGAGAGCATGGAATCATTCTTGATGTGAGGGCATTCGAATACTCTTGTTAGGCATGAATTTGCATTTTGAAATGAGCATTGTGAGCTTGAACTCTATTTGATGATGGCTAGTCATAGTTTGTAACTTTTAGGGCACAATTGAGCATTGCATATTTGGATTGAACCTTGTGTCCATTCATGTTGAGTCTCACGAAGAAATACTTGTAGACATCCCTGTTGGCCTGATTGTTCTTATGTTCTAATTGAAGACAAGTAAAACTTTAAGTTGGAGGTGTTGATGAGTCAGGAATTTCGACTCATTTAGGACTCATTATTCAATGAATTAGTGTCTTCAATGCCTATTTTGTGCTCATAACTGATGTTAAAGTGTTTATCTACAACAATAAAGGCTTAAAAACAAGGCAAGGACATTACAATATGGAAAGGAGCAAAAAAGTTGGAAAAGTTGAAGAAAAGAGAAGTTGGAGATCGCAAAAGCCACTCGATGACTCGCCGAGTGAACCTGCAGCTCACCAAATCTTCAAGCGAAGTAGCTTATGGATCAAATAAACTCGCTGACTAAAAATAAACTTCGGCAACGTGCCCAACTGAAATGGCGACAATGACCGAGCTTGCCAAATCTTCCAGAACAATTGGACACAAGAGTCAAGCTAAAAGGCGAGAAGATGCGCATTTCGGTGGATCGTTGAGTCATTTGGAAATCTTGACTAATGTCACTGATTAGACTTTGTGCTGAGATGTTGGGAAATTTTTGAAAGCGTATAAATTATTTTTTTGAAAAGAGAAAAAAAAGTTCGACACAGAGTGTATTCCCCAGTTTTGAGAGCTTTTCATATACTTTTACTTTATTGAACACTCTTGGAGAGGATTTTGGATCTTAGATTTGAGGTTTTGGATTCTAGTCTTAATTTTTGCATTGAGTATTGCAGAATGTTAACAATTCGGATGGATAAACATTTTGGTAACAATTTCTTACTTTTTCTATGTTTGGTTTAAACCCCTTCTTTTAGGGGTATGATCATGTAATCGAATACATAAATTAGATTATGGGTATTGTTAATTGCTGAATTTAATTATGTTTTAAAATGATTTCAATTGTTTATTCATGTTTCGTTGATGAACTGAAGTTGCAAATTCGGCTCTAGCTTAGCTCTCTATGCTTGCTTGAGAAACATGCTTAGAGTAGAATGAATGACTGATAGTTGTATTAATTTGCATCTTTACAACCTTTCTTGAGAAAGTTGGTTTAATTAAGGAATTGGGTTGCTTTGTATTGTTAAGCTTGTTGAGGTTCGAAAGAACTCACTTGAAATATGAAAGTTGATCGAGATATAGCAATTATATTCAAAACCTATCCTACCCATTGAGATTCAACAACTTAAAGGAATTAATAATTACCCATTAAGAGAAATTTGTATTCGATTTCTCACAGTCCTAAGGTCCACCTTCTAATCGTTCAAATCATGTGTTAATTGTTTTTGTTAGCAATTGGTTACTGAATACCCCCTTTGATATTGATAATTGAAACTCCTTGATTTATTTTATGTTGCGTAGTCATTTATTTCTACAAAAGATTAGAACACTTATTTACTTCGTACTTTAATTCTTTACCATATCACTCCCTATAGGATCGACCCGAACTCATCGTTGGTTTTATACTTGTTAGCGGCCTCCTATACTTTGAATTGTAGTTGAGTGTTATCAATCATCAAGGAGTAAATACTGTGATCAATCTCGCTAAAAAAGGAAGCTGAAGATTAGCCATTGCTTTATTCTTGGAAATAAGGATTCCCAATCACCTCTTTCCAAGGAACAATTCTCTTGGGTTGCTACCTCTTCACAAAAGGAAGATTCAAGTCTTGACTCTCTATGAAAGCTCGAGTAATGCCAAGGAGAGAATCATACATTGAATCTGAATCTTTACACATTTTCTACTCTATTTTTAGCAAGCATTGTATTACTTAGTTTTAGTGTGTAAACAAGAAAGAGATGAGAGTAAAACATTGTTTGTAATGCTATGTATCAAAAGAGAAAAAGAAAGAAATAGATTGAATGTAGACATAGGAACTATACTCTAAACCTGTACTCATTAGAAAGATTCAGAAGGCTAGAAGAGAGCACCCTTGCAGCCCAAGGGGACTAGATGTAAGATCCACATTGGATCCCAACTAGTATAAAACCATGCTATGTCAATCTTATTTTCTGCACTTTCCTTTTGATTATTTATCTCTTGATCTAATAGTCAACTAGTTAATCTCACCAGTCCACTAATCAAAGAAGAAAAACGAAAAAAGAGCAATTCACCCCTCTCTTGCACCTTCAAAATATCCATAGTTGAGTGACTTTGCAGATAAAATATTCATAGTTGAGTGAATTTGAAGTTATAAAAGAAAAAGTAACCCTTTTCTGAAAATAAATCTAACCTAAGTGATTTTCTGTGAGACGAATCCTTAGTTGAGTTATTTTGTGGCGAAAGTCGTAAAGAAGGCACCGGATAAGCAGCTAACATAAACTACTACCGTACAGCGCATCCCGTGGGTGGCCTTCAAAGGCTATCATTAATAGGATGAGACGCTAACCTACGCCCATACATTCCAACCTGCCTCCTTGGGACTTAGCTCTGAAGATGAATTCCCGGTTAGCCGATTACCTTACCCAGTTAGGAGAACAGTTAGAGGTAGGAAAAGATGCCGACACCGAACAGTTAAAGAATTCTCCTTCGCTTCAAGACTGCCAGCCTATTCTCTTTGCGCCGAAGCAGACTCTGCCCATAGAGAGCCTTTTCCTTTGTGAACATGCCCATAAAACATGACAAATAAGGCAAAAATTGGGCTTCTAGATGCCTTACAATAAAGAAGCCTCAGCCCCTATGAGTCCTACACGTCTTCTTCAACCCTGTCGAAGCAGCTTTCTTTCTTCAGGTAGTGAAGTCACTCCGGTTTGTGTATGACTTGACTCTCTAAAGTCTGTATCTTGCCCCTAGTTGGTTATAAAAGAAAGTGTAGTGTCTTTCTATTGAAATAACTATTAGTTGCGTGACCATAGGAGATATTAACTTTACATGACTTAGTGCACCATCATCACAATACCAATTAAAGTATAACAAATAGAATATAGAATGCTCTTAATACTAAAGTTACATGCGGGAAAATATAGTAAATGAACATATAAATACGCCTAAAATCATTAAATGTGTTTGATCTTTGGGAACTTAAACAAAGAAAAATTGTTATGAATTATAGAGAATTCCAAAAAAAAAATCAATTGTTTTTTAAACTCATGCCTCCTTTGGATATGGTTGCCTGCCAAAGGGTTAAAGTTTTACGAAATTTAGAATGACTGGGTCCTTAGTTCTGTTATAGTTTCTAAGAATGAGCACTGAGATGAAATGCAACAAAAAAATAAACATTGCTACATGAGATCAATTGACTAAAAAATCTAATGGTCTGATTAATAAATCATAATAGTAGAATAAATGTGAATTTTTTCTTTGATGTTTGAAGTACTTTCTTTTTACGGAAAAGAGTAAAATGTACTTAAACTATGCAATATTGAACAACAAGAGAGGACATTTTTGTTCAATCTAGAATAGTTTAAGGGAATTTTTAACCTTTTTCTAATATGTGTATCTAACTCAGGTGATTCGGATGTCATTAAGTGCATACCAAGGGACCAGTGAGATAGCATCTGATGTTATAGATTGTTCTTCTAATGGATGCTGCTCAATCTTACAGTGATGTTACAATTTGCAATTTTTTGCTTATTTAGAAAAATATCAAGTTTGGGTGAATTTTGCTACTCTTTTTTTTGGTAATAATAACATTATATACCAAAGTAAGTAATAATATACAGAGTTAAGGCTTTTTGACATAGTCCCAACATATAAATAACAACAACATATAACGATGGAAGCTAATCAAGAGCTAAGTTCAAGGATAGTAGTTAAGATCAGCAATCCGGCTTGCTAGCTTGGCCTTCAAACTGCCTCATATCACCACCATTTGAACAATTAGCCTTAAGAGAGCGTCATGGTTTCTGTTTCTTGTTCTAGAAAACTTGATTGTTTCTCTCATGACAGATCATATACACTACTCTAGCTGCAGTAGTCCAAAACAAGTCATGAGCATTCTTTAATTGACATGATTCACCATCCATTGTACTTTCTCTGTCCATTCCATAGTGCTTCGATTATAACCTTGTCAACACAAAAATTTGTTCCAAACAGTAGCATAAAAGGAACATTTAAAGAACAGGTGCGCAGCGAATTCCTCATTTGCTTCACACAAAGGGTTGACATTCCGATCAATCATCATTAGCTTTTAACAGCCTATCCCTGGTGTATAGCCTATTGAGAATTTCTAGATAGAGTATGAAAATACATTTCGGTGCTCCATAATTATAGCATACAAGTCTCCGCCACTAGACTTTCTAAGAAGTACCACTAAGCTTTGTATAGACCTGCTTCACGGAGAAACCTTTTGATCCTTGTATGTGCACATAGTTTAGCCTGCTTCCTCCATTACCTCTGTGGCTTTAAATTATAAATATTAAGATTAGAAGGTAAAAAGATATTTTTATTTAGTGTGGCAAAAAGCTATTATATATATAATCTTCAACCAACTGATGTTGAAGTGCAGGCCACCACCTGCACATGATCTACAACTAAATAATACTGGATAATAGGAACTATAACTACTCCTAAATGTGCTCCACATAGTAGAAGACCTGTTCAAACTAGTAACAAGTGGTAAATTAAAAAAATACTATGAGTTACTGCAACCAACAACCATTGTATAAAGAGAGGAGGAGTTGGAATTGTTGTAGGAGTATCCTCTTTGGATTCAACAACTTCTCAACTTAATTGGGAAGTATATTTCCACAAATGAATGAACATTTTCTTAAAAGGAAATTCATTTTCAAAAAATTGTACATCATAACTTACAATCTTTTTTTATTGTACTGGGTCAAAGCATATATGAGCATGGTAAGTCTGAGAGATACCTAAATACACACATGGGGGAACCGTGGCTCAAGTTTATTTTTGTAAAAAAGGTTTAAGCCATGGGTAACAAAGACAACCAAAAACACTTAGGGTGGTATAATCAAGAGATTGACCAAATAGAGTTTGGTAGGGCAACTCATTATTCATGATGGGAATGGGAAGTCTATTAATAAGGTAGTCAACACAACAACAGGTAAAAGACCAAAAATACGCTGGTAAGGAAGATTCATGAAGAAGAGTTTTAGTAGTTTCAAGAATATACCGATGTCTACATTCAGCTATGGCAACACATTGAGGTGTGTAGGGAGGTGAAATAAGTGTTCAATGCCATTTTTATAACGATAGGGATGAAGACCGATGAACTCACCTCCTCCGTCTGTATAACTTGAAGAAATTTTATTTCTGAAGAAATTTTCTACTAAAGGATGAAACTTTGAGAATATTGACGCAACCTCAATTTTGTTTATGAGAGTATACAACCAATTATATTTGGTGTATTGGTCAAAAAAATGCAGTAATATAATTTTTTATCAAGTGAAAAAATGGGTGATGGTCCCCATAAATCACTACAGACCACCAGAAGATGAATATTACTGGACAAAGTGAGTCATTGGAATGGCAAACAATGCGCTTTATTTGAACAACAAGAACTATGGTTCAAACTTGTCTTTTCTAGCAACAACAGGTAAAGAAAAATTCTTTAGAATAAAATTTAAAATTCTAGAGTGTGGATTACCCAATAGATAGTGCCAAAGTTGAAGTAGGGCCTTTGTGGTGGAAAGGTAAATGGATAGTTTCCTGGATTGCCGATGCAGCCACTTATATAGTCCATTATTTTTCTGGCCTCCAGCGGCTTCAGAGTATGCAATTCTTTCATAACAAAAGTAAAAGGAAATAATGTAATAGATTTGAGGTTATCTTGACAAACCTTAGCAACATAAATGAGATTCTTATTTATTAATGGAGCACAAAGTGTGTCAGAAAGCTTAAAAGTAGTAATGGAGGTGTTTTTACCGTCACCCATAGAAATTTCTTAAGTACATATATACTTTTCAAGGTTGTAGGGTTCGGGAGTGACATGGTGAGTTTCTCCAGAATTTAGAACCAAGAGTTTCTACTAGATGATTGCGAGCCTAGATAAAAGTTAGCCTTAGCTTCGAACTGATTGGGCAACATGGAGCGACAACTGTGATCATAGAGGATGGTTTGTCCATATCTTGAAGTTTTAGAAAAATTTCATATTCTATGAGCTAGTGAAATGATTCGTCAAAGCTCAAAGAAGACTCTCTTGCGCATATTACTGTAGAGAGTTCTCTATACTCGGGGCCAAGTCCGCTTAGAATTTTGACAATAAGTCAATCATCGTTGACAGGTGAACTAGCAACATTCAGAGCTTCAAAAAGAGAGAGAACGAACCTCATGTAAGTATTATACAATGGTTTTGTGAGCCTTTTTGGTATTCTGCAATTGATCACACAAGCTAAAGATGCGAGTATGGATTTTGTTGGCCTAAGCTGTGTGAAGGAGTGTCCACACTTTGCTAGCAGATGGTGTTGCCGCAATAGTTGGAGCAATTGTAGGATCGACTGATGCCATCATTGCTTGTTTTATCAATTGATCCTGAGAGAACCAGATATAATAATAGGGATTTTGTATAATAAGATCATTTTTGGGTAATAGTAGGTGATGAGCAGTTTAATTCCATTAATATGTCCCAAGAGTTGATGTCCATTAGTACCATCAGAAGTTGTGCTTTACAGGTTGAAAAATTGAGAGTACCTTATAGTTTAATAGGTAACTGAGAAACATAGTTAAATTGTCCCACATGATTAGGGAGAAAAACTTCAGAACTACTGGCAACAGTAGTATCAGTGACTGGAGCCATAAGAGAGAGCTTAGGAAAAATGAAATAAATCTAACTTGGTGGGGCTTATAGTGGTTTTGATACCATATAAAGATTACGATGAGAAGGTTAAAAGATATTTTTATTAAGTCTGCCGGCAAGATATTATATACATAATCTTCAACCAATTGACACTAAAGTGCAGGCCACCACATGCACATGATCTACAACTAACTAATGCTAGATAATAGGAACTATAACTACTCCAAAATGTATTCCACATAGTAGGAGACTTATTTAAACTAGCAACAGGAGGTAAATAAAACAAATGCTATGAGTTAGTGCAACCAGCAACCAACAAATATCATTAATATAAATATCATCTTAAGCATCCATGAGGCCTAATTTGGCCAACAGAAATGTTATCCTTTGATATAATAGATATGCACCCATTCAACCCATAACTTATCCTCTTTTTCACATAGATTCTACAATGATGTTTGCGTAATCAAGACACAACTTCCGATGCAAGTGTCTACGATCGTACAATAGTTTAGTAACCCAACCAAGGGTTGGGATTGTTCCCAAGAGAGTGGTTTTGAGAATTAATAGAAAAATAAAATTTCATTCTAACTAGTCGTAGCTAAATACATTAACAATTAAAAACATTGTAAATTAAAGGGGGACACAAAAGTGTCAATTAACAATGGGGATTTGTAAGCAAGAAACAACTAAAATAGTGAAAATAAGGAAAGATACTAGTATGGAGACGGGATTCTTGGTATGTGATAGGAATAAGGGATAGACTAAATCATTGGGTACATGATTTTGATAGTAAATTCATTGAGTATTTGTGACTAGGATAGACTTTAAGGGGGATAAGCTCTCTCTCGAGCAACTTACCCCATTTCAAATGTGTTCCTCTCGGACACCCACTTGCCGCATTAAGATCAGCCTCTGCCTTAACCCACTCACTCTCTCGAGCTAAGTGTATGGACATGGGACTAGGGTTTACTCTTTTGAGTTGAACCTCATGTCGAACCACTCATACTGGCCATAAATTTAGTGGTCTTAGTTTTACGACCTCTCTCTCAAGCAAGCAGAAAACACATATATGAGACTATATTTGCAACTACAACCTCATTAAGTTCACCCACAACCACTAAACGAAATCACATTTAAACTACAAATATACTATCAGCAAGCAAGACCAAACAACTAATCTAACCCATAATCACAAACTCACACCCCAAGAATTGGCATTTTTAGCCACACATCAAGAGATAGAAATTTATACCTAAATGAGCTTGCATTCAAATGGGTATGAAGATTTAAGTCTTGTTACAGGCCAAGAATAAAGAATCCCAGAGACCCAAGTCCAAATCCTTAGAGATGAAACCCTCTTCTTCAAAACCCTCTCAAACTCAGAGCAAAAATATGAAAACCTAATATTCTCTATGAAAATTATAATAATTGTTCCACACTTAAAACTACAGCTCTAACTAGTATTTATAGCTTTCACAGATATGTGCTACAGCGGATCATTCGGCATCGTTAGTCGGAATCACCGATTAACTCGATTATTCGCCTGTTGGTGTAGTTCATCACCGTCTTGTACTAGCCTTAAGTATCATCGTGCTCTGGGTCATTGGGCGACATGGTATTGCTTCGCAGAACTTCTCGGCGATGCGCTGACTGCTCCCTTTTTCCACTGACATGATCTTTTCCTTTAGGGCTCAGCACATTGGAACAAAAGGCGAAGTAAGACCCTTCGGTGACTCGCCAAGTGAACTCGGCAATCCACAGGCCTTCATTTCTTCATTCTATTCAGCCTTTTTGTTCCTTTTTGCGACGTAGTATCCATGCTTTACTTCAAACATCAAATACCTGAAACTTAAGGGTTTTCATCAAATATTGAGATAAAATAAGCATTTGAGGACAAAATTTCTATTAACATATATCCCTAAATGAGTCCAATTTGTGGACTCATCACACAACACCTTGCATATTGCCGCCTTAGTTTGAATGTGTAGAATATTGAGCCCTCCTTCTATTTTTGGAAAACATAGTTGATCTCACGAGACCATAGATTTCGTACAAGTAATGTTACAACCAGTCTATAGGAAAGTTCGACAAAGATTTGCGCCCAAAATGTCTAGATGGAAAATAGCATTGACTTAATCAGTTGAATCCCACTAGAATAGCTTAACAACATAGATGTCCAGTGAATAATTTAGCTAACCACTATATCGAGCAGCGGCACACACTGGATTGATGATATTCTTTTGGTTCTTAGAGGGATGCTAAGATATTTCAATTGTAAAGTGCCCTTTATGAACTGCAGCTTGGTCAATGCATATTTCATTGTAACTTGGTACATTCCCCTGAAGTAAGCACAAATTTTAGCTTTTCTTGCAACAACGCCAGATCCTGCTCAAAACTCCATCAAGCAATCATACAATTTCATGATTGAAATCTTGTCACCTCTACGAAAGAGCAACAAATCGTTCGCAAAGCCTAACTTGACAACTTTCAAATTCTCACACCTAAGATGGAAGATGAAATCAGTATCACATATGAGGCCTTTGAACAGTCTATTAAGATATTCTATACAAATCACAAACAAGTATGGAGATAGAGGATCACCCTGCCGGAGACCTTTCTTTGCAGGGAATGATTTCAACAATTTTCCATTAATGGTTATAGAGTATGAAATAGTAGTTACATATCTCATAATCTAGTTCACGAAAGTAGTAGGGAAGTTTAAGGGGATAAGGCACAAGCACCCCCTAGACTATGAACAAAATTTTAGAGACACCCCTTCTATAAACTAAGGTCCTATTACCTCCTCTAACTCAATTTGTTTTTGTAATTTTACACACCTTTTAGCTTACATAGTACACTCTATAATTCCACGTAGTTGAGATGTGTGGGAGTTTTTGGATTCCACGTAAGCCAAAAAGGTGTATAAAATTACAAAAAAAATGGCTTCGAGTGGGTAATAGGACCTTAGATTAGTTAAGGTGTGTCTTTAGGATTTCGGTCATAGTCTAGGGGGGGCACTTCTACCTTATCCCAAGTTTAAGCAAGAAAGGATTTGTTCGGGGAACGGCCATTCAACTAAGTCGTATGCCTTTTGTATATCAATCTTTAGCATACATCTAGGAATATTCTTTTTTGGGTATAGATTTTAAACAACTCCTGACTTAGTATAATATTATCATTGCAAGGACGTTTTGACGTTATTTCGACTCTTGATGATATCTATTTTTTCTTTTACATAGTGTTCTAAAATCTCAACTTGTCTACTCTGTTAGTATAACTAATGTTTACACCATCAACTCACTTTAACTTGTTGTAGGAGATAACTAGTTTGAAATTGGGGATATTTCATCTAGATTGTTACTTGAAAACCCAAAGGCCCAATCCAGTGATTTTCAAGTTAAACAAATCTATTTGAAGTGCGCTAGCACTACAACAAAAGAGACATTTAGTAAGAAAAACTTTTCTTTTAAATGACATTTATATAGTGTATTGGTTATACATACTCCTATTTATTATTCTCGCTAAATATAATATAACGAAAGTAATATTATTGCTGCAAATTTATTAACTTTGCAAAATCCTTTATTTATTGTAGTGTAGTACTCAATAATTTCACTGGTAAAATTAGCTAGCAATCATATTGTGTAAGCTATTAAGGTGAGTGAGTGGGTGGTGTATAGTTTGTTTATCGGAAGGTTTTCTATTCTAAAACATGAAACATCCGATTAAAATGAATGACTTTCAATCAAGTTTATTTCAAACGTAACAAAACATATATACTTCAGTGTAAACTAAGAGGTCTAATATTAATCAAGTTATATAATTTGTGTTAGTGAAAATATCCCCCGCAATGCTTGGGATCATTCCCCACCTCCGTGTCCACAAAGGAAATGAATGAACGCAACACTATTAATATATCCCTAAGCACAGTCTCATAAAATTCAATGCATAAAAGACTGTTGAAAATGAAGATCGATGAATATATGTGCCTGGATACATCAAGCTTGTTATGTGGTGATTATCTTGAAAATATAGAACATTTGTTTTCAAAAAATTATTTGCAAAAGATAGGAATTCTATAGAGGGAATATATCAAACTAAACAAGTTGCATTGTATAGGTTTTGGATCAGGTTGAGACTAGTTGTATGAGATGTTGTAATGATACCCTTGATGTTTTTGAATAAAATGCTTTTGTTCAACCAAAAAAATAAATTATCTAATAATTTTTTTATCCTACCTTTTCATAATATCTCTAGGTTCTCATATGCTACTTTTTGTTTTTGTAGTTTTGTCCATCAAATTGATCATGTATGGTAAAATGTCTTTCTATACGTTGTATTATTAAAAAGAAGATATAGTAAACTTATCTCTCGTAGATACTAAGTCGTCTTAATTAGGGAGTATCTTACCCTACTTGGCCATCAAATATGAAAATAATTGGCCTCTACAAATAAGGAAAAAAATAAAGAAGGGAAGCTTTGGATCTTTTAGTTTTCATCACTTCGATCACTCCATCTTCGACTTTATCCTTTAACACAATATCTCCCTAGAAACCTCAAAACAATCTTCTGTGTTTTGGAAGGTTAGGTAGCACAACTCAGTACATTTAAAACTTTTTGTTTGTATTACACTTATTGTAAAAAAAAATAGACTACAGTAATCTTGATTGTTTATCTCCTTAAATATTTTATGAAATGCCCTAAATAAATATTTTTGTGAAGTAACTAGTACAAGAAGATTTAGAATTGCTGTAAGGACAAATCGTAGGTGTGAAATTAATCTCTTTGCCGAAATTCTCTAGTTTTTTTTCTCTTGATTATATATCTATATGTGTTTTTTTCCCTTTTTGTTGAAACTTGTATACATAGATGATAAAGCTTATCAATGTAGTTTGATTAATCCTAAAGGTTTCTTTGACTATGCCTTCTGATCGTCAGGTTTTACCCCAGTTGTGCCGACATTTTACGGTAATCTTCATTCACAAGCTATGTTTTATGAAAATTAACCTATAAAGATATGAATTTTAAGAAAAATTATGATATTTTTTGGGTTTGATTTGTTGTCGCGGTTTAGTAAATCTTCCCTTTTCTTGATTTGCTTTTGTCACGCCTTGAGCCCACACCCCGAACATGGCTGGCACTCGAAGATCAATGCTGGCCCCAAGTGAACCCTTGGCCTGGCTTACTTACCAGCGGAAAACTTTACTCAAGATAAATACTTTTAAAACAAGTAAACTGAACTGCTCAAAATTTAACTTAGAATGTATAATAATAACATTCACTGCCAAAGTGGCATCTCAAGTCTCAACTTAACTGAAAAGGAAAAGTAAAGACTCATGAAATAACATCTGACTGACCATCAATGAAGCCTCTAAAACAACTGAGATGGATGCCGGGATAGGCCCATGACATTCTAATAAACTAATATACTGAAGGCAATAAAAGGATCCGCTGGAAAGCTAGGAGGCTTAACAACTGACTCTGAGTGCTCACTGGATCAACAAAGCATTGGATGCTGATCATGATTACCTGCGTCTTCATCATAATGCGATGTAGGCCAACTGGCATCAGTACATTGAATGTACGAGTATGTGAGTTAGAATGCTAAAAGAAGATATAGGCTTGAAAAGATTCTAAACGAAACACTTACATGGCTCTTCTCAACTTCTGAATAACTTAACTCAAATATAAAGCAATAAAACACATGCAATATATAAAGCTTATAAAACAGTTGAAAACATCTTAGTTCGTTAAAGAAAATGCAGTAACAAACTCAACTTTTCTTATATAAGAAAATAATATAATTTCTAGGGGAGATTCTCTAACTGACAACCACCACTATGAGCCTAAGTGGTGATACAACACTTTACCTCACACTACCAAGGACCATCCTATACCTTGTCGTGGTATAGGACCTAACTCACTTAGTGGATCCACTAGTCTATGCGAAAAGGATTCATCTAAAAAGTATGATTTTTTCTACCCATGGTGGCTACATGGTTTATGGTGACTTGAGTTGATATGAACTCACACCCCCATATCGGTGCTCAATACTACTCTCAAAATATACTTAGCTCATGTGTTTGTAATAACAAACTCTTTCTTTGGTTTGAGATAATTTCTCAAAACTTAGCTTAAAAGCTCTCTTGGAAATCTCAGTTTCCTCTTTATTGAAAAACTATCTCATAGGCTCTGTTGGAAATCAAAATTTCCTCTTTACTAAAAAACTAGCTAATAGGCTCTTTTGGAAATCAAAGTTTCCTCTTTACTGAAAAACTAGCACCAAGGCTTTTTTGAAATCTCAGTTTCCTTTCTTTTTTAAATGTGAAAACATTTAATCTTTGGGAATACAAAGTCCCGATATACTCTTTTGGAAGAAATGACTTCAATCTTTACTCTTTTCTCAACTCAAAACTTAAGTCTCAAAACAAAGTTAAATCGTTTGCAAAAGACTTTTGGAAAACTTTAAGAACTTTTCTTAACTTGACTCTTGAATTCCCTTGACTTGACTCATAACTTTCCTTGAATTGAATTTATGGATTCAAAGATCAAGATTTGTGATAGGAAATATGTCATGATGTTTAGGAATGAATTTAGATAGCTAAACATGAGAAAAGTTAAAATTATCAAAATGTGAGAGTGGGTCCGCAATGCGGAGAGGCATTTAAATTTTGGTTTCAAAAATAACTTTTTAGGCAGAAAAGTTCATGATGGCTCCGTGACGTGAAACAAACTTTCCCAAAACTGGGAAGTAGCTCCGCGACGCGCCACCATTGCCAAATTTCGACCAACAAAATTTCTTCTTCGTTTTCCAGCCCCAATTCGCCCAAACTCGATTCTTTTTCTCAAATTTCATTTAGATACAGATACCCAAAAAATGTACCTAAGAACCTAAATCGAAACGACTCTATAATACGATATAACGATCTCAGAAACTTCCCCATATCAGCCAAATTCAAGAGCAACATCAAAAACAAGAATAGGTATCAAGAACATCAACTTTCAAACTCTTTTAGGATGAATCCATGATGAAATAAATATGTTTGGCACATGGGAGAACGTTCCCAATGTTATGAAAGCCTCACATACCTGGTAGGGATCACCCCCGACGAAATCAACAAGCAATTCTCCATGAAATCGACTAACTTTACTTTTTCTCCTCTTGCGTTCTTTCTCCAAGAACCCTAGTGTAAATCTCCAATTGCCTAAACTGAACCAATTAAGTTTTGACCATGAATTAATTCACCAAAAACGAATTAAAATAATGGGGTATGGAAAAGACCAAAACACTATTAAAAATCCGGATTGGACATTTCCTTAATCCAGTAGTCCAACTTCCAAAGGGGCTAACTTACTCATACGAACTCAGAATTGTGCAAACTCAGTGGGGTTGGAAAGATCATTCCAAGAGCTTTCCAAACATATCTGGAAGTACACCTAACTCATCTTGAGCTAGGATTTATGGACGGTTGAAGTTGACCAAGACTCAACTTTTCCTAACTTAAACAAATTTCCAGATTTTTAATTCTTTCCAAAAATGAATATTTCCAATGCTCAACTTCTTTCTAGTTATTTCAAATTGTGAGATGTTACAACTTTTCCATGCTTATCCTTAATAGAGATATCACTTGTTCTATGAAGGGAAAAAGTAAGATCTTTTATGAATTTCCTTTTTTTGGTTTTTTGTCATAGTTATGTAAATATTCCCTCCTTGGATCTTCTTTGATATGGTTTTCATTGAGCAGAGTGACTATTGTATATGGCTCTCTCCCTCCCAAGGTTAGGGTGTGGTTTATGTATAATCTATCCTACACAGACCTCACTTATGAGATTACACTATGTATGTTTTTTTTTCTTTTTGGTTCTGTAAAGCTAGTCCCTCTACCTCCCAATGTAGGGGTGAGGTCTATCAAGACTCTACCCTCCCTAAACATCACTTATGGGATTACACAAATGTTTTCTTTTTTTATCTGCTTTGATAGGCTTTTCCTTCACCCGAAGTTCTATGGAAAACAACCTCTCTACCTCCCAAGGTGTTAAAGTTGACAACATCATTCCTAGTTTAATTTGACCAATTCTATAGTATAACTATTTTTAGCTTAGTTGTTAGTTTGATATTTTTTTAGTACATGGGTGTTCTATTGTTTTTTAGAGTAGCAGATAGCTTTACCCAAAGTTTAGGAGAGTTAGCTTAGTGGACTGTTATATTCCAGTGTATTGATGATCCTTACAAATACAAGGACCCGATCCTTGGCAGAGTACTTCCATCCAGATTCAAAGTGGTGCATAGCTTTAAAGTTATTGTTATAGTTCTATTGTCAGGTTGGTTGGTGAGATGTGTAGAGTACTTCACCAATAGGAAAGGTGAACGAAGTTGTTTGTTTTAGTGGTCAAAAACCTTGTTGGTAAATGGTATATACAACAATAAACAAACAACATTATTCATTCAAGAAAAGAGAAAGCTAGCAAGTCTTTTTTAAGAACTCAAGCATCAAAGAATGCAGCAAGAGACCTGGTCCCGAAAAGTCTACGTACGAGAAAAGGATGAAAAGGTAGCTTTCAAACGGCTGCCAACTCTGATGTGGTTGGTGCACAAATTTTCATAACATTAGGCTTTCTGCCAATGGCCTTATCCCAAGGGTTTGTGTCCATTTTTATATAGTCTCTTCTCCAAAACACAAACTCAAGATTTGGCAAACAAAAGCTTGGATTTTCTCTGAAAATTCATAAGCTTGAATAGAGGGCCATCTTCATGGAAGAAAGCTGCTCAACTCAACAAAAGGACCTGATAGAGTGCTAAAGCATCTTTGTTGAGTCTGAGCTTTGTGTCTATCATTTTATAAGGTGCACTTCAGTAGACACAACCTCAGTTTTTGCATCTTGAAAATTATCAAGAATACAAGCAAAAACTACATCTATCAAGAAGTATTATCCTCAAGAGCAACAAGACTTGATAGAGCTGCAAGCTGTCTAGTTATCTTAGGATTATACTTCCGTGCTTACATTGTAAATTTGTTACTAATCTATAAAGGATTTAGATCTTTTGTTTGGTTTTTAAAAGTCTAAATCGGTTAGAGTTAACTAATTTAGTGGTCAATGTTGTATCTGCTTAGTCAAATTCTAAGTCATCTAGGAGCTAGTTGATTTAGTGGGTAGTGTTGTATCTTCTAAGTTGAAGTCTAACTTATCTAGGGTTGATATCTTAGAGTTGACAACATCATTCCTAGTTTAATTTGACGAATTCTGTAGTATAACTATTTTTTAGATTAATTGTTAGTTTGATATTTTATTAGTACGTGGTAGTTCTATTATTTTCTGCAGTAGCATATAGCTTTCCCTAAATTTTAGTTAGTACTTTAGTGGGGTTGTGACTCTATTAAAGTTGTAATTCTATATAAGATCATTAACTAATTAAATACAAGATAAGTCCATTGTTCTTATTCTCTGGAAACTATTTCCTAAGACTCCTCCAGTTATATTTTATTTGAGCTAATTGTATCTTAAGTTCTTCACAAGGTAGGGGTAAGGTCTACATTGTACCATCCCCAGACACGGGATATGTTTTTGTTCTTGGTTCTGTAATTATCCATTCAAATTAATAATAATATGCAGACGATCAGAAAATGATTAATTTAATTAGATATTGGTTTTGAGGTAGATAAGGAAGAGATGCAAAGTGCCACTCACCTACTTGAATATCATGATATTCATCTTGTTTCTATTTTCTTATAAGAGAAAAATTATGTCAACATTTACCAGGGACTCCTCTTTAAAATACTTTCCTTTGTTGAAAGTTAATTTGTAGAGATTTGAGTTTTTCTCAAAATGGAAATATAAGAATTTGTATAATTTTCCTTTTGATTTCTTGTCCTGGATATAATTTGTCATTGCACGTTCTCTAGTTTTAGTGGTTCTCTAGTTTTAATTGGTTAGATTGCGTGACAAGGGAATATAAGGTTTTCCTTTTTTATTTTCTCTTTCAGTTGTATAAGAGTAACAAGAAATACTGAAGAGATTGTATTGACAGTATCATAATCATTGACTTACCTCTTAGATTTTTGGGTAGATTATGAAGGAATGTGAAATGAAACTTTACTATTTGATATTGCCTACATTCGTCTTGTTAAATTTCTACTTTTTCAGGAGTGGAGGTTGTTCAGGTACTATTCTAGAATAATGTTCTTATCCGGAAACTCTAAACCCTATACCTTATTGATTTCTTTTGAATGCATGTGTCAGATTGGCATGATTTCTTTCCTGTTATGTTATGTGGTACGGGCCATAGATATTTTGTTTTTGCGCCACTAACAAGAACAAAAATATATACTTTAGTGATATTATTTTTTCTTATCTTGAGACAGAAAGTTTTATTCTTGGTACTTTTCTTTCTTATTATAATATGCTTCTAAGGGAAGTATACTAGTTGTATCTTCATATTTTTTCCTTTTACCGGTTACTCGTTACTTCTCTTAGTATCCATAACTGATTTAAAAGAATATATGTCTTGGTGTGATTGTTTCTGCTTACAAAAAATCTTATTTTATGTTTGTTATGTCATCTGTACGGTTTATGTCATATATATATATATATATGGACACTCATTCATTTTTTGAATCCACCTTGTAGATCTTAGAGAAAATGAGCATCGATCAGACATGCAATAGCTCCTTTTGGAGTAGGGAGCATGATAAAATCTTTGAGAACACCCTAGAGATCTACTTCAATGATAGTAACCTATTCATGAAAATGGAAGAAGCACTCCCTGGAAAATCTGTTGATGATATCAAGGATCACTATAATATACTATTAGAAGATATCGATGCCATCAATTCTGGACGCGCTCCATTGCCTAATTCTCTGGAAATGCAAAGCACCAATAAAACTTTGAGAGTGGATGTCGAATGGTGAAGAGGGACTCCTTGGACAGAAGAGGAACACAGGCTGGTTTCTTGTATAGTTTTTGGGAGTCTGGTTATATATTTTTTGGACTGATGTCTATGATTTTACATAGTGTATGCAAAAGGCTTTGAGAGAGTAAAACTTTTCAGTAAATGTTGTCCTGCGATCTTGTTTCTTGGATAATAACTTATTTTTGTATCTTTCCTACTATAGGTCATTTCTTCAGGGATTAGATACATATGGAAAAGGTGACCGGAGAAGTATATCTAGGCAATGTGTTATAACAAGAACTTCAATGCAAGTGGCTACCCATGCCCAGAAGTATTTCAAGCGCGTTGAAGCTAGCAAGAAAGGGAACATAAGAGTAAAGAAAAACCAAGTGTTCTTGATATACCTAGTGTGGATGCTGAATTCGATGGTACTTCCAAAGTTCCAACCACTGAGGACATGATTGAATCTTCTTGCGAGGGATCACAAGGAGTGCCGAACACTAGCACTGAGAACATGCGTTATCGAGATAGAACCAATGCTGAGCAAATGAAAGCAGTAGTCGGAGGAGAGCTCTCAAGTGAAAATGCTTTTGTGAATGTTCGTGCTAGCAGTGGAACTTCTGGTCATTCAATCCCTAGAATTGGGAGTGAGCTTGAAGCATTACTCAGTCATCCAATGGACGAAGACAAAGATATCAATTTTATTTTTGATGTTGGGATAGCACCAACTGCTCAAACCAGAATGTCCGGTTATGAAGCTGCAGAGGATACTCCAGGTCAGTTACCTCCCTTTGCCCCCTCATCATACTTTGGTGATGGAGTATGGCGCAGTTTAGACACTCGCCATTGATGATGAAGGCACATTTAATATGCATAATCTGTTAACAAATCAAATGTTCTGATTTGCTGCACTTTTTCTTTGAAGACTTATTCAATTATGTTAGGCAGTATTGATAGACAAATGGATTTTAGTTGAAATATTTCAACAAAAAAATTAGTAATCATTTTTTCAGTGCATTAAGGACTTTCTATTACGTGATACATATGATGGACTAAAGTAATCCGACCCCTGTACATTAGGGATCAATTTGATTGTTACATAATGAATGTAGACACCTTTGGGTATAGTGTACATAACAACAAATTTGTAAGGATATGATAGAATATGTTTTGATTCTTTCCTTATTTAGTTTCCTTATTTAGAGCTCATTGTATTTGTAAATATGCATCTTACATAATGTAATAAGAAACAATTATTCTCTATTATGTTACATGGTATCAGAGGAATGACAGATCTGCTAGGTTAGAAAAAATAATTATCAAGTAATTTGTTGTATTTGGGAGTTGGGATTTACCCCCTTCAATTGAGGTAGGATTACCTTCCCTAGATAAATAGAAATCTAAATTTCGGTGGTTGGGAGGACACACACTAGTAACAACTTTTCCAGTGATCTGTTGAGGTGGTGTGTGAGGTAGCCTGCATCGTCAAAACTTCAATCTGATTGCATTTTCAGTGTTATCACGACATCTCTGGAAAGGATTTGATAGAATCTGGTTCAAATAATCCCAACTTGTGAGAGCTTTGACAATTCCAAACTCAATTAGCCATGTTCTTTATTTTTCGATCATTTTATTTTCGGTGATTTGGTGGCTCTGTATCACTGCTAAAAGCTTCTGCGTTGGTATCTGATTATTTGTTTGGGATGGATATTGATCTCTACCATATTTGTTGTACATTGTTGACTCCTCATTTTGCCTACACACTGTATTTATCACGTGGGAGAATTAGTGTGTTTTCCAAATTTCAGATCTAAGCAAAGTGATTGTTCTGTGGTTTACTATAAATATGTTGGTTATTAAGTTGCCGGTGGTCCAACTTCATTTATTTTTAAGGATATTTTTATTTTGTCACATAAATTTAGTTGGGAAATGATTCTACACAATAGAGGAAAGGCTACAGATAACTGCGATCAGAAAACAGTTAATGTTGTTGTTACTTCTTGTCAATCATCTGGTCAAACAATTTTGGTTTCACTAGAGGAGTTTGATAGATTCTTGCAGTATCAAAAATCATTGAAGGAATCTATTTCAGTTACTACCCTACCTAAGGCCAGTAAAATATGTCTTGTCTCCTCTTCAAATAAGTGGGTGATTGATTCTGGTGCCACTTGTCACGTCCCGAGCCTACACCCTGGGCAGGAATGGCACTCAAAAACCATTTATGGCCCTAAGCGAACCCCTGGACTGGCTTACTTACTCAGCGGAAGACTTAATTAAAGTTTATATAATAAATTGGAATGTTATAATGGAACATTCAACTTGGCCATTAAGGTAAACTCAAGTCTTAACATAAGATAATGACAATGAAAAGACTAAAGAACTAACATCTGACTGTCTATGAAGCCTCTAAAACCACTGAGATGGATATCAGGACAAACCCCACGACATCCTAATGAACTAATAAAATAACTGAAAGCAATAAAAAGGAGTCCTTCAGAATACAATGGGGCTCACCAACTGACTCTGGAGTGCTCACTAGATCAACGATGCGCTGGATGCCGATCCTAGTTACCTATGTTTGCATCATAATAAAATGCAAGCCAACTGGAATCAGTACATTGAATGTACGAGTATGTGAGTTGGAATGCTAAACACAACATAGGCTAGACAGGAATCTGAAGAACCTACCTGGCTTAACTCAACTCAACATAACTGAACTCATAAAAAATAGAAAGCAGTTTAAAACAAGTGCAATTTAAAGAAAAGTTTTTTAAAACATGATGTCAACTTTGTGTGTATACAAAGATACATATAACTCTAAGATGTATGTAAAAATACAAATAAACTATGTATTTAAACATACAATTACTTCTATGGGAGTTTCTCTAAAACCATGATGTAATAGCTATTGTGATCATACATCATTTTGCCTCATGCTGCCAGGGCCGTCCTATACCTTGCCGAGGGTATAAAACTTGAACTAATAAGTGGATCCACTAGTCAATGCTAAAAGTCACTAAAGAAATCATCTAAAAAGTATGACCCTTTTCTACACATGATGGCTACATTATTTATGGGGGTTGTGAGTTGTCTAAACTCTCCCCCATATCGGTGCTCAATACTACCCCCAAAAATATGATAGTAGCTCTTATGTTTAAAAACATACTTCTTTCTATGATTTGATATAAGTGCTCAAAAACTTAGCTCAAAGGCTATCTTGGAAATCAAAGTTTCCATTGTTTCTTCATTTAGAAAGCGATTACTCTTTTCTGAAAATTTGCCCGAAGGCTCTTTGGAAATCGAGGTTCCCTTTTTTATTGAAATGTGAAAATATTTTAAACTCTTTGGGAATACATAGTCCCCATATACTTTTGAAGAAACTAGTTTTGACGCACGTGCGTTGCACGTGAATATCAAATCATGTACTATACTATTTTTAAAAATAATATGAACATAAAAAAATAGAAAATTTAATTAAACAATTATAAAATGAATGATAAAGTATATGTTCCTATGAATAGTGGATGTAAACTTTCTTATGATTACTATTGAAGTTAGTCACTCTCACAATCTCTTAGTTACACCTCTTCAATATACCTTCTCCTTCCTCCCCCATAGTGAATTATTTATTTATTATTGTATTATTGGAGTTCTTACTTTTAATATCATATAATATAAATAAATATTGATATAGAATATAGAACATATACTAAATTGGATGCTTTTAGTTGGAGTATTATATAATTTAACATTGATGTTAGCAAGTGTTCAAATTTTACTGAATATTGAGATTGTCAACGTCTGTAAATCAAACTTGAGTTTTAAGAAGAGAAGAATATAAAACATAAAAAAATCATAGTTTAAAAATGTGATCCATTTATACTTAACAAAGGCTGGTATGAGCATATTGTTTCTTATCATAAAAGTCACCACCCTTTGGAAATGTCACAACTCAATAGAAAAGTCCTAACTCTTTGGAAAAGTGGTAATCATTCAATGTGAAATGATGTCTTCTTTTTAATATAATATATTATAATATAAATAAATATAAAATATAGTAAATTGGGTGTTTTATGAAGAAGAAGAATAATGAAAAACTTTATAAAATTGTAGTTTAAAAATTTGAGGAAACCCCTCTTTTTATAACCAACAAATGGTAGTGCATGAAGGAATGCTTATTGTTCCTTTTTAAAAAAAGTCACAACCCTTCTAAAAAGTCACAACTCATAGAAAAAGTAATAACTCTTTTGAAAAGTCACAACTCATCAGAAAATTCACAACTCTTCGGAAAAGTTGAAACTTTGTAAAAAGTCACAACCCTTCAAAAGGTCACAATTCATCAGAAAAGTTATATGCCTTTGAAAATGTCACAACCCTTCAATGTGAAAAGCTGCTTGTTTTTAATATAATATAAATAAATAAATTTAATACAATATAAATTATAGAAGATATACTAAATTTGGTGTTTTAAGTTGGGGGTTTTATTATAATTTAATATTTAAGCTAGGGATTTTATTATTTTAAGGTAGAATAGATATAAAAAAGAAGAAGATAGATATAGATTTGTCTTATTTTAATTTGATATGAAATTTTTTTAAAAAAAGAAGATTTTTAATTGAAGGATATGTAGAGTATATAAAAACGTCTTTTAACTTTGTGGTCTTAAAGATGTGCCCGAGAACATTCTATATTAAACTAAATAAAAATAAAAGTACAACAAATAAATTAGAAACGAATGAGTACTTATTAAATCTAGTTTGGACTCTTCAGACAAGTTTATGATCAAATCCTTTTTCTTGAATAGTTTGAGACTTTGCACAACTTGAACACCAAGTTATAGTTTGTGCAATAGAAAATCATTTAACTTCTTGTCAAGTTGAAGTTGTTGTAAAAGTATATTTATGACTATGAAGATGAGAACATATTAATTATCTAGATAGTCTTCTAGTTTGAGTTTAAGTATTTTTATTCTCCTTGTGGCATCAACTTTTATTGATTTATCTAGTTTACCCACAAATATAATTGTAATTACATAATTGAACAACTCTCACAATTTTTCTTGTTTAAGAAGACGAATAGAAAACTTGAAAAATTTGTAGTTTAAAAGTGTGAGAACACCTCCTTGTTTATAAACAACAAAGCATAGTATGAAAAGGTATTTATCATGCTTTATCAGATAAGTCATAACCCTTTAGTAAAAATCATAACTTATCGATAAAGTTATAAACCTTCGAAAATGTTACTACCCATTAATGTGAAAAGGTGTCAGCTTTTAAGTTGGGGTATTTTAGTAATTTAGCGTTCAAGTTAGGGAGTTCATGCTTTTAAGGTAGTATAGATGAACTTCAAACTTTACTCTTTAATCGTTACTCAACTTGAACTTTATGTCTTAAAACATTTGGGAAAGACTTTTGGAAAACTCTAAGAACTTCTCTTGACTTGACTCTTACTTCTCTTGACTTTGATCTTAACTTTCCTAGAATTGGATTATGGATTCCAGGTTCATGATCTCATTTTTATGGATAATTTCATGATGTTTATATGTACCTTAGAGTGTTGGAATCAACTAGAAAACATAGGTACATTGCTAAGGAAGAAGTACTAAAAGGTTGGTAAGAAATGGGAAAGATTGGTGTTCCTGGCGCTCTGAGAGGCGGGGGGAGCCAGAGGGAAAAGTTCAGAGATTTCCCTGGGGGTTGCTGGCTGGCGTGGCACCCCAAGGGTGAAAGCTCAGAGCCCTCTTTGGGGCGCGATGGCTGGCGCGTTGCCCCAACCCTATCCCCAGGTGTTTGACTACTTTTCTTGCTCATTTTTCAACTCTAAACCCTCTAAACTTCAATGGTTCTTTCCCCAAACACTTAGAATCACTTGTACGCTCAATATACATCAGATTCAACTCGAAAAACACAACTAACAACATGAATAAATTTCAAGAAAACTCCAACAACACAACCCACAAGAATTCAAACGAATTTCATCAAGAACCGAGGATTTACTTTCAAATTTAATAACTTCGCTAAAATTGAATTATGATTGGCGCGTGGGTGAACTAACCCAATGCTATGTGATCTCAAATAACTTGTAGGGATCATCCCCGATGAAATCCACAAGCTAAACTCGACGAATCTTTCTTCTCTTCTCGTTTCTCCTCTTCTTTTCTTTTTTCTCAGAGCCGTAGCGTATTGTGGTAAAAGAGTAAACTTATCTAATTCTGATTAGTCCCTAACTAAATTAATAAAAACAAAATAAAATAATTGGGCAAGGAAAAGACCAAACTACCCTTTCAAAATCCGGAATGGACTTTCCTTATTCCAACAGCCCAACTTCCGAAGGGCATAACTCGTACGAACTCGGAATCATACAAACTCAGCGGTGTTGGAAATATCATTCCAAGAGATTTCCTACCATATCTAGATGTACCTATAACTCATCTTGATCTAGAAGTTATGGACGTTTGAAGTTGGCCAACACTTAACTTATTCTAACTTAACAAAATTTCCAGATTTTCATTCTTTTCCAAAAATGACTATTTCCAATTGTTAGCTTCTTCCTATTTATTTCAAATTGCGAGATGTTACAATATCTTCCCCTTGGGAACATTCATCCTCAAATGAGATTACTCTTACTAGTCTAAGGGTGTAACATGCAATATTCAGTTCAAGCACCCACAAGCAAATGCAAAACAACATGCCAACTTATAAATAAATACTAAGAAAGGATTAGTACCTTAATTCGGAGCTTCTCTGCATTCGAAGATATATTGATATCTCTTCTTCATATCCTCCTCAACTTCCCAAGTAGCTTCTTCAACAAATTGGTTCCTCCAAAGTAATTTGACTAATACTACCTCTTTTGTTTTCAACTTGCGAACTTGGCGATCTAGAATTTGAATCTAAATATCTTCATAAGATAAACTATCCTTGATCCCAATATCTTTAGTTGGTATGATCAATGAAGGATCGCCCATGCACTTATTTAACATAGAGATGTGAAACACCGGATGAACCGCTGCTAACTCTTGTGGTAGCTCCAACTCATAAGCTACATTACCTACCCTTTTCGATATTATGTAAGGGTCAATATATCAGGGACTAAGCTTACCCTTCTTACCAAATCTCATAACACCTTTCATGGGTGAAACTTTAAGATATACCCAATCATCTACTACGGACTCTAATTCCCTTCTCCTAACATCGGTGAAGGATTTCTGATGACTCTGCGCCGTTTTCAACCTCTCTTAAATCACTTTCACCTTCTTCATAGATTGATGAACCAAATATGGTCCTATCAACCCTACTTCACCAACTTCAAACCATCCAATAGGATATCTGCATCTTCTCCCATAAAGAGCTTCATAAGGAGCCATTTAGATGCTCGAGTGGTAACTATTGTTGTAAGCAAACTTAATGAGAGGTAGGTGATCATTCCAATTCCCTTTGAAATTGATCACACAAGCCCTCAACATAACTTTTAAGGTCTGAATAGTGCACTCTGCTTGCCTATCTGTCTGAGGATGAATGGCAGTACTTAAGTTCACCTATGAACCCAAGCCTTTTTGAATGACCTCCCAAATTGTGCAGTAAATTGCGCACCTCTATCTGAAATAATGGAGATAGGAACCCCATGAAGTCTTACCATCTTTCCAAGATAGAACTTAGCATAATCTTCTACCGATTAAGTAGTCTTAACTGATAAAAAGGGGGTTGATTTTGTCATTCTGTCGACAATCACCCAAAAAGAATCATGCTGCCTGCGAGACCTCAATATACATAAGATTCTACTCAAAAAACACAACCAACAACATGAATCAATCTCAAGAAAACTCCAACAACACAACCCACAAGAATTCAAATGAAATTCATCAAGAACTCAAGGATTTACCCTCAAATCTAATAACTTCTCTGAAATTGATCATGATTAGTGCATGGGTGAACTAACCCAATGTTATGTGATCTCACATACCATGTAGGGATAACCACCGATGAAATTCACAAGCTAAACTCAACGATCTTGATGAATCTTGCTTCTCTTCTCCTTTCTCCTCTTTTTTTCTCTTTTCCCTAAGCCCTAGGCCCTAGCGTATTTTGGTAAAATCGTAAACTGATCTAATTCTGATTAGACCCTAACTTAATTACCAAAAACAAAATAAAATAATTGGGCAAGGAAAATACCAAACTACCCTTTCAAAATTCGAATTGGAATTTCCTAATTCCAACAGCCCAACTTCCAAAGGGTAGAAAACTCACTCATATGAATTCGGAATCGCGCAAACTTAGTGGCGTTGGAAATATCATTCCAAGAGCTTCCCTACCATATCTGTAAGTACCTCTAATTCATCTTGAGCTAGAATTTATGGCCATTTGAAGTTGGCCAAAACTCAACTTATTCTAACTTAACAAAATTTCCAGATTTTCATTCTTTCCAAAAATGACTATTTTCAATTATTAGCTTCTTCCTAGTTATTTCAAATTGTGAGATGTGACAATATCTCCCCTTTGGGAACATTGTCCTTGATCCGAGTTAGTATTATGTTTTAAGGAACATTGAAGATTAAGACAATATTTTTTAAAATTATCATCATCAAATTATCTCAATTTTTTCCCAAACAATTTTGAAGTGAAAAGATGGCTTGATCTACTATATATAAGAAGTAATCAACTCTAAATGATTCTTCAAGAGATCTTGTAACATTCTCATCAAATTGTTTTTTTCTATAAATTACACGTTTCTTATGAAATGTAGGTTCTATATTCATCTCTAATGCAATTTCCTTAGCCGAAATCATAGCACTTGTAAATCCTTCTTTTCTATATGTTTTAGAAAAAGAAACTAAATCTCTTAATTGATCTATAGCGACATCAATATGGATATCTTTTGATTGTAACTTTTGCTAATTGAATTTACAGCAAATAATACATCAAATCAAATAGTCATACCCAATAAAAATTCAAAATTTTCAAGCTCAAAAATTGCTAAACAATTAGCTTCACTTTTAATTTTTGGATCATCACTAACTTCTTCTAATTTAAATAAAGCATCTCTTATTTGTGGAGTTTGAAACCTTATTGCTTTAACGCTTTCAATACAAGTTTGCCATCATGTTTGTGACAATGATTTAAGAGTTAAACTAGGTACACTATCTTTTAAAATTTTCCACCGCTTAGTAGACGAGGAAAATAGTTAATATATACGTTGGTACCACTCCAAAGAATGATATAGCTTTCGTACAAGAATTAACCATATCAAAAGTACCAAATTTAGATTATGACAACCACATGATGTATAAAATGATCTAGGATTTATATCAAGAATTTTTTTTTGCACTCCTTGGTGTTTTCCCTTCCTATTAGACCCGTTGTCATATCCTTGTCCTCTTAAATTATCAATATCAAATGCAATACATTTTATTTCATCTAAAATAACTTCAAAAAGACCTTGTCCACTTGTATCATTCACTTTTAAGAATTCTAAGAAATATTCGGTTACATTTATTGGAGTTTTCGAACTATCTACACTCCGTATTATAAAAGACATTTGGTCTTGATGACTTGTATCTGGCGTGCAATCCAGTATGATAGAGAAATACTTTGTTTTTATAACTTTTTCTATAATCTTGTTCTTAATTTCACTTGCCAATAAATTTATTAATTCATTTTGTATATTATGTCCAAGATAATGATTATGAATTTCATCATGTTTGATTCTTCGAATATGTTCTTGCATAATTGGATATAATTATGTAATCATTTCAGTAAGACTCAAGAAGTTTCCGTTATTTTCTTGAAAGATATTTTCATTTTCCCCCCTAAACGCCAAATTATTTTTTCCAAGAGTTTTTATGACAGAAATAATTCTTGACAATGCATTTTTCCAATGTTCTCTATCACTTTTAATTTGGTCTTCAGTGTTTTATCTAATGTTTTATTATTACGCAATCTAAATTCTAAATCAATCCATGAACTCGTATTAATAATATGTTGGTTAGTTGTTTCATGAGTTCTAAGCTTAGTAGTAAGATTTTTCCAATCTCTACTACCTTCATTAGCTAACTTATTATTCTTCACATTAAAGGTCGTAATAAATAACTTACTACAAAAACAAAATACCTTATTCAAATCTTTGGAATAAACTAACCATCTTCTTTCATGTCTTTCTCCATTTGCCAACTTTTGAAAATAATATGTAGTAGAAAAGTGCCTTAAAAATTTATCCTTTGAAAAACATGTGTCGGTAATTCTAATTGGTCACTTTTCTACTAATAAGTCTCTTAACTTTGTATCAACAATATTCCATTGACTAGGATCATAGATATTTTTAGGAGTATGATTATTTATTTCATTTATAAGTTCTTGATTTTCTTGGGAATCTACATCCGACTTTTCACTAATTTCCTCTCCTTCTTCTTTTTGATTTATATCATTATCTAACTCAACTTCAAAAATGTTAGTGACTTCTTCTTCTAAAGAACATTCCCCTACCTTTTTTGATTTAATTTTAACATTATTTTCCAAAAATTTATCAAGAGCACCTTTTTGACATTTTATCAAGTTATCGACTTTTCTTTTTCTTTTAAGTTTTGAATGACCGGATTCATATTTTCTAGTTGACATATTAAAATCTAACAAAAATATTAAATACTATTTACAATATCAAATAAAAATATGATAAACATAAGACACAAAACAAAACTAATATTAGAAATTAGAATGATATTATCGGATTCAAGAACTATGAAGACTTGATTTCTGAAAATGAATTAGGTTGCTGTGATATATTTTTCTCCAAATTTAAAACATAAAGTATATATTTTTTAAAATTGAAATTATCGATAGAACAAGTAAATTCTTAAGCTTTTAATAACAAAGAGATGTAAGATTAGAAAACAGAAAGAGAGAAGAAGAGAGAAGGATAAAATGTATAAAAATAAAATTAGAAAAAGAATAAGGTAACAAAAAAAAAGAAGATAACTTGTACAAGTAAAAAGAAGTACAAATTGAAAAAGGTAAAAAGTAATAGTCATATTAAGTGACCTCATTAATGCCGTTTGGATTTAGAGTCTTACTTATAATATTATTTTTTTGTTTAATTCTACCTAAGAAACTAAAAAATGGGGGCCCCTAAAATTTGGGGCCAAAGGCCAAAGTCTTTTTTTCAACCCTTACCAGCCACCCATGGTGTCGTACTTTCCTTTTTGGGGGGTGACCATTGGGTATTGTTTTGTTGCAATCTGTAAGAGATGTCACAGAATAAGTACTCTCTGGTTCAACTTTTTCATTTTATAAAAGCAAATGATAAATATCAACTAATGTTAAAACACAATCAAATTGTAAGACAATAAAAGCAATACACACTTCGAGTATAAATAAGAAGAGTGGATTGGTTTTTTCTGAGACACTACACGGTCTCGAATGTTAAAAAACTTCTTGAAAGGAAACCGATGTCAACTCATGTACCTCATTGTGACGGGAAAATTAGTGTACTCTTGGGCAACCAGAAAATTGCTTTCAACATTGTGATGGGAAAATTAGTGTACTCTTGGGCAACCAGAAAATTGCTTTCAACATTGTCAGTGGGAATAGTGAAAATGAAAAATGTAGAATGGAAACACCCTCGAAGGAGGAAGGGCACAACTGAAACTACTAATCTTAATGCATCTATAAGTTGTTGGAATGTATGCGTCCATTTAAGTCGATGGGACCAGGTCCTCAACACAGTTACAATATTAGACAGTAAAAAAAATGCTGAAAGGAAAGATTGACAAGCAACTTTACGAGGAAACCTCCTTGCTCAAGGGAGTAAAACCAAGACCTATTTTCAATAGGACTTTTCAAATTCCTTCCACTAATCTTCTCCAAGTAAAAGTAAAAGCCAGTTTACAAAATGAGATTAGCCTGCTAATCTCCACACTAAGCAATATCTCCTATCACTTAGCTGAGCCAGAGCAGATACAACACTGCCCACTATACTAACCCTCACCAATTAATATAGATTTTTCTAAGCAGATACCACACCACCCACTAAACCACCACCCTCTGGACGATTTAGATTTTGACTAAGCAACAGCAATGTTACCCACTAAATCACCTAACTCTAGATGACTTAGACTTTCAGAAACCGAAACAAGATCTGAATCCTTTATAGATTAGGATTATATTTACAATGTAAGCACATGAGACACAAAGCTCTAAGTACAACAAAGACTCTTCTTCGCTGATTCAGGTCCCTTTGTTGAGTTGGCCAATGTTCTTCCTTGAAGATGGCCTTCTTTTCGAGCTTATGAATTTTGAGAGAAAATCCAAATTTATTTTGCCAAATCTTGAGTTTGTGTTTGTTGGAAAGAGATAATATATTGAAAGTGAACACAAACTCCTTGAGCCAATCTCATTGGCTGAAGGCCTGCTGTTAGAAAAGTTGTGCACTTGCCGTAGCAATTTTTCTGACGTATCAACTTTTTTGACAACTGTCTTTTCACCTTTCCATATCGCAGTCTTGCGGGGACTAGGTCCCTTGCAAACTTCTTTATGAGTTCTTGGAAGGTTTGCTGGCTGACTTCCCTTTTTGGATGAATGAATTAATTATGGTGTTTGTCATGTATAAAATATCAACCATAATGAATTATTACCTATTCGACAAACACCCTCCTCCATTCTGATTGGCGTACTACGCTGACATCTCACCAACCTCTGACACGACAGCTTTACAGTTGTACCCTATTATGCATCTGATGGAGATGATAGAGAGAACTCTGCGGGGGACCAAGTCCCTACATTTGTGAGACACTGAAACAAACAATCTCGGCCGCTCTTCGTATTGGTGTAGGACACTGCACTTTTCACCTACCACCTGACGTGACATCTTTACAGTTGTACCTCATTTGAATCTAGACGAGAGCACTCTGCCGGGGACCAGGTCCTTGCATTTGTGAGGATCATCAAAACACCTAAAATATAACATTTTTCCCCTTTTTGATGATTACACACAAATATTCCTCACACTAAGTGTATTCATTCACTTCCCTGTCAGTAGTCCCAGTAACAAGGATCTGATTCCTTGTTAAATCGATAAGTTTGTTAAATCATCAAAACTTCATATCAACTTCGAACTAACATCTCATATCACCTTAGAACTAACATTTTCCTCTTTTTTGATGATAACATACTTATTCTCCAGTTCCCCTTATCAACAAGAACTCTTCGGGTAACTGGGGTTTCATCATCCTCGAAGTTTGTCAAATTATCAAAACATCAAAATAGCATTTTCCCCCTTTTTGATGATGACAAACAACTTCTTCCCCCTATCGGCAGGACCAGGTCCTCCTCAGGTAGCTAGCATTGATTCCCCCTATTGAAATGACCAGATCTTCTTCAAGTAGCTATCATTTATTCCCCCTATCAGCATGACCAGGTCTTCTTCAAAGTAACTAACATCATTGATCTCATACCTTAACAATTATTTTCCCCCTTTTGACATCATAAAAAAGGGTTAAAACAGTAAACCAAGTTGACAGAAAGGCCGTTCAAGCAAATTTATGGCCACTTGGGCAACACTGGGCATAAGTACTCGACCCACATGTACTCGACCTCTATATGCTGGATGTCAGTAGAAGAGGTGGGTGTCACCTCAACATCCATCTTCTTATCTCTCGAAACACGAGCCTGTCTGCACATCTCAGTAATAAGTATAGGGAAATGAAATGAGGTTCGGTGTTGTTTGGCCCTCATGGACATCTCTTGCTTAATTAGCAACCCCAAATTCAACCTTTTCCTCGATATAATGGAACCAAGACAGGTAGGTTGCCTTCGGGTGGCATAGGATACACTCGTTCTTTGATGGCTTAATGGTGCAGCTAATGAACCCAAACCAGTCTCTGGTAGTAATGCTTAGGACTATCATCTTGATAGGTGCACCTCGGGGTGACATCGGAGAGGAGGGGTGCTAGCCAACCCTTGAGATCCTCCAAAGTCTACTTCTTAATCAAATCTGGGTAATCATGCATGAAATCTGTTGAGCACCCAGTACCGCATTGATATTCGATCACTACACTTGACCTTCTTTCCCCGAAGAACCAGAAAGTCAACTAGTTTGAAGGCACTAGCCTGCTTCTTCCCCTTCGATACCAGTTCTCCGTCGGCCAAATAGAACTTCCGGACCGAAGTAGGAATGTATGGAACTCAGGGTTTAGCGAAAACTTCAAACTTGTGGAATCTTAGAGTGTTTCACCCATCCGAATGTCTATCCACCACATCATCGTTAGACAATCTCTTCTCTTCTAGGATGGTCCTCAAACCCTCAGCCTTTAGTCGATTGAGTGATCGGGAAGGAGGACCTTGAACTGGTGGTGCCTAGACAACTGTCTATGCTTGGGCTGCAGCTGGAAGAGGAGTAGGAGGTACGAGGATCCTAGACGAATCATTCATCGATTTGGATCATAGCTCCCCTCTCCTGGCCTGTAATAACTAGTCATTTTCCGGCTTGGAGATAGAGGCCGGAGAACCCTCATCTGACTCTCACTATTGTAGGTCGTGAGGTGAGTGGAGTAGACCCCTTTACTATCGGAGTTTTCCTCCACAAGTGTCAACTAAACGAGTGCCTTGCCTTTGTCTTTACCTTCTTTCGAAGGAAATTTCATAATTTTTTCCCAGGAAGCAACTGTTTCTCATTGATAGTAATTCCACCTGCCCGCTTTCGGGGTGATATGTCTCTACAATCAACTTTGGGTCTAGCCATTCCTGCCAAACAATGTAGAAAACAATAGATATAGTTAAGAAAATTTCAGAAAAAAGAATTGCAGGAAGAATCACTGAACTGGTCGGTGAGTTGTCGAACCACTTTTGTGAGCCAGGTCGGGCTTGCCGAAACTTCCAGAATAGAAATGCTCAAAAATCAAAGATGGTCGGTGATGTATAGGGCCATTCGATGGATCAGCAACACCTTTCGTCAGACCGCCGACCCATTTTGGCGAACTAGAAGTAGCTCGCCGAAAGTTAAAAAACAATTTCAAGAATTTGGGGCATAGAAGGGCAATCAGGAAATACTTCGGGTAGTGGCTGACTGAAGTTGGCAAGCCCAGGCATATCGCCGAAAGTTACGAAACCTAAACTCAAATTTATAGAATTAATAGGTGATCTACGGGACATTGAGTGAACCGCCGAACCACTCGGCGAGCTTGACCCAGCTCGCCAAATAGCCTAACGTTCCAGATTTTTGTCCCACACTTCAAAATCAAGCCCGTAGCCCATGAAAACAAAATTAAACACTCACATTATATAATTTAAGCTAGACCCATTCCCTTGGGGTACTCAGGCTACCCCTGATTTGGCAAAAATTGTCTAAATGACGTGTTTTTCCCTTAAGAATGCTGTCAACCGCTCTTTCATCCAGAAAATTTTGATAACGAGCACAATTCCAGGTTACTCAGACTTCACCTCACTAGACCCACAACCTAATCAAGGCAACCCAATAATTTAATTAGTTAATGACACGGGAAATAACCATTTACGACCAATTAAATACACTTTCACTTCAGAATAGTTAAACAAACTACTACACGATCAACCCAACACCAATTAAGCACGGAGATACATCACAAAAAACACTTGCATTCGACTTCAACCAACTATTTAAAAATGGGGTTTGGAAAACCAACCTTGTATGCCAAAATATGTAATGCTAGGAAGAAAAGTAATCCCCGAGCAAAAATCCCAAGCAAGACGAGAAAAAAAATACGGGAATACGAAAAATAAAATATCATTTGTGAGAGTACGGAAGTTGAAAAGTAAGAAAATGAAGAGAATTTGAAGTTAAAGCGGTTGGCCTCTTAAATACACTGCAGTTCGTGCGCCAGTTAGCGAAGTAAGTCGTATCTGCCGACCCACTCGGCGATGCACCAAGTGGTGCTTCAGCTCGCTAAGTTTAACAGAATTCCCAACAATTAAGGGGTTCAAACAACGGTGCTCATGGACCTGTTCGGCGAGTCTCCTACTGAGATTTTGGTCCATTGAGTTTTATAAAATCCCTCATCAAGTTGGGTGGTGGTTCAAATGACGGTCTAAATCGAGCATGTCGACCAGTTCAGCGTGTCACCAATTGGAGTTTTAGCTAGCCTACTACTCTTTTTCCAACACTTTCAACTTTCCACCCTGCAAAATCAACACCCATTATTCAAAAGAAATTTTAAAAACATTTAAAAATTGGGTTACCTCCAAAGAAGCACCTTAGTTAATGTCGTGACACAAGGAGATACCAATTCAAGCTTTATTTTTGGGATTGCCCATTGTGTCACTCGGCAACCCTCCTTTTGGCCTTGGATTCAAATGAGTTGAGATTTGACCCATTTGTGTCCCCAGCTGTTTAATGGAGATGGGGTGAGAGGTCACTGTGTGATTTAGAGTTGAGATGTCATCCTTCATCTCTTTCAACACTTTGTCCGACCCTTCCACTTCGTTAACAATGCGTGAAAACATATCTTCAATGCGAAAATTCTTAGGGTCAACCTTCTGATCCTTGGGATTTTAATGCTCATGGGGAGGTACATATCTCTTCTTATCCGTATCTCTCTCCTTCCAAATTGCATTGTTGTCACGACCCAAACCTAGGGCCTAGACGTGACATGGCGAATGAGGAACCCGAAGGAACCCCAAACAAGCCTCTCAAACTTGTCATCACACTTCATCGGTCGGGGAAGTACATTCAACATTAAATAACGGGAATTAGGGACTAAGGGCAAACCATTTCAAAATAACATCATAGAATAAGAGTCAAGCTCATTTACAAAATACTTATCCAACGCACACCTCTACATACATAGATAGGACGGGGGCCATGACATACTACCGGCTCCCCTTATAGTCAAAATACAATTGCAAGCTAAAGTCTCAAAACGTAGGAGTAGGAAACATAACATAGCCCTCGAATCATTGAGAACTCACCAACAAACTCGGATAAGCACCGTACTAGCCACGTGGATGGAGAGAAGGATCAAGAGTAGCTCCGGTCCCTACATGGTGACATCATGTAGGCAAAATATACGTCAGTACTTTGGAATGTACTAAGTATGCGGGGTGCAATACAATAATAGACAAGGACACAATCGAAATGCAAGAAATAGTTCCATAGGCATAATGAATAACAATATGAGGATGCATGATCAAGTGAAGTCAAAAATGTGTTTAAGTAAATCTATATTAATAGTAGATATCATAGGTGTGTGCATAATCCAACCAATCTATAACCCCAACTTAGGATGGGGGATGCTGTTCAAACCCGGACACCCTGGTGGCAAAGTATAAACCCCTCCATGGTTGATGTTGGTCACACCCCAAGCATCCTAGGTGGTGAGGTATAAGCCCCTCACATGCTTGATATTGGTCACACCCCAAGCATCCTAGGTGGTGAGGTATAAACCCCTCACATGGTTGATGTTGGTCACACCCCAAGCATCCTAGGTGGTGAGGTATAAACCCCTCACATGGTTATCCGGTTCTTTTCCCCCGGATCGGGCATGGTCATGCAACACTTTATATAGGACATTCATATTAGGCTCTAATGCAATCTCATGTATGGAATAAACATATACACAAACTTAGTTTATCATCAACACATCTCTGGAATGCCATATATCTCATAACTCAAGCCTTAAAGCATCAATTCATCAATTCTCCATAATTGGACATTTTGTCAAACACCTTGAAGGCATGTAATGGGGTCAAAGAGCATGGAAAATAGGGTAGTAATTATGCAGCAAAACCAGTGAACAACCTGTAACAACGCCTTTTAACACCCACAAGACCACATGAAAAATCTCCACAGTAATTCCATGTTTAGATTCAAGTTCTAGAGTCACAACATGCTCAAAACAATCAGTTGTCATGCTAAAATTCACTGTGCAGGAAATTTATACAAGGAACAAGACTAATTTATGAATCTCAACTTAAACCATGAATTAGTGAGTAGAATAGAGTCTAGGCACTACGGGTGGAAGGACCCATGAGTTCAACACCACATACCTTGAGTTTTTATGAAGGTTTTGAGAGTGTCTTCAATGGAAGCTTGGAACTTGGAGCAAGAATCTCTTCAATCTTGAGGAAGGTTTTTGATTAGGGTTCTTGAGAGAAAATGTGTCTAAGTATGGGAGATGTATTTTGGGAAATGTTTTATTAATGGGAATTGAATTAATGCTATATAGGAAATAAAATATGCCCTTGGAAAAACGGGTCCAACACTTAGAAAAAAAAATGAGGCTTATGAACAGTAAATTCGCTCTCTGGAAGTTGCATTTCCTGCACGGACAGATTTTATGAAAATGGGCATAACTTCTTCGTCCGAACTCCGAATGAGGTGAAACGAAGCGCGTTGGGTAGCTAACTCAAAGGGTTTTCCATGGATATGTTATGGGCCACCCAATTATTTGTGTGCTAGGAGATATGACCCTCCAAAGTAGACCCTCGAAAAAGGCTTCACTTGGAAATTTCGGATTTTGATACAGTTGCTCTAAAATTTGGGTTAGACCCATTTCCCACTCAATTTGACCCCCTAAACAAGAATATGAAGTCGGATTTTCAAAAAACGAAACGGATTTTTTGATATAGCTAAAACAAGTTTCCGGCAACTTCTGAAGCATATTTTTAGGAACTTTTTGGGTTGTTTCAATTGTGATCATGCCATTCCCTTTCACGGTCTCTCCATCCATCATCACATTCTCTATTTCAACCTTGATTCCCACCCGGCCTAGCACAACTCCGACATAAACCATCACCTTGATTTGCAAGGAAGGTCACTTCCTCATAGTAAAGAGCATCAAAATGTGAATCCTCGGGGGTCACCCCGCTAACACCAACAATATTCACCGCTCTAGTACCACTAGCCATGACATTCTTTGACAAGAGATCTAATTGGGTCATCATTTTAGCCATGTTCTGATTGCTCTCTTGATCCTTCTCAATCTGTTCTTTCTTCATCCAAAATGTCAAGGGCGATACCTGATCCTTGTATACCAGGCTCAATTTATCTTGGTCATGTTATCAAGCAACACAGAAGCAATCTCAAATGGCTGCTACATAATACCACTTTGGAGAAGTTGATCAACCACTCCCTTGTTCACCGAATCTAAACTCTGGTAGAAATACTATAGCAAGACGTTGTTTAGGAGTCCATGAGTCGGGCATTGAATTAGCAATTTCTAAAACCGAAGCCAAGTCTCGTGGATTGGCTCAACATCAAAGCGTTTAAAACCTTGGATATTATCTCTTAAAAACATCATCCTCGAAAGAGGAAAGAATCTTGTGTAGAATCGTTCCGTCAATTCATCACAAGTCATGATTGAGTCTCTTAGGAGATCGGCTAACATTTGGTAGCCTTTTCCATCAGTGAGAATGGGAACAACCTGAGTCTAACCGACTCATTAGATATTTTCTTGAACGATAAAGGGCCACAAATGTCCACGAAGTTTCTAATGTGGTCATGGGGGTCTTTATGCATTAAACTACCAAATAGCCCCCTTCATTTGCAAGAGTTGCAACATTGTGCTCATTACATGAAACATTACATTCCTCACGATCGGCGGTAGCCTGATTGCTTCAACACCACCCAAGTGTCTGTCATTCACATTGTCCTTGTTCACATCATTTAGATTGCCAATATCATCATTATGGCCCAGCTGGTGGGCATTGCTACCGTTTACGCTCATGTCATCACATATTCAAAGGTAACAAACAATAAAAAATAGTAAGTGGGTTCAACTATAATACAATAAAATCACAAACAAGCTTCAATAAAATAATTCAATAACACCACTCCCTGGCAGCGGCACTATTTTTGATAAATGCTCAACTACAGCTCATCCAATACTAGGTGTAGGAGATCATAATCTAGTATTTAATCCAAAGAAAGGTTGGGATCGAACCCACAAGGTGAAGTACCATATCAAATTTAATTAGGAAGTAGAGATTAGATTCTAATCGGTAATAGAAGTTGACATTGTCAAAATCAAAGGTTTAACAATGAATGTCAGATAGGGGGTTTTAAGGTGTCAATCAACAAGTACAATAATCACTAAAACTGGGATTAGACAAGTAGGACAGAATTCTTGGGATGTGAATGATTATAGGTTAATTTCACTAGACTATAGGTCCAATAGTTTTTTCTCAAAAAACTATTATGGTTCCGGAGAGTTCTCCCGAACCTCGATAAGCTTGACACTAGATAACAACACAAAACCTTAATTTATCTACTCTCTCGAGCTAGATAGGTAGGAATGAGTTAAGATTCACTTTCACGAGCTAAATCCATTACAACCCACACACAACAATCATCAATCGATAACCTTGGTTTTAGAACCTCTCTCGAGCAAGCCTAAAACTCTATTATAAAATTGTATTTGCAACTACAATTCAAAAATTACTACTCAGCTATCAATCAAAACCACATTAAACAACATTTAAATTATTAAACAACAATACCCATAGGCTAATTACGCAAACAATCACATGATCACACTCCAAGAATTGGGGTTTTAGCGAAGCATCATAAAAAGATAGAAATCAATACCAAAAACATTCTCCATGATCTAAGTATTTAAATCCAAGTCTTTAAAATGATCCAAAGTGCTTAAAATCAAAGGCCCACGTTGAATCTACTTGAAAAACCCTTCAAAGTTGTTCTCCAGTGGAAAATACTAAGAAAACTCTCCAAAAATGGAAGAAAACTAAAACTAGACTTCAAGAATTAAAACTAGTACTCCTTTGAACTCTTTTAAAATTCAATTTATTGTGTCCCAAATTTGGGCTGCGATGACCATTAGGCGAGGTAAGTCGAGTGTCACCGACGCACCAATCGCTCCATCTCATTGCCGGTCTTCCTTGGCTTTTAATCCTTAAGGTTCTGCAAGTTTAGGCGATCTAGAATGTGTCACCAATCCAGCTGGCGGTTCACCGAATATCCAAATCCATCGCAAAGTTGGATTCTCACCAAGGTTGGAAGACTGGAACTTTAGGAGAGCTTAAGTGCCACTCGGCGAGTCACTCAGTGGCTTTTGCAATTCTCAACATTTAGCTATCTTCAGCCTTTTATCATCTTTTTAGCTCCTTTTCGCCTAGTAATGTCCTTGCCTTGTTCCTTTTGCCTTCTGATGAGACCACAATTTGGACTCATTTAGGGCTTTATTTAGATAGATTTATTGTCCTCAAATGCTTATTTTGTGGCAATAGCTGATGTAAAATCCTCCATTTTGAGGTATTTGGATTAAGGAACAAAACATAGACACTAATTTACAAAAAGGAACAAAATGATCTGAAAGAATGAAGAAATGAAAGCCTGGTAATCGCCGAGTCTCTTTGGCTAGTCGCCGAATGGACACCATCTCACCTAAAGTTCCAGTGCGCCAAACCCTGAAGGAAAAAGTCAATTCGGTGAGAGAAAAAATTAGTCAGCGTGTCGCCGAGTGGTTCCACAATGCAGTGTTGGATCGCCCAAAGTTATAGAACTTGAGGATGTTGAGGACAAAGCAGAAAGGTGATGGAACTGACTAAAGGGCGGATCGTCGAGTTGATCGGCGAGCCCGACTTACTGCACCGAATGGCCTTTCGTAGCATATTTTTGGTGACTATAAATACATTTTCAAACATTAATCTTAAGAGCTTTTTATAATATTTTGATAATCCATTTGAACTCATAGTATTGAGACAAGTTTTTCCTAAGCTTTGAAGAATTGAAGTTTTCCATTTTTGAGAAATTGGAAGTGGGTCTTTGAGATTCTTCTGTTTGGACCTTTGTAAAGAAGAAATTAATCTTACCCAGTTGATGGAAACACAATTTGGTAACGATTTTTATCTTTTTATAATGTCTAGCTAAACCCTCAATTCTTGGGGTGTGATTATGTAATTATGGGTTGATTTAGTTTATGGGTATAGCTAATTGTTAGTTTAAATGCTATTTAGAAGTGGTTTAATTTAAAGGATTGTAGTTGCAAATGCAATTTTACTTTTGTGTTTTTGGCCTGCTCGAGAGAGATATTTTGAAACCAAGATTATTGAATTGATGGTCTGTGGGTATTAGGTTGTTATGGGTTCAGCTCGAGAGAGTGAATCCTAAAACCTTTTCCACACATTCAATTCGAGAGAGTGGATGGACTAAGGCATAGGCTTTTCTTATTTGCTCGCTTGTTGGTGTTCAAAAGAAACCAACTTGATTCAAGGAAAATTGTTCGAGAGAAAGTTTATCTTCTCTACAGTCTAGCTTAATCACTAACATACAACTATTTTCTAACAGTTGCAATTACCCATTTTTCTAAATTAACCTATAATCGAATCACATCCCATGAACCCATCTCATTATTGTTATTTCTAATTATTTGCTACTGCTATATTTGATAATTTGTAACCAAACCCCCCTAGTATTTGACATTCGTGTCAACCCCCTAATTTGAATAATGTTTTTATTCGCAAATGTCTATTCCTATGATTGACTTGAACATATTTGTACTTTACTTTTGAATCTTAAACATTTACCACTCCCTATGGGATTCGACCCCAACTCATTTAGTTGGGTTATATACTAACTAACGATCGTTCACGCATAGAACTGGATTAAGTGTCTTTGATAATGTTATTCAATCAAAATGGCGTCACTGCCGGGAAGTAGTGTTGGTTAAGATTCTTTAGTTAAGTTAAATTTTGTTCTTGTTAGTTATAGTTGAATGTACTTACTTTTAGTTTTGGTTTTCATGTTGCTTGTTTATAGCAGAATAAAGGAGCATGTCTTGTAGCAACAGTGACCAAATGGACCACTCTCCTTTGACAATGATGATTCTTAGGGATAACATCCTAATTTTCAGGAAATTAGAGGGTAAGTCAATCCATGAGTTGTGGCTGCGATTTAAGTCACTATTGTTGCAATGCCCAACTCATGGAATCTCTAATAACATGCTACTGGATTGCTTCTAGAGAGGTCTTGGTCCGGAGAACAGGGTAGTGGCTGACCAAATTTCTTCAGGTGGTCTCACACGACTACCATATGCAATAGCAACCTAGCTCCTTGATCATATCACAAAGACAAACAAAGAGACTGAGAAGGACCAGGTCTTTGCCACACTGTTGACTCAACTGGATCTAGTGGCCAAACAGATCATGGAACTTGAAGCACCAGACAAAAAGAAAGAGCGGTACATTCCCCATCATGAGCGTATAAAGCCCAAGGTGTACGAGGGTGGACAAATTGAAGAGATACTCTTACTTATTCTTCACAAAGTCGAAGAACACGACAAAGTGTTGAATGAGATAAAAGTGAATGTCTCAGTGCTAAACTAGATGACTGCCTCATATTCCATATCTATTTAGATGTTGGAGACCCCAATGGGTCATGTGTTTTCTCGTTTCTACCCAACAACCCTAAGTATGAAGTTTGAATGAAGACTTGCGTCATGCCACGACGTTAACTAAGGTGCTGCATGGGAGGCAACCCAAGTTTTATTTTCTTTCTTTTTTAGTTTGAAATAATGGTGTGTTGATTTTATAGGTTAAGGTGTGGAATGTGTTTGAAAAGTGTAGATTGGTGAGCCAAAAGACCAATCGATGACTCGCTGAAGAGATCAGCGAGCCCGACTTGGACCGCCGTAGAACGCAAAGAATTTTAAAATTAGAGTCTGTAAAACTCGGGGAGCCCAGGAGCGAACTGGCGAATCACTGACTAGGTCGGTGATCACGACTTAGTCCGCCGTTTAGACCTCCATATTAACTAGAGGTCCTGTAAAACTCATCAAGGTAAGTGCCTACTCGATGTGTTGCTGAGTGGTTCGGCGAGCAAGATTAATGTTGTCGAATGAGCGAGAATTGGATGATTTTTAAAGGCCAAAAGTTCAAAATCTTTCACATTCCCTCACTTTTCAACTTTCCAAACTCGTACCCATACTATATTTACCTACTTTCTTGTGTTTTTATCTATTATTAGTCATTGTTGCATGTTCCAAGTTGGATTTATTTTCCGCCTAGCATTTTAGAATATTTATTCGGCTTTTAAGGTTCATTTTTTTATCGTAATTATATGATTGTGTGCCTAATTTAATTCGAATATCTTCCTATAATGCCTATATTGTTGATTTCCCAAATATTGTGTGCCTTAAAATTGGCTAAAACTGTTGGGTGTTGCTTACATGTTGTTGGATCTAGTCAGGTGAAGTTTAAGTAACCCGTATTTTTGGTAAATGACATATTTTGTCCAATGATGGAGTGGTTGACGCCATTCTTAAGGGCAAAAGTCGTCAAATGGCCAAATTTGGCCAAACCAAAAGGAGTTTGAGTATCCCCAGGGAATGGGTAGTATGGGTCTAGTCTTTATTGAATGAGTGCATGTTTTGATTTTGTTTTTGGGGGCTTCGGGGTTGAATTTGGAAGTCGAGGTAAAAAGTAGGCACATTAGGCCGTTTGGAGAGCTGGGTCAAGCTCGCCGAACGACTTGGCGGTTCGGCAAATCTCCCTATATCTTCTTTAATTTCGTGGTAAAATTGATTATGGGTTCTGTAACTTCCAGCGAGAAACTCAGGTTCACCGAGTGCACTTGATGACTTGCCGTTTATTTTTCTAGATCGCCTTTTCTGTTCCTCTATCCCCTAAAAGGCACTGTAATTTTTGGCGGTCTAGTCCTTGCTCACTGAATGCTATCGGCAATTTGCCAAAAGGTCCACCCATCGTCGACATGCCAAATGTTCTAGGAATTTTTCAGCTAATCCTTTCAGCAAGCCCGATATGGCTCTCCAAAGTGATTCGGCAACTCTCTGACTGGTTTGATAAGTTTGTCTGCAACAATTTTTTTGTGCATTTGCCCTAAATTGTTCCTAACTCTTTGTAATGTTTTTGCAGATATGGCTAGATCAAAAGTGGCCAGTAGAAACATGCCGCCCCATAACAGAGCTAAGAGAATAAAAATGAACGAGGATGCAATAGCATCCAAGGCAAAGGCTACTAAACTTCCCACAACACGTGGGAAGAGAAAGGGTAAGGCACCTGCACCTGCGTCATCGGAGGTCAGCTTTGATAGTGACGACATCTATGCCACTCTCCTCACCACTTCTGAGAGTGAGGGTGAGCATCAAGAGCATCAAGCTGCCATTTCTAAGCCTAAGGATGATCTACTAGCAGCCCATAGAGTGGAGCTGCATTGAAAGAGGCTGAATGATCCATCTAGGATCAGGCCATCCTAGGCCACTACTCCTTCTCCCGCTCCAGCACAAGCCATAGTCCTAGCACCACTGGTGCAGGGTCCTCCTCCTCGGTCTATGAACCGACTGAAGACTGAGGGATTGAGGACCATCATAGAGGAAAAGTGACTATCAACTGATGGTGTCATTGACCGATATCTGAAGATCATGAGTTGCCTACGTCCCACAAATTATAGCTGTTCACTAAACCCCGCGACCCTTATGCTCCAAATTGGGTCCGGGAGTTCTACACTGCTTATGGAGCCCTACTGCCATAAGACAAGAAGCGGACTGCCAAGTTCAAGCCGGTAGACTATGTGGTTGTGAGGGGAAGGAAAGTAAAGTGTGATAGTGATGCTACCAATGCAGTTCTGGAGTGCTTAAATGATATTAACGATGACTGTAAACACATGATCAGGACAAAAATGCTTGAGAACATGAAAAAATGGTTGCCCCCCTCTGATATTAGACGGTACTCCCAAGTGGCTTGAGGTTGGGGCAACCTTTGAAAAGAAGGACCTCAATATAGCAACAAGGTTCTGGTTTGGTTTCATCAGCAGTACCATCATGCCATCCCAGAACGAGTCTATTCTATGGCATGCCAAAGCAGCCATTCTCAGTTTCATCATTGATGGGACAAGGCTGAATCTGGGGATAATTATTGTACAAGAAATGCTTATGAGGGCCGAGTAGCGCCAGACTTCCCTTCCCTTTTTGATGTTGATCATTGATCTGTGCAGATGGGATCAACTTCCTAGAGATGAAAAGAAAGATGTGAAAGTGATTCCCACATCTTCTACCGACATCTAGAGGATTGAGGCGGAGTACTTGAAAGATAAGGCAGAGAAGAAGAAGGCAGCTCCGGTGGATACATCCCTAATTTTTTATCCTCAGACACTACCTGCAGAGGCATCATTGCCCACTCCGGCCTCCAGGCCTTCAGGTACGTCTAGTGATGTTCCTTCTGATACTCTCAATTTCTGTCCTGCTCTATTTTCTCCCAGATTTGGTACTACTATTGGTGCTGGCTCTTGGCCCTCGCTTACTCATGTTACATTACTATGGATGGGGCAGCTATCCTATTCTGCTGATCGCCGTGTTGCCAGACTTGAGGCCTTCATTCTGGGCATGATTCATACAACCCTCGTTGATACAGTGACACCTTTCAGTGCTATCATTGATGCCCTTGTGGCTAGGATAGCGGTGTGCAAGCATAGTTAAGGGGCCATTGATGAGGTGATGGCTTTAAAGGCCGTTATTGCTATGCTGAGGAGAGATGTGGACCAGCTGAAGTCCACCAACATGTCTATGGTTTTTGGGATGGTGGAGATCCAATATCTGCCAGTTGAACTAGATATGCCTCCGGCTACCACCGGAGATGATGTTCGAGCTGAGGAGGTAGTTGATCCCGAGTCTAAGGTTGAGATGGATGAGGAGATGCTAAGGTTGCTAATAAGGCTTCTTACGAGGACCTTACAGAGACTGAGGAGGCCATGCTAGATGCAGTTGTGCAGACATAGTTGAAAGACAAACCTTTGGCAGCCCTTAGTGGACCTACTACTATTGATGTGACTCTGGGAACTAATGCCCAAGTTCACAGTGTTACACCGGGCACTAATACCCCGACAGATGAAGCGATTGCGTAGACATGATCTATCTTTACCTCTCTCTCTATCTCTTCTTATTCTTTTTTATATTTTCTTGCATTTGAGGACAAATTGCTTTTGTTTGTGGTGGGGTGAGGTACTTCCATACCTACATTTTGTTTTGATGACATTTTTTGTATATATTGGGTTTTGTGCTATAAATTTTGTTTTGGCACTGTTTTTTGGATATTTGAGCTTGTGGCTCATTGCTTAACTATAAATGATTTTTACCCTTTTTGAAAATTTTGTGCCACCTCTTGATTGTGTTTGAATGTGTTCTTTTGAAAATTTGAGTATCGATTTTGTTCAATATCAATGACTTGAATAGTGCTCATAATCGAACCAAAATGAATGTGTGGCTACGATGAGACTAAATGAAGTTGCATAGGAAATATGTGAACTTTTTGCATCTCATTGTGACTAGCCGATTATCAAATTGAGTATCTTGTGATGAACATTGCACACTAGCAAAAGTTTGGAGTCTTGTTTGACATTGGTGTCAATGCCTTGTGTGATAAGCTTACCGTGAACCATGTATCATGACAACTAGAATTTGCTCCATTGGTCCGGTTGACTAAGTGATGCAAGCTCTTGAAATGATGTTAGGCAACAATTTTAAATAGTGAAACAATTTTACATTGTACCTCTTTTGTGGCCTACCTTGTGAGTATGTGAACTTTGTTTGAGCACCCTTTGAGTCTTACCCTTTTCTTGGAAGAAACTTGATGCAATTGTGACCTTTGTTTATCTATTACCCATAATCCTTATGATTTGTGGTTTGTTAAAATAACCAACTTAGGCCAAGCTTAAGTTGGGGTGTGGTGAAAAGTGAAGGTGAATCATGAAGTGCAAAGAAGTCCGCTTTGACCCATGGTTTTGAGAAATATGGAACCCCTCCATACAAAAAAAAAAAAGAGAAAAAGAAAAGAAGAAGAAAAAAATGAAAAAGAATGAAAAAGTTTGAAATAAAGTTGTGAAAATGCAAAAGAAATGGGGTGACCAATAGTCCTTGGAAAGTGAATAATGAGGTGACTTTTGAGCATGAATGATAATGATGAACAAAAGGGAGGAAAGTGTTGTTCATACCACATTTCATGAGGATAGAAGCCACTGAGCCTAAATGACCATACCTTTACACTCAGCCTCATTACAAGCTTTGAAAAGACATTTTTGATTTGAGTGAGTTGAAACAAGTGTTGATTGGAAAATAAGGGAAAACCTATGGGTGAAGTCATGCATGTGTTCTTCTTTGTGAGTGTGAGAGTTGTATATGATTCAGAAGCTATTAGTTGATGAGACATTGTGTATAAATATGGAATCATTCTTTGTGTGAGGGCTTTTGAGTACCTTTGTTGAGCTTGAACTTGCATTTGAAGCAAGTATTGTGAACTTGAGAATCTTTGATATTGGTGAGTCACAACTTTAATCTTTGAGTACACAATTGATCCTTGCATGAGTAAGTTGAGTCTTTTTGTGTGCATTCATGATTGAGTCTTGTGTAGCACTATTTGAGGCATCCTTTTTGAACTACTGAACTTGAGTTTTACTTAAGGACAAGCAAAAGTTTAAGTTGGGGGTGTTGATGAGTCCACGATTTGGAGTCATTAGGGCTTTATTTGGATAGATTTAGTGTCCTCAAATACTTATTTTGTACCAATAACTGATGTAAGATCCTTGATTTCCAGGTATTTGTATTAAGGAACAAAGCATCGACACTAATTAGCAAAAAGGAACAAAATGAGCTGAAAGAACAAAGAATTGAAGGCCTAGTGATCGCCGAGTCCCTTTGTCGAGTTGCCGAATGGCCTCCATCTCGCCTAAAGTTCCAGTGCGTCATGCCCTAAAGGAGAAAATCAATTCGGCGAGATAAAGGAGCAGTCACGTGCCGCCGAGTGGTTCTGCGATGCAGTGTTTGATCTCCCAAACTTACATAACTTGAGGATGCTAAAGGCCAAAGTAGAAAGGCAATGGAACTGACCAAAGGGCAGATCGCCAAGTTGATCAGCAAGCCCGACTTACTACGCCGAATGGCCCTTCGCAGCATATTTTTGGAGACTGTAAATAAATTTCAAACATTAATCTTAAGATATTTTTACCATAAGTTTTATCATATTTTGAGAATCATTTTTAACTCAGAGTATTGAGACAAGTTTTCCTTAGCTTTGAAGAATTAAAGTTTTTCATTTTTGAGAAATTGGAAGTGGGTCTTTGAGATTCTTTAATTTGGACCTTTGTAAAGATGAAATTAATCTTACCTAGTTGATGGAAACACAATTTGGTAACAATTTTTATCTTTTTATGATGTCTAGCTAAAACCCCAATTCCTAGGGTGTGATTATCTGATTATGGGTTGATTTAGTTTATGGGTATTGCTAATTGTTAGTTTAAATGCTATTTAGAAGTGGTTTTGATTCAGTAATTGTGGTTTAATATAAAGGATTGTAGTTGCAAATGCAATTATACCTTCGTGTTTTTGGCCTTCTCAAGAGAGAGGTTTTGAAACCAAGATTATTGAATTGATGGTCTGTGGGTATTGTGCTGTCATGGGTTCAGCTCGAGAGAGTGAATCCTAAACCCTTTCCACACATTCAGCTCGAGAGAGTGAATGGACTAAGGCGTAGACTGTTCTTATTTTCTTGCTTGTTGGTGTTCGAGAGAAACCGACTTGATTGAGGGTATATTGTTCAACAGAAAGTTTACCTCCTCTATAGTCTATCTTATTCACTAACATACAACTATTTTCTAACAGTTGCAATTACCCGTTTATATAAATTAACCTATAATAGAATTACACCCTAAGAACCCGTCTCATTATTGTTATTTCGTATTATTTGTTGCTGCTATAGTTGATAATTTGTAACCAAAACCCCCCTGTTATTTGACATTCGTGTCGAAGTGGAGGCTCTTATAATCGGTGAACACATCAATATGAATACCATACAAGTAGTGTCACCAAATCTTTAGGGAAAATAATATGGGTGCAAGCTCAAGGTCATGAGTCGGGTAGTTCTTCTCATAGACCTTAAGTTGTCTAGAAGAAGAAGCTATGACCTTACCTTGTTACATCAACACATAACCTAGGTTGACCTTCGATGCATCACAATAAATCATGTACCCATCTCAACCATCTGGTAGAGTCAAGACAAGAGCCGTAGTAAACCTGGTATTCAGTTCTAAGAAGTTTTTCTCATATTCATCTGACCACTGAAACTTGTCCTTCTTCTGATTGAACTTGGTTAATGGGATGCTATTCATGAAAGTCCTTCAACAAACCTTCTATAGTAACCGGCCAAACCAAAGAAACTTCTGATATCAGTTAGAGATGTAGGTCTAGTCTAGTGTTGTACTGCCTCAATTTTCTGAGAATCCACTCGAGTCCCTTCGTTGGATACCACATGACCAAGGAAAGCAATTGACTATAGCCAAAATTCACATCTACTGAACTTAACGAATAGCTGGCTATCTTTGAGGGTTTGCAAAACAACTCTCAGATTAGTGGCATGCTCTTCCTCACTTCTAGAATAAATGAGGATATCATCAATAGAGGCGATGAAGAACAATTCCAAATATTATTTGAACACCCTATTCATAAAGACCATGAAAGCTGCAGGGGCATTTGTTAGTCCAAAAGACATAACTACATATTCATAGTGACCATACCGATTCCTAAAAGGTTGTCTTGGGGATGTTACTATCTTTGACATTGAGCTGATGATAAATTTATCTGAAGTTTATCTTAGAAAAGTAACTAGCACCCTAAAGTTGGTCGAACAAGTCATCAATCCTAGGGATGGGATATTAATTCTTGATTGTGACTTTGTTCAACTGACGATAGTCAATGCATATTCTGAGAGAACCGTCTTTCCTTTTCACGAACAACACTTGAGCACCCCATGGATAGATACTAGGTCTAATGAAGCCCTTATCTAAAAGGTCTTTCAACTGCTCTTCCAATTCCTTAAGCTCGGCTGGAGCTATTCTGTAAGGAGGAATCGAAATAGGGTGGGTATTTTGAAGGAGATCTATTTCGACGTAGATTTCCCTTTCATGAGGAACACTAGGAAGATCTTCTGGGAACAATTCTGGAAACTCATTTACTACTGAATTGACTCAAGAATTGGGGTATCGGATTTTAAATCCCTAATCCACATAGGATGGTAGATACACCCTTTGGAAGTCATTTTCCTAGCCTTAAGGTAAGAGATAAATCAACCCATAGGCATTGAGCTACTACCCTTCCATTCTAAGACTGGCTCATTTGGAAACTGAAACCGAACGATCCTTGTTCTACAATCGACTGAGGCATAGCATGAATGTAACCAATCCATGCCTAGAATGATATCAAAATCAACTATTTCTAACTCTACAAGGTCTGCTGAGGTGGCTTTCTAGGAAATTGTGACAAGATTATTTTTGTATAGCCGTCTAGTTATAATAGGGTCACAGACTAGAGTAGAGACTGAGAAGGGTTCTGAGAGACTTTATGGAGTGACACCGAAGTTTACAACTATATAAGGAGTTACAAAAGAAAATGTAGCACCTTGATCTAACAATGCATAAAGATCTAAATAGAAGACTGTCAATGTACCAGTGACCATATAAGGAGAATCTTCTTGGTCTCGATGAGCTTAAAGAGCATACAACTTGTTCTAGTGCTTGCCACTACCAGTATCAGACGAGGAACCCTGTTGAGTGGGGAGACCCGTTGGAGCTGCTGAAGTTGTTGAATGAGCCCTGTGACATCATTTTCCTTGCCTCGCAGAAGGGAAATCCTTCAACCTATGACCAGACTAACCACACCTAAAGCACCCCTCTCTACCTGCAAGACACTTGCCCAGATGATTCTTACCACACATTGGACAAGATGGAAATGTCTAGTTACCTAAAGTACTCCCCTATGACTTAGAGCTTGATGCTCTCCCTTTCTAATCCTATCAAAACCTGGGGGATGGAGCGCTAGCTGATGAAGGTGTTGGTGATGTAGATCTTTACTGAAAGTGTGAGCGATTTCGACCGCCCGACATCTGCTGAGAGTATCAATAGTTACCCCATCCTAGAATTTTTTGTATCCTTGTGAATTTCCCTAAGCTTATCTCCCTCAACTTCTTGAGAATGAGTCATTATTCTAGAGATATCCATATCTCCCAATAACATGGCATTCCTACACTCGGTCTTCACCAGATCAGATACTTCAAACAAAAACTTGCTAATTTGTGCTTTCGAATTGACAACATTATGTGGAGCATACTTGGAGAGTTGGGTGAACTTCAGTCCATATTCTTAGACTGACATTGAACCCTGCTTCAAGTTCATGAATTCCTGAGCCTTAGCCTCCCTCAACTCTCTCGAGAAGAACCTGTGCAGAAAAGCTCTCATAAAATAGTCCCACGTCACAGGAGCTGCATTTTTACCCCTAATTTCATTCCACCGATTGAACTATATATAACCCACATCCTTGAGTTGATAAGATTCTATCTCTACACTCTCACTACAAGTCACTTAAATTACTCCAAGAATTTTCTTGATCTCATCAATGCAATTCTGTGGATCCTCACCAACCCTCGATCCTAGAAACTCTGGCAGATTTATATGAACAAAGTCTCAAACTCTAGTTGCAGTTGATCCACAAGTGGGGTTTGCAGGAAATGCAGCCTGCTAATTGTTCTCGTTGGCTACAATTTGGGCTAACAATTGGATCACATTATGAAATTCTACATTTGTAACCTCATGGTTTGTGACTGGAGGAACTGTGTTAGCATTGTGTGCGTTAGCATTCCCTTTGTTAGCTCTGCTCGGAAGCATGATCTGGAACCATAATGATAGATTAGAATGGAGAAGTTAAATCACAATTAATGCAAAATAGGAATAACAAAAGTAGTGAAATTTTGTTAGAACACCTAGTAGCCTCCCTCTCATAGGGGTGGCATGCTTCATAATCATGAAAGAAACTCCACATAGTGTGGCTTTCAGAAATCCTGGGAATCTTGAACCTGATGCTCTGATACCAAGTTTGTCACGCCACGAGGCTACCCCCTAGACATTACACGGGACCTAAGATCACAAGTGACCTTAAGCTAACCCAGAGTCTGACATATCACAAGCATACCAAAAATATAACTATGTAAATCATATACTAAGCGGAAGCTAAAAACAGAGGATATTTGAAATGGGGAAAACCCCAATTAGTTTGAATATATTAGATATAAAAAGAGTTTAGTGATGACTGAAACAACACTTAAAAACTCGACTTGATTCTACTACAATGTCTGAAAAGCCCCTAACTAAGTTGAGTTTCTTGGACATGCCCCCAGCTAACTCTAACAAAACTCAAAATTGAAAACTAAAATAAGGACTTAAAAGTAAAGAATTTCAATGGTTGTTGACATATGAGGACTCACCACTGAAGTTGTTGAATTCTTACTGAGAGTCAAACAAAGCGTGATCTGGATGTTGAGTTCATGTACCTACATCATGAAATGATGTAGCGCAAAGTATGTGTCAATACTTGGAATGTACTGAGCATGCAAGATATAGATATGCTAAGTTTAACAAAGTGTATAGGTTGAACAATGCATAACTGAGCAATCATATCTGAACAATGATATAGATATGTACTAAAGTATAACTGGATGTAATGACCAAGTACTAATCATGACGATAACATGTTGACTTAATACTGACGTAAGTGCTGAAAACTTGGTTAATGAAGTAAGAGTTTGACTTTGTAAGCTACTATTAACCTCCATAAACCACGTGAGCTAAGCATGTAGTCCGATGTATTCGTCCCATCGAGAAGACCTAATATAACTTGCCAGGGCTATAGAGGCATGACTCTAGCTTGATCACTAAAACTAATGCCCAACTAAGGGGACTTATGAATCTATGTGGGCATGTAGCTCTGGGACTTTAAGGGTATGCTGAACCCTAGTCCAACTCGGTGCTAAGTTTACTCCCAACTGAATATTCATGAAGCTAAAATGCACCGAATACTGAATAGCTCAAAACACTAACATGCTAATTGAGAATGCCACATTTATATACTAAGAATATGACATTTGAAATCTGAAGCATGATTTTCTGCCCAATAGCAAGTATAATTCATGAACTAGGATAAACTTACACAAGCTAGGATTCTTAGTTTTATGCATGTAGTTATAATAAATTATCAAGAAATAAGTTATTTAGATCAAAGAACCATCACCACAATAAATCTTGAAAATCTAGAAACCTTAGGTTTATATAGTTTATGAGAATCTAAAGAAATCACTGAATTCTAGGGATCTAATGGGTGAAAGGAACCTACTTGTTCAATCCCACATACCTGGTGATAAAATCTATAGAGAAATCCTTGGGATTTCAGTGCTAATCTTCAAAGAACACTCTTGCTTGATTTTCGGAGAAGTGTTCCTCTTTTCCCCTTCTTTTCACTCTAAGTTTTGTGATTTTTGGAGAATGAGGGTTTTAGGTATTGTCTGATTAGATTATTAGGCTTAGACTGAGTAAAATGATGTAGTTTAGTCATCAAATGACATAGTTTAAGTACCCAATGCAGAGGGGAAAAGACCAAAATGACCTTGACTTAAAATTGAGAAAGTGTCCTTTTCGAGAGAACTGATGGACCATCATAAGGACCATGACTCGTAAACTGGGTCGTCGTAATGGCCCTGCCCAACAGGTCTCTACTGAAATGAGCGTAACTTTTTACTCTGAGCTTGGATTTTAGAAAAATCGATGGTATTAGTAAGATCACTCAAAGATTTTTTAATTTTATAGGTTATGGGCCACCTATTTTATTTTGTGATAAAAGATATGACCATTTGAAACTGACCCAAACTTTAAAGGATGAACTACCCCATTGACGATCCACTTCAAAGATCGTTTGAAGCACCACGGGCCGTGTAGGCCACTACTGTTCTTTACAATTACTTGGGGGTTTCAGGGGAACTTTTAATTGGCCACATGACGGCCCATCTGGAGTCCCACGGCCCATGAAGGGCTACGTAGTCCTCCATGCTTGGCTGGGTGTGAACCACGATGAGGTTGACGGGTCTCGGTCCTGTTCACAACCCATGAACCCATGTGTGGTTCCCTCTTTTTCTGATGGTCATTCTTAGTAAGGTTTTAGGGTGTTATAGCCTGGATTGGCAAGTATTCTAGGTTAGTATTCTTGTGGTATGATATGCACTCTACCTGGTTTCATGTGATATAAGTTGAGTGTGATGATAACTAGATTGTATTGACGTGAAAGCATGTTCTTGGCATATTTGAATCAAATTTTGGAAAGAAAAGAGGCTTTGGATAATATTTTTAGTAGACTACTCTTTTTGAAAATTTTTAACTCCTTAGGTGTCGGCTACTTGTTTTTAAACTTATTTGTACTAATGGGAATTGCTTTTGAAGGGAATAGATCTCAGTTTTTGCCTTGTAAGGCAGATTTCAATAAGCTTTAGCGGCTTGTATTCTCCACTTCAGGTTTTTACTTTGACATTATTGATAAGCTTTGGCATCCCACAAACTGAATTCTGGGTATTTTCATTTACATTTTCTAATAGGGTTCCATAGATGCCTCAGGGCATCACAGAATAGACTGCCATACAACTCTAGAACTTTTTGCACTAATCCTGTGTTGGCCACATCTGGAATGTACCTCTTGGTGTAGTTGACTGCCAGTGTGATTGTTTTGTGTGAGTGTTTGGTTGTTGATCTCCTTATCAGTAGTCGTAGTTACTGTCGATTATTATTAAACTCACGTTAGATTCATCGTTATATATATATGTGATCTTTTTGAGTTTGGTCGGCCTATGGTATCTACTGAATACCCCATATTTTGGTAGTCAGATTGTACTTTTGCATCTTTTTTTGATGCAGCTCCCAGTATTAGATACCCTCATTGAGCATTGGATCTCTCATGGCTATCACAAACTTGGATTATGGTGAGTTCTTGGCATTTAGAGGCTTGATGCTTTCTTTCTTTTGTACTAACTCATATTTTTGTATTTTGGATCAGTCAACTCTCAATATATATGACTTTTTGTACTTAATAGCTCCTCAATAGGTGAAACTAGGTTTGGGGATTATTTTTTTTTGTATGTTTTTTTCTCAGTCACTCTTGGGCCTATTTTTCATATTTTATACCGTACTATAGATTTATGATATGTCCCTTTTCCTAGATATTATTCTTACATTCAGCATAATGTTATTGTTATTATATAAATTGTGTTTTCCGCATCTAATATCTAGTTTTAGGCTTGTCCGCTTAGTGGTTTGTAGTAGATGACATCTTGGCCCATTTTTGGGTCGTGATAATGTGGTATAAGAGCTTTAGGTATACCTGTCTCACCAGTATTGGGGCAAATGCTAGTAGAGTCTCAATGATTAGTACGATGACGTATGTATCCAATCTTTGAGAGGCTATTGGATATTCTTAAGAATACTTCACTATGTCTTTTTTTTTCATGCGTTGATAGTTGTACTAATATCTAAGCTTCATTTGTTTCACTTTCCTCTTATGTCTTAGACGAGGATGATTGTGGATAGGTGAGAGCTTCCTACACGTCCAAATGAATCCCCGGATAGGGGTAAAGTTAGATATCGACCTAGAGGTTCAAAGAAAGCACAGGCTTTAGCACAAGTTCGACACCAGGAGTGGGCAGCAGCACCAAAGCATGAGATATAAGTTGAGCATATTCAACAACAGCCACATTGTGTGGGGCTATTCCAGCCTCCACCAAGATCAATGGCCACACCAGTACAACAAGATACCTTGGCCATGATCTTGTTCTTCATGAAGGGCATTTCTCAGGCGGTTACCTCTCCTATCACTTTAATGGGACCATAAATTAGAGATGATGCTCAGACTTTAACCTAGGCAGGGGCACATATTGTTCCGACCCCACAAATGTATCATGCAGCTACGACTCCTCGTGTAGTGGATCAATCGATTCTTACTTTTGTTCCACATATAGCTCCTATGCCAGCTATGACATCTAAAGAGTAGAAGATGTTGGGGCAGGTTATCAGATTTAGTCCTCCTTGGTTTACTAGTGTTGTAGGCGAGGATGCCCATAAGTTTCTAGTTAGTTTGAAAGAGATGTTGCATAACCTCAAGTTAGTGGAGTCCCATGGGGTTGACTATACGACTTATCATCCTTAGGGGACAACAAAGTAGTGGTGATGATTCAGCTTTGATGACTTGGGCTCAACTCTCTGAGGCTTTTTTGAGAAGTATGTACCTCATAACTTAAGGGAGCAGTTGAGGGATGAGTTCACTAACCTCACTAAAGGATCACTGTCAATTGTAGAGTATGAGACACAGTTCCATGAGTTGGAAACATGTGCGGCTCTACTGATTCCAACAGAGCATGAAAGGGTGTGTATATTTGTCAGAGGGCTTTCATTCAAAGTTCGATTGGCAATAGAGAAGATGGTGGTATTGGGCTATTATTTTCTATAGATATTAAACCATGCACACACTATTAAGGGGATCTATCATGAGGCTTATAGAGGTAGCAACAAGAACTCTTATCGTTAGGGTGGTTTCAGCGGGTCCTAGCCCCATGACACAGGGTTCCAAGGCCGAGGTTATCCATAATAGTGTCACCCTAGTAGGCTTGTATAGGTAGATTTATAGCTTACAAATTGTGGAATTATACATGCTTCTGGTCAGATAGTTCTGGCACCGATTCAGACTTCTCGGGAGGCTCATTTAGGGTATTTGAGTCGTGGTGGCCAGTTAAGTTTAGTCGAGCAATCCCAAAGGGTCAACAGGGGTCATTATGAATGTTGCATGTTTGGTAACTTTTCTAGAGAGTGCCTTGGGGGTAGATCTTCCAGATATTAGGGTCAAATGGGTTAGCAGTTTTAGTTCCCCACGATTCCAATGCATTCGGCTTGGAGTTGTCCCCAGGGTACCTAAGGTGGTCCTCATGTAGGAAGGTCAGGTGGTAGAGTTGGACGCAACAATATGTATGCTTTTCAACATAAATCACAAGCAAAGGCATTAGATATTGTTATAACAAGTACAAATATCCATATCCTATCAGCTTTCTTAGGCTTTATTTGATCTGGGATCTAACTTTTTATGTGTGTCTACTTATTATTCTACACAATAGAATTTTTCTAGTAGGTAGATGTTTGTGCCTATATGTGTAACTACCCTCATAGGTGATTTTTGATAGTGGATCAAGTATATAGGGCTTGTGTGGTGACCATCTTTGGGTATGATACTTGGGTAGACCTTACTATGTTAGATATTGTGGATTTTACGTGATTCTAGGCATTGTTTGGTTTTCGCCATATCATGTGATCTTGGATTTCTTCTCCAATAATGTTAGTTTCTATGTGTCTAGTATTCCTCCTCTTGTATGGATCACTTCTAATAGTCATATTTCGAGGGGTTTGATCTTCTTTCTAACAATATAGAAGTTGGTAGAGAAGGGGTGTCTATTTTATCTTTCTATGCCCGTGATACTAGGACCGACACTCTTTATCTTGAGTCATTTCTTGTGGTCATAGAGTTTGTTGATGTGTTTCTCACTGAACTACCGATTTTTCTTATGATTGTCATATTAATATTGGGATTGATGTTGAGCTTAATACGTAGCCTTTTTCTGTTCTGCCATATCGGATGGCTCTAGCTGAGTTGAGAGAGCTTAAGGAGAAGCTACAAGAGCTCTTGGCCAAGGGGTTCATCAGACCAGTTGTATCTCCTTGCGATTTTCCTATCCTCTTATTGAAGAAGAAAGATTGTACTGTGCATATGTGCATTCATTACAAGTAGTTGAATAAGGTGACCATCATGAAAAGGTATCATATGTCACAGATTAATGATTTGTATGAATAGCTTTAGGGTGCAGCGGTGTTGTCTAATATTGACTTGAGATCTAGATACCACCAACTAAGTATTAGGGTGGGGGACATCCATAAGACTTCCTTTAGGACTCAGTACAACCACTACAAGTTCTTTGTCATGTATTCTAGGTTAAGTAATACTCTAGCAGTATTTATGGAGTTGATGAACCAAATGCTCATGCTCTATTCGGACTCTTTTTTGATAATTCTCAACGATGAAATCTTGGTCTACTTTGAGAATAGGGAGCAACATGTGCAACACATGAGGATTGTACTCCATATCTTGAGAGATCAGCGGTTGTATGTCAAATTCACTAAATGTGAATTTTGGCTTGAGTCTGTAGTGTTCTTGGGGAAAGTAGTGTCCAATGATGGCATTATGGTAGATCCGATGAAGATTGAGGCAATTCATAGTTGGGTCAAGCCTACCATTCCTATTATGGTTCATAGTTTCATCAAATTAGCAAGCAACTTGTAACACCTCAAATTCAGAAAAGAAGGAAAAATGTAGATTTTAGGTTGCAGGCATGACCTACATCTCCCACATATGGTTTGTAAAAGAATATATTGGTCGTACATGGCATTCGAAGGTGAGTGCGGAAGTGAGGTTAAATTTTAAGGAAAAAGTTAGGACCTACGGTAGCCATGTAGGAACCCTAGGTTGATCTACCAACTATACATGGGTTCCATTGTTAGATGGTCTACAAAAAATTTGTTGAACCTACCTACAACTTACCAGGATGGTTCGTAGTAGGACCTACGGACCATAGGTGAGGCTCAACAGTTATTTTAAAAGGGCTTTGTGGTCCTTTCCTAATTATTTTAACCCAATACTATGTCATTTTACCTTATACCATATGCCTTATATAAATGAATTTAACCTCAATTTAACCACTTCAACTCATTCTCCTAAATTCCAAAAGTTGACCAAGTTCATCCTCTTCAATTTCTCTCTCTAAGGTCTAAGGAGGAAAAATAAGAAGAATATAGAATTTTGAGATCAAGTCTCAAATTTACCATTCTTCTTGGGCTTTTAGAATCAAGGTATGTTAGTATTCACCTGTGGAGTCTTTTCCTCCTTAGGGTTCCTATATTCTCCAATTTGACAAGTTAGAAGCTCCAATTGATGTTCGAGTTTTATTTAATCTCATGGGTTCTTTTCAACTATGATCCAACATATTGTTTTATGTCTTTTTATGCATGAATTGAGATAATTGCATGTTTTAAGTTGAATTCACATGAGCACATGTATGATCCATGATTTCTAGGTTTTGATCACATGATGAAGTTTATGATTATGAAAGATGAATTTATGAAGATATGCATGCTTCTTTATGAAATTGATATAAATGGTTTAAGGTTTCTTTGAGAGTAAATCATCAATGTTGTTGTTGTTGTGAAAGGATGTCTCACATACTACTCAAAACATGATTGTGAAAGGTTCTCTCACAAAAAGGATTCATAAGATTGAAAGGTTTTCTCACATAAGTTTAATCAAGACTAAGGAGCTATTCTAACAAACTTTAGCATAGATTGGCTACTTAATTGTATCTTTTCATGGATAATAAGATGAATATGCTTAATGATTATTTCATGGGATTTAAACTTAGCACCAAGCGGACTAGTGGCGATTACCCATGTCCCTTAACTAACTATGTGCCTCCATAGGTTTGTCTTAGATCGATATTTGCTAATGGATCCACTTTAGCTCAAAACTCATGTTCCTTACATTGGCAAGTAGGACAATCTCTTTTCATTGTGGGATAGGCACCAGATTCCATGTTATTACTCACACGGTGTATGTCGGTTAAAGGTAAAATTCCTAAAATAATAAACTAAGGTTGCTTTCTAAAATTATCTCACATGTGTTCTAAAGATGTTTTGCTTGCATTCACCATGATTATGATTTATTTTTTTCTAACATATTATCTTGTGATTTAGCTTGGTCATTGCATGTCATGTAAAGTCCTTTTTAGCATGATTTCATAACTTTTTTGCATTGCTATTATATTTAGTACATTCCATGTACTAATGCATACTTGTGCCTACATTGTTTCACTAATGTAGGGTCCAACACTTCTATTCCGCACACTCGTTGCTAGATTGACCCTTTGAGCTTTTGGAGAGATTGGAGAGTCCTCATGTTCCAAGGACCGAGACTTTTTAATTTCTTTATATCATTTCCATTTCAGAATTGTATGTGATGTACGGGTTATGTCCAAATCACTTATCTTATAATGTACTACATGGCTTTGAGAGTTATGTTAGACTTACTCTTTTGTCAACTCTTTATGATATAAGACTATTTTTTTAATTCTTTAAATTCTATTATCTTGTATGATGTATGCTAAATAACATGTATATGGCCACTCAGGGTCCTATATTTCATGTCTCATCTAGGGTGTACTTTAGGTCGTGACAAACTTAGTATTTAGAGCACAAAGTTTATAAATATCCTAGGATGTCTCACAAGCCACGTTGAGTAGATTCTTGTTCATGAATATGAAGTGCGCCACATTTATAAATAAAAAGCTATAAGAAGTTTAGGAAATTCCAATTCTTTCATCATTCTAAAGTCGTGCAATATAGTGTAACTCTATAAATATATATCTCTCTCCTAATCCTTATCTGATTCTCTGTAAGATATGGAACCTCTAAGAGCTTACATGAGAAGGAATGCGAATGAGAATGTGGAAAGAAAAGCTCCTCCAAAAGCTCCACGAGTAAATAATGTTGAGTTTTGGGCTATTTTTCAAGTGTTGACTAAAGCCATGAATGCTCAAGCTAATAGGGAGATTGTGGTCCCTGTAAACCCAAATATGGGTGCGGTGGCAACTATAGTGGGCACTTCACTAGGATGAATCCTCTAGAGTTCCATGGTTCCAAGGTTGGGGAACATCCTCAAGAGCTTATTGATGAGGTATACAAGGTGTTTATAATCATGGGAATGACATCGGTGGAAGAGGTGGAATTGGTCGCTTACCATCTTAAGGTTGTTGCTCAAGTTTTGTTCAACCAATGGAAGAAAGAGAGGGTTGTTGATGCGGGTCCCTCTTGATTGGGAAAGGGTTAAGGTTGCATTCCTTGATAGGTTCTTCCTCCTTGAGATGAGGGAGGCATAAGTACTTGAATTCATAAACCTTCGTTAAGGAAACGTGAGTCTAAATTAGTATGCCTTGATGTTCACACAATTGTCTATATATGTTTATACTATGATAACCGATCCTACAATAAGGATGAGTAAGTTTGTTTTGGGTGTGCGCAAAATGGTGGTTGAAGAATGTTGTACCGCCATGCTCTTCAATGATATGGACATTTGTCACCTAATGGTTCTTGCTCAACAAGTCAAACAGGAGAAACTTAAGGAAAAGTTTAGAGAGGAAAATAGGTCAAAGACCGGTGATGGTGAGTTTTCACATTCAAGGTCCGATGGAAATGGTTATTCTAAGTTTCAACAAAGGTTTTCCAGTCAAGGTTCCTCTAATGCTCTGGTTCCTAAGTTCACAAAGATAGTGTGTCTAACCCTAAATCTCAAGGAGGAAATTATGGTGGATTTTCCTTGTCTACTTGTGCTAGATGTGGAGGAAATCATGAGGGAAAATGTCTAGCCAGTTCTAGTGCATGTTTTGATTGTGGCAAGACCAATCATAAGATAAGAGATTGTCCCTCAGTTGCTAAAAATAAAGGAGATAATCATTAACGGGCTTAACCTTACCATTCGTCAAGTTCTATTGGAAGTCAGAAGGAAAACAAATTTTATGCACTTCAAACTCATCATGAGAAAGAGGGTTCTCCTGATGTAGTTACCGGTATGTTGAAAGTCTTTCATCTTGATCTTTATGATTTATTTATCCCAGTGCTACCTTGTTTTTTGTGACGCCATATGTGGCTATGAGATTTGATGTTCTTACGGATGTTTTGTTAGATTCTTTTTTGTCTCTTCTCCTATTGGTGAATCTATTGTCGCTAAGAGACTCTATAGAAATTGTATCATCTCCTTATCCCATAGAATCACTCATGTTGATCTAGTAGAGCTTGATATGTTAGATTTTGATGTTATTCTTTGTATGGATTTGTTGCATTCTTGCTATGCTTCTATTGATAGTAGAACTTGAGTGGTCAAGTTTTAGTTTCCAAATGAGCCCATCCAATAGTGGAAAGAGGGAAATTATATGACTAAGGGTCAATTTGTTTTGTTGTCTTAAAGCTTGAAAGATGATTTCTAAGGGTTGCATATACCATCTTCTTTGGGTTAGATATACAAGTTCTGAAACCCCTACTCTTGAGTCGGTCCCCGTTGTTAATTAGTTTCAGGAAGTGTTTCCCGATGATCTACTCGATGTTCCTCTCGAAAGGGAAATAGAATTTGATATTGACCTCTTCCCCTATGATCTACTCAATGTTCCTCTCAAAAGGGAAATAGAATTTGGTATTGACCTCCTCCTTAATACGCAACCTATATATATTCCTTCTCACCGAATGGCTCCGGCAAAACGTAATGAATCGAAAGATCAATTGAAAGACTTGTTGGATAAGGGTTTCTTCCGAGCGAGTATCTCTCCATTGGGTGCTCCAGTTTTATTTGTTCGTAAAAAGGATGGTTCACGTCCCATGTGTGTTGATTACTGGAATTTGAAAAAGGTTACAATTAACAATAAATATCCTCTTCCAAGGATAGATGATTTGTTTGATAAACTACAATGAGCAAGTTACTTTTCAAAGATCGACCTACGGTCGGGTTACCACCAATTGAGGGTGAAGGAATATGAAATTCTGTATATGGCTTTTCGAACTCGGTATGGTCATTATGAGTTTTTGATAATGTCATTCGATTTGACTAATGCTTCGGCTGCATTCATGGATTTGATGAATAGGGTTTTTAGACAATATCTTGATATATTTGTAATTGTGTATATCAATGATATTTTGATTTACTGAAAGAGTGAGGATGAGTATACCGATCATTTGAGAATTGTGTTGCAACTTCTAAACGACCAACAATTCTTTGCATAATTTAGTAAATGCGAGCTTTGGTTGACATCCACGATGTTTCATGGTCACATTGTTTCTGGTAAAGGTATTGAGGTAGATCCTATGTTTATGAAGTAGGTTAAGAGCTGCCCCCAAACCTTCTATCCCCTTCGGACATTCAAAGTTTCTTAGGGTTGGTCGGTTACTATAGAAGGTTTTTTCTTCGATTACCCCTCCATTAACGGCATTAACCCAAAATAAAGTTAATTATGTTCTTATGGTAGGAATCATGTGAGAAGGGTTCGTTGTTTATTGTGATGCCTCGAGAATTGGGTTAGGTTGTGTCCTTATGAAGAACGGGAAGGCTATTTGTCACGACCCAAGCCTAGGGCCTAGACGTGACATGGCGAATGAGGAACTCGGAGGAACCCCAAACAAGCCTCTCAAACTTGTCATCACACTTCATCGGTCGCGGAAGTACATTCAACATTAAATAACGGGAATTAGGGACTAAGGGCAAACCATTTCAAAATAACATCATAGAATAAGAGTCAAGCTCATTTACAAAATACTTGTCCAATGCACACCTCTACATACATATATAGGACGGGGGCCATGACATACTACTAGCTCCCCTCATAGTCAAAATACAATTGCAAGCTAAAGTCTCAAAACATAGGAGTAGGAAACATAACATAACCCTCGAATCATTGAGGACTCACCAACAAACTCGGATAAGAACCGTACTAGCCACGTGGATGGAGAGAAGGATCAAGAGTAGCTCCGGTCCCTACATGGTCACATCATGTAGAAAAAATATGCGTTAGTACTTTGGAATGTACTAAGTATGCGGGGTGCAATACAACAATAGACAAGGACACAATCGAAATGCAAGAAATAGTTCCATAGGCATAATGAATAACAATATGAGCATGCATGATCAAAGTGACGTCAAAACATGTTTAAGTAGATCTATACTAATAGTAGATATCATATGTGTGTGCATAATCCAACTAATCTATAACCTCAACTGAGGATGGGGGATGCCGTTCACACCCGGACACCCTGGTGGCAAGGTATAAACCCCTCACATGGTTGATGTTGGTCACACCCCAAGCATCCTAGGTGGTGCGGTATAAACCCCTCATATGGTTGATGCTGGTCACACCCCAAGCATCCTAGGTGGTGAGGTATAAACCTCTCACATGGTTGATGTTAGTCACACCCCAAGCATCCTAGGTGGTGAGGTATAAACCCCTCACATGGTTATCCGGTTCTTTTCCCTGACCGGGCATGGTCATGCAACACTTTATATAGGAAATTCACATTAGGCTCTAATGCAATCTCATGTATGGAATGAACATATACACAAGCTTAGTTTGTCATCAACACATCTCTGGAATGTCATACATCTCATAACTCAAGCCTTAAAGCATCAATTCATCAATTCTCCATAATTTGACATTTTGTCAAACACCTTGAAGGCATGTAATGGGGTCAAAGAGCATGGAAAATAAGGTAGTGATTATGCAGCAAAACCAGTGAACAACCTGCAACAACGCCCTTTTAACACCCACAAGACCACATGAAAAATCTCCACATCAATTCCAAGTTTAAATTCAAGTTCTAGAGTCATAACATGCTCAAAACACCCACTTTTCATGCTAGAATTCACTGTGCAAGAAATTTATATAAGGAACAAGACTAATTTATGAATCTCAACTTAAACCATTAATTAGTGAGCAGAATAGAGTCTAGGCACTATGAGTGGAAGGACCTATGAGTTCAACACCACAAACATTGAGTTTTTATGAAGGTCTTGAGAGTGTCTTCAATGGAAGCTTGGAACTTGGAGCAAGAATCTCTTCAATCTTGAGGAAGGTTTTGGATTAGAGTTCTTGAGAGAAAATGTGTCTAAGTATGGGAGAGGTATTTTGGAAAATGTTTTAGAGATGGAAATTGAATTAATGCTATATAGGAAATAAAATATGCCCTTGGAAAAATGGGTCCAACACTTCGAAAAAAAATGAGGCTTATGAACAGTAAATTCGCTCTCTGAAAATTGCATTTCCTGCACGGACAAATTTTACGAAAATGGGAATAACTTCTTCGTCCAGACTCCAAATGAGGTGAAACGAAGTGCATTGGGTAGCTAACTCAAAGGGCTTTCCATGGATATGTTATGGACCACCTGATTATTTGTGTGCTAGGAGATATGACCCTCCAAAGTAGACCCTCGAAAAAAGCTTCACTTGGAAATTTCGAATTTTGATACGGTTGCTCTAAAATTTGGGTTAGACCCATTTCCCACTCAATTTGACCCCCTAAACAAGAATATGAAGTCAGATTTTTGAAAAATGAAATGAATTTTTAGATATAGCTAAAACAAGTTTTCGGTAAGTTCCAAAGCACATTTTTAGGAACTTTTTGGGTCGTTTCAATATCTCCCCCTTGGGAACATTCGTCCCCGAATGTGGAAGAAACGTACAAGGCAAGACTTAGCAAGAACATATCAGCCCCAACATGAATGCAAAATTTTTATTTAAACATCACTTCAAGATTTCAAAACTTAGTGTAAAACATCCATAACTCATCAATTTAAACATATATGCACATGAATGATCTAGGGGCTGAAATGTAAGACTCAATGGAGTACAAAGGACTTGATTTAATACCTTAGGTTTGAGTGGAGTTGAATAGATAAGGATAACGTCTTTGCATGTCCGCTTCGGCCTCCCAAGTAGCACTCTCCACTTGTTGATTTCTCCAAAGCACCTTAACGGAGGCCACTTCTTTGTTCCTCAATCTCTTAACTTGTCTATCTAAGCTCTGAACCGGGACTTCTTCATACGTCAAATTATCTTCTACAACACCCACAACCTCAAGAGGTACAATAGCGTTAGGATCACCAACAGATTTCCTCAACATCGATACATGGAATACCGGATGAACTAATTCCATCTCCTTGGGCAACCCCAACTCATAGGCTACTTTACCAACTTTGCCTCCCTAAGCTAAAGAGGGAAGAACCTATTAAGGAAAGCAAGTTTAAACTCCTCCCACAACACCACATAGCCATTACCTTTCTCACCCTTCCATTGATCAAACCAAATTTGAGCAACCCCCTTGAGTTGGTAGGCCGCAAACTCCGCCTTCTCACAAGCACCAACATCCATAATGGTCAAGATTTTGCATACCTCATCGATGAACTCTTGCGGGTCCTCATCCACCTTTGAACCATGGAAGACCGGAGGGTTCATCCTCATGAAATCTCTCACCCTTTCCCCTGGGGGTGGTAGCTCGAGGAGCTTGGGCTCCTTGTTGCACTTGGTTAGCTACCACTTGTGCAAGCATAGTGAGTGCATCACGGAGCTCACCATTGGTGGGTGGCTCTTCCGGTGATCGGGCCCGTCTTCCCCTCATGTTTGGCATGATGATCTAGCAATCCAAAGAACAAGCGTTAGGGAGGAATCACCTTATTACACTCTAAGCACGACATAGAATATGAAGAAGGGAAACCTTTCCTAAAACGTTTTGTAGCCTCCCATTCATAGTCGTGGCACACTTCACAACCATGATTAGAACTCTACTCAACGCGGTGTGTTGGACTCCGAGGATTTAACAACCTAGTGCTTTGATACCAAGCTTGTCACGATCCAAGCCTAGGGCCTAGACGTGACATGGCGAATGAGGAACCCGGAGGAACCCCAAACAAGCCTCTCAAACTTGTCATCACACTTCATCGGTCACGGAAGTACATTCAACATTAAATAACGAGAATTAGGGACTAAGGGCAAACCATTTCAAAATAACATCATAGAATAAGAGTCAAGCTCATTTACAAAATACTTGTCCAACGCACACCTCTACATACATAGATAGGACGGGGGCCATGACATACTATCGGCTCCCCTCATAGTCAAAATACACTTGCAAGCTAAAGTCTCAAAACATAGGAGTAGGAAACATAACATAGCCCTCGAATCATTGAGGACTCACCAACAAACTCGAATAAGCACCGTACTAGCCACGTGGATGGAGAGAAGGATCAAGAGTAGCTCCGGTCCCTACATGGTCACATCATGTAGGCAAAATATGTGTTAGTACTTTGGAATGTACTAAGTATGCGGGGTGCAATACAACAATAGACAAGGACACAATCGAAATGCAAGAAATAGTTCCATAGGCATAATGAATAACAATATGAGGATGCATGATCAAAGTGACGTCAAAACATGTTTAAGTAGATTTATACTAATAGTAGATATCATATGTGTGTGCATAATCCAACCAATCTATAACCCCAACTTAGGATGGGGGATGCCGTTCACACCCGGACACCCTGGTGGCAAGGTATAAACCCCTCACATGGTTGATGTTGGTCACACCCCAAGCATCCTAGGTGGTAAGGTATAAACCCCTCACATGGTTGATGTTGGTCACACCCAAGCATCCTCGGTGGTGAGGTATAAACCCCTCACATGGTTATCCGGTTCTTTTCCTCCGGACCGGGCATGGTCATGCAACACTTTCTATAGGAAATTCACATTAGGCTCTAATGCAATCTCATGTATGGAATGAACATATACACAAGCTTAGTTTGTCATCAACACATCTCTGGAATGCCATACATCTCATAACTCAAGCCTTAAAGCATCAATTCATCAATTCTCCATAATTGGATATTTTGCCAAACACCTTGAAGGCATGTAATGGGGTCAAAGAGCATGGAAAATAGGGTAGTAGTTATGCAGTAAAACCAGTGAACAACCTGCAACAACGCCCTTTTAACACCCACAAAACCACATGAAAAATTTCCACATCAATTCCAAGTTTAGATTCAAGTTCTAGAGTCACAACATGCTCAAAACAACAACTTTTCATGCTAGAATTCACTGTGCAGGAAATTTATACAAGGAACAAGACTAATTTATGAATCTCAACTTAAACCATGAATTAGTGAGTATAATAGAGTCTAGGCACTATGGGTGGAAGGACCCATGAGTTCAACACCACATACCTTGAGTTTTTATGAAGGTCTTGAGAGTGTCTTCAATGGAAGCTTGGAACTTGGAGCAAGAATCTCTTCAATCTTGAGGAAGGTTTTGGATTAGGGTTCTTGAGAGAAAATATGTCTAAGTATGGGAGAGGTATTTTGGGAAATGTTTTAGACATGGGAATTGAATTAATGCTATATAGGAAATAAAATATGTCCTTGGAAAACGGGTCCAACACTTAGAAAAAAAATGAGGCTTATGAACAGTAAATTCGCTCTTTGAAAGTTGCATTTTCTGCACGGACGGATCTTACGAAAATGAGCATAACTTCTTCGTCCGAACTCCGAATGAGGTGAAATGAAGTGCGTTGGGTAGCTAACTCAAAGGGATTTCCATGGATATGTTATGGACCACCCAATTATTTGTGTGCTAGGAGATATGACCCTTCAAAGTAGACCCTCGAAAAAGGCTTCACTTGGAAATTTCGGATTTTGATACGGTTGCTCTAAAATTTGGGTTAGACCCATTTCCCACTCAATTTGACCCCCTAAACAAGAATATGAAGTCGGATTATCAAAAAATGAAATGGATTTTTAGATATAGCTAAAACAAGTTTCCGGTAACTTTCGAAGGACATTTTTAGGAACTTTTTGGGTCGTTTCAGTATTGCCTATTCTACAAGGCAACTTAAGATTCATGAAAATTTGGAACTACCGGTGGTTGTTTTTGCCTTAAAGATTTGGAGGCATTACTTATATTATATTCATTTTGAAGTCTTTATTGACCACAAATTTTGCAATATGTGTTCAAGAAAAAGTATATGAATATTCGTCAAATGAGGTGGATTGTGTTACTAAAAGATTATGACATGATTGTCCTTTATCACCCCGGTAAGATGAATGTAGTGGTTGATGCTCTTAGTCGGCTATCAATGAGTAGTGTTGCCCATATGGAAGAAGATAAAAAGGAGTTGGTTGATGATGTTCATAGATTGGCTCGATTGGGTGTTAGGTTGGTTGACTTCACCAAAGTTGGTGTTACAGTTTATAATAGTTCAGAATCATCCTTTGTCTCAGATGTGAATCTTAGCAAAGTCTTGACCTGACTTTGGTAGAATTGAAGTAGTACTTCAGAAGCCTATGGAGGCTTTCTCCCAAGGGAGAAATGGTGTGCTTCGATATCATGGTCATTTGTGTGTTCCCAATAATGATGATTTGAGGGAGAAGACTTTATCAAAAACTCAGTTCTTGATATTCCATTCACCCAAGAGCCACCAAGATATACCAAAACTTGCGAGAGTTCTATTGGTGGAATGGGATGAAGAAAGATATTACGGAATTTGTGGCTAAGTTTCCTTATTGTCAACAAGAGAAAGTCGAGCATCAAAATTTGGGAGGTTTATCCAAAGATATTGGTATTCCTACTTAAAACTGGGAAGATTTGAATATGGACTTTATTGTTGGTTTACCCCACACCTGGTGTAACACCTTAGATTCGAGAAAGGCTAGAAATGGGTCAAGTGGGAAACTCACAAGCCCAAAAACTAGACCATGGAACCATCCACGGAGCCCCCGATAGGCCATGAAGGGGATCACGGTCCTGAAGGGGCTCGTGGTAGTTTTCCAGAACCTTCCCCATGCAGTCTTAACTTTGACAGATGCCTAGACGGCCCGTGGTGAGTTTCACGGGTCATCAAAGTGGTCATCAAGTAGGTAAAGTCATTAAGGGTTCTCTCCTAGCCACTGTTCAAGGCCCACAGGTGTCAAAATGGCCCATGAAACTTCACACGGACTGTGAAGTCGTTTATGAAGGTTTTCCATTAGACTTAGAGTTTAGGGTCAAGTTCAAACAATCATATCTTTTATCACAAAACGAATTAGGTGGCCAATCACCTATCAAACTAGAGATCTCTTATTCCTCTTGCCAACATCACCGAGTTTGCCTAATTCCAATTTCAGAGTAAAATGTTATGCCAGAAATAGTGAATCCCATTCAGGCAGAAATTCTTCACAACCTATATGACGGGCCGTGTTGATGATAACGAACTGTTTTGGGCTTCCAGTGACCCAATTCGGTAGTTTTCAGTTAGGGACTTTTGGGACTTTTCCCCTATTGTTTTAAATCAATACTCTGTCATTTTTGCTTTGCCCCAAAGCCCTATATAATGATTTTAAACCCCCAAATTACCCAAACCCAGTTCATACCTGCACATTCTCAAAAGAAGATCAAGCTCCTCCTCTCAAATATTTCTTACTCTAGAAGTTGAAGAAGAAAGCTAGAGTTTCAAGATCAAGCCTCCAAATCCTCTATTGCATTCTAGCTTTGGGCATCAAGGTATAATAGTTTTCATCCACGGAGCCCTTTCCTCCACTGAGTTTCCAAATTCTCTAATTTTGTAAAGTTAGATTCCCCAATCAAGTTAGGGTTTTCTTCAATTGTCATGGGTTCCTTTCAAATGTTGATTTATTTGATTGATTTATGAACTTTTATGCATGAACTAAAGTAATTGCAACTTTTTAAGTTGATTTCCCATGAACTCATGCATAACCCATGTTTTCTAAGCTATGCTAATATAATGTGGATCTTGAACTATGAAAGATGAATTTATAAAATTATGCATGTCTTCTTTTTATGAAATTGATGTAAATGAATTTGAAAGTGCTTTGCCATTGAAGTCATGATAAAACTTTTGAATTATTGAAAAGAAGGCATGTTCATGAAAGTATGTTTATGACTCAATAAAAGCTTATAGATGAGATTGTCTATATGTTCTATGAAGCTTTTCCACATTATATGAATGACATCTAGATTTGCCCTCAATGATTTTTGGGCTATTTTCCTAAATTAGGTCTTGATTATTATGGTGCCCGAATATGCCATCAAAGATTAGAGACCACGATTTCAAAACTATTTCCATTAGTATTTGGGGCATCTCTAGCATGAAGTGAATGACTATGGGCCTTAAAAGATATTATGAAAGGATCATGGATGGTGAAAGGTTTTATCATGCATTTTAAGGAGCTATCCTATGAGAAGTCATATGGAGACTACCCATGTGTCTTAATGATAAGATAAGTCACGACTTAATAACTATTCAGTGGGATTTATCCTTAGCACTGAGAGGATATTGAGATGGAAGCTTCGCCGTGTTGAAGTTGAGTTTCTAGTAGTAATGTTCTTACACCTTACCTATGTACCCTCATAGGATGATGGTATAGATAGACACTAGATAGTGGATCCACTTTATCTCAACCATGGTCCTATCTTGGCAAGTAGGACAACCCTTTTCGGTCTGGGAGACATCGGAGGATCATGTTATAGCTCACATGGTCTTTATGTCGGTTAAGGCTAATTCCTTCAATAATGAACCAATGTTACCTGTAAAGTATCCCTCATGTGTTTTAAAAGATGATTTGTCTTGCATTGATCATGATTACGATTATGTTTTCTAACTTCTTATCTTATGATTTGACTTGGCCTTTGCATATCACGAAAATGTCCTTTTTATGGGACCTTTTGGGGTCTTGTACACCATGTCACGTCTAGGGTGTACTTTGGATCATGACAAACTTGATATTCACAGCACAAGGTTTAGAAAGGTCGTAAGATGTCTCTTAAGCCACGTCACGTAGAGTTTTGTTTATGAATGTAAAGGGTTTCACATTTATGAATGAGAGGCTATAAGATGTTTAGGAAGTTCCACTTCTTTCATTACTCTAAAGTCATGCAATAGAGTGTAACTCAAGGTGTCTTTCTCTCCTAACCCTTTTTTATGCTTTTCATAATATGCATCCATGAAGGAATCCCATGAGAATAAATAGGAATGTTCATGAAAATGTGAGCTAAGAGATTCCCCAAGTGACGGTCAACCCTTTGGCCGAGCAAGTGACTAATGATGAGTTTCGAGCCGCATTTCATAGATTGGCCCAAACTATGATGGCTCAAGCAAATAGTGAGGTTCTGGCTCCCATGGACACAAGGGTGGGTACGACGGCAACAAGGGTGAGGGACTTTATTAGAATGAATCATATGGAATTTCACGGGTCTAATGTCGAGGAAGATCCTCAAGAGTTCATTGATAAGGTGTATAAGGTGTTGATGATCATGGGAGTGATGCTGGTGGAAAAGGCAGAATTGGCCGCTTATCAACTTAAGGTTGTTGCTCATGCTTGGTTCAACCAATTGAAAAGAGAGAGGGCGATAGATGAGGGTCCTCTTGATTGGGAGAAATTTATGGGTTTTTTTCTTGATAGGTTCTATCCCATTGAGATGAGAGAGGAAAAGGTACTTGAGTTCATTAGTATTCTGCAAGGCGATATGAGTGTTAAGGAGTATGCTTTGAAATTCACACACTTGTCTAAATATACTCTAACTATGGTTGGCGATCCAAGAGCAAGGATGAGTAAGTTTGTGTTGGGTGCTTCCAACTTAGTTGTCAAAGAATCCCTAACCGCCATGATTGTTAAAGGAGATGGATGTCTCCCGTTCGATTGTCCATGAACAACAAATATGAGAAGAAAAGCTTAAGGAGAAAACTAGGGATTCAAAGAGGGCAAGAAGGGATGACGGTGAGTCGTTACATTCAAGGTGTGGTGGAGGAAATCATTCTCAAGGTAAGGATGGTAGTGATAAAATGTTTCCCACGTGTAGGGTGTGTGGGAGAAGACCTGAGGGTAAATATCTTGTTGGTTCTAGTGATTTATTTCATTGTAGTATGATGGATCTTAAGATAAGGAATTTTCCTACATTTGCTAGGAATGAGAGAGATAATCTTCAACGGGCACAACCCTACCCTTCCTCTGGTTCAAGTGATTGTCAGAAACAAGATAGGTTCTATGCTCTTCAGACTCAACGAGATCATGAGGGTTCCGCGGATGTGGTACTTGGTAAGTTAATGTATTTTAGCTTGTGGTTATGTATTGCTTGATGTTGAGTATTTCATTGGATATGGTAAGACTCTGTGTATGGAGATGGTGTTTGGAGTAGTCCTTGAAAATCCTTATGGAAACTTCTTAAGTGTTTACTTGTATCAATGGTTTAGTGGTTGCTAAGACGTTGGTGTTATGTTTGGGTTAAGTAAGATGGATTTGAAAAGACTAGTGGGGTTTGCTCCCAAGGGGGAGATAGTGTGATTCATGGTTGGTACGTGAGTAGAACTATGTTGGTTTTGGAAGAGTTCCTTATTATGGTTTGGTGAGTGAAAGTTTGGAGGCGGTGTGACTTCTTAGTATACCTATCTCTTTGAGACTAGCTTGAGGTCTTAGCCCTCATGGTTCATTCCTTAGGATTCGGGTGTCTTAGTCATCATCATGTTTCCTCATGGGAGCATGCTCATGAAATTTATATTTTGATTTTTCCAAAATATGATTCAGTTTAATTAATTGATTTCTTCATGTTTATGTGTATTTGAGTATGAGTTGCATATAGACCTTATGAAAAGATGTTTTGAATATGTTTTAGCTTGGAGTTGAAATTTCCTCCTCGAATATGTGCATATATGTGATTGCATTCATGTTGGGATGCTAGGTCTAGTTTCTATCTTCTTTATGATGTTTTGAATATGTATTATCTTGGAGTCGAGGTTCATTCTTGGTTATGTGCATTTTGATGAAATTCCATTAGTGATTTGGTTGTTAGTTTCTCTCATACTCTTTTTGTGCTAGTTTGAGTTCTATTTGAGGACGAATGTTCCCAAAGGGGAGATATTGTAACACCTCAAATTCCACAAAGGCTAGAAATCGGTTATGTGGGAAACTCAAAAGCCCAAAAAGTGAGTATGGAACCCTCCACGGAGCCCCAGATAGGCTGACAAGGGGACCACAGTCTGTTAAAGGGATCATGGTAGGTTTCGAGAACATGCCCCATGTAGGAATCACTTTGATGGACGCCTAGACGTCCCGAGGTGAGTTTGATGGGTCATCAAAGTGGTCGTCAAGTGGGTCAAGTCATTAAGGGTTCTCCCCTAGTCACTGTTCAAAACGGCCCAGAAACTTCACACAAACCGTGAAGTCATCCATAAAGGTTTTTCATTAGACTTAGAGTTTAGGGTAAACTTCAAACGATCATATCTTTTAGCAAAAAATGAATAAGTTGGCCAATGACCTATCAAATTACACATCTCTGATTCTTCTTTCCAACACTACCGAGTTTTCCTAATTCCAAGCTCAAAGTAAAAAATTATGCCTAAAATAGAGAAGCCTAGTCGATCATAAATTCTTCACGACCCATTTGACAGGTCGTGGTGATGATGACGACCCATTTCGGATTTCCAGTGACCCAATTTGGCAGTTTCAGTCAGGGACTTTTTGGACTTTTCCCCAATTTTTTTGACTCAATACTCTATCATTTTTCCTTCTTCCCAAAGCACTATATAATGAATATAAGTCCCCAAATTACCCAAACCCAATTCATTGTCTCAAATTCTCAAAACAAGATCAAGTTCCTCCTCTCATATATCTCTCTCTAGAAGTTGAAAAAGAAAGCTATAGTTTCAAGATCAAGCCTCCAAATCCTCCATTGCTCCGAAAATTTTGTCATCAAGGTATGATTATTTTCATCCATGGAGTTCCCAAATTCTCTAATTTTGTAAAGTTAGATACCCCAATTATGTTAGGGTTTTCTTCAATTGTCATGGGTTCCTTTCAATGTTGATTTATTTGATTGATTTATGAAATTTTATGCATGAATTGAAGTAATTGCATGTTTTTAAAGTTGATTTCCCATGAACCCAATCATAACCCATGTTTTCTAAGCTATGTTGATATAATATGGGTCTTGAACTATGAAAGATGAATTTATGAAAATATGCATGTCTTCTCTTTATGAAATTGATGTAAATGAATTTTAAGATACTTTGACTTTGAAGACATGATGAAGCTTATGAATTATGGAAAAGAAGGCATGTTCATGAAAAGATGTTTATGACTCAACAAAGCTTATAGATTAGATTGCCTATATGTTCTATGAAGCTTGGCCACATGACATGACATGAATGACATCTAGATTTTCCCTCAATGCTTTCCGGGCTATTTTCCTAAATTAGGTCTTTATTAGAATGGTATCCGGATATGACATCAATGATTAGAGACCACGATTTCAAAACTATATCTATTAATATTAGGGGCATCACTAGCATGAAGTGAATGACTATGGGCATGAAAAGCTATTATGAAAAGATCATGGACGGTGAAAGTTTTTCTCACATATGGTCTAAGGAGGTATCCTATGATAAGGCATGTGGCGACTACCCATGTCTATTAAAGATAAGATAAATCAAGACATAATAACTATCATGTGAGATTTATGCTTAACAGCGAAAGGATATTGAAATTGAAGCTCAACCGTGTTGAAGTCGGGTTTCTAGTAGCAATGTCCTTATCTCTAACCTATATGCCCCCATAGGATGATGGTCAAGATAGACACTAGCTAATGGATCCACTTTAGCTCAACCATGGTCCTACCTTTGCAAGTAGGACAACCCTTTTTGGTGTGGGAGACATTGGGGGATTATGTTTTAGCTCACACGACCCTTTTGTCGGTTAAGGCTAATTCCCACAATAATGAACCAAGGTTACCTTTAAAGTATCTCTCATATGTTTTAAAATATGAATTTTCTTGCATTGATCATGATTACGATTATGTTCTCTAACTTTTTATCTTATGTTTTGACTTGCTCTTTGCATATCACAAAACATTCCTTTTTAGCATGATTTCATATTTTTATGCATGGCTATCATACTTGGTACATTTTGTACTAACGCATACTCTTGCCTACATTTCTTATCCTAAAATGTAGGGTCCGACGATTACGATTCGCAACTCCATGGCTAGGATATCTTAGTAGTTGAAAATTATAGATTGGTGAGGCCTCATGTTTCGTGACAAAGCCTTTATTTCATTATGTCTTTTCATTTTAATTTTCGAACTTGATAAACGAGTTACGTCCGGAGTTCTCTTTTTTACTAGATTGCTTGAGATATTGTTAGACTTCCACTAAGTTTTATAAAACTCTATGTTTGCAATTCTCTTTTAAACTTCTTGATTTCTCTTATCTTGTATGATGTATGCTAAGTGGCTTGTATGGGGCCTTTTGGGTTCTTGTACTTCATGTCACATTTAGGGTGTACTTTGGGTCGTGACACTAGGTGGTAATATGACTCGATTTGGGTTATTGTTGATTGCATAATGAAATCAGCTCATTTCATCCCGTTAGGGTTTCTTATTCGGCAAAGGACAATGCTAAGTTATACCTAAGGGATATGGTTAGGTTGCATGAAGTGCCCAGATACATTATTTCTGATCGTGGTACTCAATTTACATCTCAGGTTTCAGAAGTCTTTCCGAAAGGGCTTTGGTACTCGTGTTAGCTTAGTACGACATTTCATCCCCAAACCGATGGGTAAGTGAAGCATACTATCCAAACTTTGGAATACATGTTAAGACCATATGTGATTGATTTCAATGGTAATTAGGATGATCATTTACCTTTGACTGAGTTTGCTTATACTAATAGCTATCATTGAAAAATTGGTATGGCTTCATTTGAGGCCTTTTATGGTAGGAAGTGTAGATCATAGGTTGGTTTAAAGTTTTTGAGGTGTCTTTGATAGGTCCCGAGTTGGTACATGAGACTACGGAGAATATTTGGCTTATTAGAGAAAGGTTGAATACGGGTCAATGTTGGCAAAAGTCCTATGATGATGTTCGAAGAAGAGATCTTAAATTTGAAGTTGATAATTGAGTCTACATGAAAATTTCACCCATGAAGGGTGTAATGAGAATTAGGAAGAAAAGGAAGCTTAGTACCCGTTATGTGGGCCCATATCTGGTTTTGAGGCCCATATCCACTCGACGCTAAGCATAATTCCCACAGAATAGTATTTTCTTACTTATTCTCATTATCCATAGAAAGGCATGTCATTTTTCCAATCCAATTAGTTCATTAGGATAGGTCTTATTCATTAATTCAATTAGGTGAGAATAGCCTTTCAACCTAAGAATCCTTTCTACGTGAGAAAACCTTTAACATCATGGTCGTAAGTGTTTTATGATAATACCCTTTCAACAACACAATAACAACAACAACAAAAACCTTGGCACTTTACTCTCAAAGCACCATTAAATCATTTACATAGGTTTCATAAGATCATGCATAAACTCACACTTTGCCCTTACAAGGTTCAAAGCTACTCTCAATCACCAAATCTAAAATTCTAACATTAGATAGCGATTTTATCGTAAATTCTATTACTTCATGCTTTAGATCATAAAACTCCTGTTTCATAATCTACAACCCAACTATATGAGATCATAATTGGAAAACATGGGGACTTGCATAGGTTCATCGGGGAAACAACATAAAAGAATTGTAATTTATCAATTCATGCATAGTTAGACATAATTAAACCATTAAGATCAATAATCAAAATAGCCCATGATGTTTGAGGAAAACCCTAGATAATTAAGGAATCCTACTATTTGAAATAGAGGAATTTGGGGACTCTATGGGTGGAAGGAACCCATGGATGAAAACTATCATACCTCAAGTCCAATTACCTATCTTCAATGGAGAATTTGGATCCTTAGATTGAAACCCTAGGTGAAATCTTCTTCTTCTTCTTCAAGTTCTTGAGAGAGAATATTTGAGATGAGTTGGTTTTCTTTTGGGATTTAGGAAGAATGAATTAAATGGGGTGAATTTGGAGGTAAAAAGGCCTATATAGGGGTTCTAAATGTTGGAAAAATGACATAGTATAGAAACTAATTAATTAGGAAAAGACCCAGCTGCCCCTAAAAATAACTAACTGACGACTCTACGGACCCCAGTAGATGGACCGTAGTCTAACCCACGGTCTGTCCTGGTGTACCGTCATTTGGGATTAGGGAGAGTGATTTTGGGGTTTCAAACTATGGACCGTGGTCTGACCTGCAATCTGTAGGTTGAGTCGGGGTCCTGGACCTCTGAACTTAGGCAGGGTGGCTAACCCATAGAACCCACCTACGGACCGTCTGTAGTCCTTGTGGATGGCACTTGCAGGTTCTGAAATTTTATTTCTTTACCTCTTTTTGAATACGGCGTGTTACAATATCTCCTTCTTCGGACCATTTGTCCTCGAATGAGATTTAAATTGGTTCTAAAAGAGTAGCAGATGAACTAACAACCCAACCCTACGATGCAATGCAATCAACCAAAGAGGAATTATTGACTACAAGCTAGGACATTCTCCAAACATCAAAAAAGGGGTGAACTAATCCTATCAGCCCACTATGCATGCAATGCACATAAATAAGGAGAAAACATCAACCGCAAACTCATCATACTCAAATGCATCTAAAGGAAATAGGAACTATATCTAGCAACCCAATATGCATGAAATTCAAAATTTCTCATATCTTATGAGGAACTTCTTTCTCCAACTAAAGCATGCTCAACACAAATTCATGGAGCCTTTATGCAACTCATTCTTAAAGAGCATAACAAATGCATGTTCAAGAATCATCTCATGAAGTCTATAGGCAATTCATACTCTATGCACAACAACATGAGGATAGTAAGTCATATAATCCATTTCTTTCAAAACATAAGCTTGTACAAAAACATGCATAATCATAAGGAAATCATGAAATAAATCACACATGACTCCCAACACATAAAATAACCCAAAAGGAACTCATTACTTCAAGCTAGAGTAGGAGTAGAAGGAAAGAGATGAGGATATCGGGACTTCATATCGGCCTCGGCCTCCCAAGTAGAACCCTTAACTAAATGATTCCTCCATAGCACCTTCACGGAAGAAACTTCCTTGTTTGTCAACTTTTTGACTTACCGGTCTAAGATATCAACCGGTATCTCCTTAGAAGCAAGATTCTCTTTAACCTCCAAAACCTCTAAGGAAACTATGGATGTTGGATCCCCAACACATTTGTTCAACATAGAGATATGGAAAACCGAATTCACCGATGCCAACTCATTTGGAAAATCTAGCTCACATGCATCCTTGCCAACACGCCTCAAAATCTCATATGGGCCTACAAAACAGGGACTAAGCTTTCCTTTCTTCCCAAAGCTCATAAAACCCTTCATGGGTGAAATTTCAAATATACCCAATCATGAACCTCAAATTCAAGATTCCTCCTTCTAACATCGGCATAAGACATTTGCCGATTTTGGGCCATTTTCAACCTTTCTCTAATAAGAAGAACTTTCTCAATAGCTTCATAAACTAGCTCGGGACCTATCAAAGCAACTTCACCCACCTCAAACAAACCTATAGGAGATCTACACCTCCAACCATAAAGAGCCTCAAAGGGAGCCATACCAATACTCAAGTGATAGCTATTATTATAGGAAAATTCCATCAAAGGAAAATAGTCATCCCAAGTACCCTTAAAATCAATCACACAAGCCTTTAACATATCTTCCAAAGTTTGAATAGTACGCTCCACTTGCCCATCAGTTTGGGGGTGAAAAGTCATGCTAAGCTTAACATTGGTACCAGGATCCTTTTGGAAAAACTTCCAAAATTGAGAAGTGAATTGGTACCACGATTGGAAATGATAGACATAGGCACACCATGAAATTTTAATATCTCTCTCAAGTATATCTTATCGTAGTCTTCCGTTTAATAAGAAACTTTGGCGGGAAGGAAATGAGTCAATTTTGTCATCCGATCCACTATTACCCATATAGTGTCATGTTGTCGACGGATGCGAGGCAAACCAACTATAAAGTCCATGTACAAATCTACCCAATTCCAAGTAGGAATAGTAATATCTTGGGATAAACTTCCGTGCTTTTGGTGCTCAACTTTCACTTGTTGACAATTAAGACATTTGGCCACAAATCCCGCAATATCTTTCTTCATCCCATTCCAACAATAGACTTCCCGTAGATCACGGTACATCTTGGTCGCTCTCGGGTGAATAGGATATCAAGAAATATAGGATTTCTCTAAAATTTGTTCTCTCAAGTCATCAACATTCGGAACACATAACCGACCTTGATATCTAAGTACCCTATTTCCCCTTTAGGAGAAAGCCTCAACGGACTTTTTAAGTACTGCCTCTTTTAATTATACCAATATCGAATCAAGTCCTTGCTTGGCCTTTACATCAATCACAAAAGACGATTCGGACCCATTATGGACCATGAAACCACCCTTGGGAGAATCCACCAGTTGAACACCTAATCGGGCCAAACTATGAACATCACGAATCAACTCTTTCTTTTCTTCATCTACATGAGCCACACTACCCATTGACAATCAACTAAGAGCATTCGCTACCACATTAGCTTTGCCGGGTTGATCAAGGACACTCATGTCATAATCCTTCAAGAGTTATAGCTACCTTCTTTCGTGAAGATTCAAGTCCTTTAGACTAAACATATATTCTAGACTCTTATGATCGGTGAAAACATCCACATGGACCCCATACAAATAATGTCTCCATATTTTTAAGGCAACCACAACCGTTGCTAATTCAAGGTTATGGGTAGGATAAATCTTCTCATGGATCTTAGGTTGTCTTGAAGTATAGGCAATCACCTTACCATTTTGCATAAGCACTCATCCCAACCCAACTCTAGAGGCATCACAACATACCACAAAACTATATGTACCTTCTGGTAAGGTCAACACCGGAGCAGAAGTAAGTCTATCTTTCAACTCTTGGAAACTTTTCTCACAAGCTTCCGACCACACAAACTTAGCCTTCTTCTGAGTCAATGCCGTCAAAGGAGAAGCAATAGAAGAAAATCCATCAACAAACCTTCCATAGTAATCGGCCAAACCCAAAATGCTTCTAATGTCGGAATGAGTTAGAGGTCTAGGCCAACTCTACACCGCATCTGTCTTCTTAGGATCTACCTCAGTCCTCTTACTTAACACAATATGCCCAAGGAAAGCTACGGACCTAAACTAAAATTCACACTTGCTAAACTTTGCAAAAAATTGTTGGTCCTTAATAACTTGCAACACAATTCTCAAATGGTCCATATTTTCATTCTCACTCCTTGAATAGAGCAAAATATCATCAATTAGCACAATCATGAACATGTCTAGATATTGCCTAAACATTCTATTCATCAAGTCCACAAATATCGCTGGACATTAGTTAAACCAAATGACATCACTAGGAATTTATAATGCCATACCGAGTTCGCAATGTCTTTTTGGAATATCATCCCCTCTCACCCTTAATTGGTGATAACATGAACGAAGATCAATCTTAGAGATATAACTAGACCCTTGAAATTGGTCAAACAAGTCATCAATTCTTGGAAGAGGATACTTGTTCTTAATGGTCACTTCATTCAATTGACGATAATCTATGCACATTTGAAGAGACCCATCTTTCTTTCTAACAAACAACACAGGAGCACCGCATGGAGAGATACTCGATCGGATGAAACATTTATCCAACAAATCTTTTAGTTGCTCCTTCAACTCTTTTAGTTCCATCAGAGCCATTCTATTAGGAGGAATAGAAGTAGTTTGCATATCTGGAAGAAGGTTAATACAAAAATCTATTTCCTGCTTGGGAGGAATATCGGGCAAATCATCGAGGAAAAATTTTGGGAACTCATTAACCACGGGAACTGACTCAAAAGAAGGGGTTTCAGAATCTACATCCCTCATCCTCACAATATGGTAAAAGCAACCTTTCGAGATCTTCTTCCTAGATTTTCAAAAAGACACAAATTGACCTCTAGGCATATAATTTCCCCCCTTCCAATATAGGATAGGCTCATTTGGAACCTGAAATCTAACCACTCGAGTTCTACAATGAATAAAGGCATCACAAGCATGCAACCAATCCATCCCAAGAATGACATCAAAATCTAACATGTCAAGTTCTACCAAGTCTACAAGAGTAACTCTATGGGACAAGGAAAGGGGACACCTTCTATATATCCTCTTAGCCACAACAGAATCACCAACAGGAGTAGAAACCAAAAAAAATTCTACCAATACATCGGGAAACATATCAAACTTCATGGCCACATACGGTGTTAGAAAGGACCAAGTAGCACTGGGATCAAACAATGCATACACATCATGTTGAAAAACTTTTAACATACCGATCACTATATACGGAGAGCTCTCTTGGGCACCTCGGCCTTAAAGAGCATATAAGTGGTTTTGCTTTGGAGCATTGGAGTTTGAACCGCTAGGAGGAGCTTGTTTGCCTTCCTTTCTTTTTGTCGTGATCATAGGACAATCTCTCATTTTGTGACCACTCTTCCCACACCTAAATCAACCATCGATGTCGGCTAGGCATCATGTTTCTTCCCACATTTAGCACATGTAGACCTAGCCATAGAAGAGCCACCTTCATTACCTCTTTGAGGTTTAGGGTTAGGCACCCTATCCTTGTTAAACTTAGGTGGAACATTAGAGGTACCTTTACCAGAAAACCCTTGACAAAACTTAGGATGACCATGTCCATCGAATTTAGCATGTCAGAAATTACCATCACCGGTCTTAGCCCTTTTTACCTCTCTAGATTTTTGTTTGAGTTTTGACTCCTCAATTTGTTAGGCGTACACCATAAGACATGAGATATTCATCTCATGAAGGAGAATTGCCATACTACATTCTTTTCCTACCAAGTCAGATACGCCCGTCTAAAATCTATTCATCTTATCCCTTGAATCTTCCACCATAGTTGGAGCATACTTGGACAATTGAGTGAACTTTAGGGCATACTCCTTCACACTCATACTTCCTTGATGAAGGTTAATGAAATCTTGCACCTTAGCTTCCTTCAACCCTGTGGGAAAGAACCTCTCCAGAAATGCCGATTCAAACACTTCCCACTCTACTGGACCCTCTCCCACCGGTCTTTCTCCCTTCTATTGATCATACCACACTTGAGCAATATCTTTCAATTGGTAAGCGGCTAACTCCGCTTTCTCCTCTGGATTCACCCCCATAATAGCAAGTATCTTATAGTCCTCATCGATAAACCTTTAAGGATCCTCTTCAACTTTGGATCCATAAAGTTCAGGAGGGTTCATCCTTGCGAAATCCCTTACTTTTAAAGCCGCCAAATTCACATTAGGATTCATAGGAGCTACAACCTCTCTACTTGCTTGAGTTGCCAAAGCATGAGCCATCATTTGAAAAGCCGACCTAACCTCTGCATTTATCACATTCCCAACCGAAGGATCTATCGAAGCTTGAGGGGCTTGAGGAGGAGCTCCTTGTTCCGCATTTTCCCTAACATTCCTTCTAGTATTAGCCCTTCAAAAAGATATATCCTGAAGAGCATAAGGTAAAGATTAGAAGAGAGACTTTATAGAGTTAAACTCTATGGCATGACTTAAGAGTAATGAGAGAAGTGGATTTTCCTAATCATCTTGTAGCCTCTCATTCATAAATGTGAGGCACTTCACACTCATGAACAAGACTCTAATAGTCGTGGCTTATGAGATATCATTCTAGAATCATTACAAACCTTGTGCTCTGATACTAAGTTTGTCACGACCCAGGGTACCCCCTAGATGTAACATGGCATAAAAAACCCCAAATTACTACATTACAAGCCACTTAGTCCTCATAACATAAAGCATTAGAACAATAAATAGTAAAAACAATATTTAAGTCCAAAAAATCTTTATAGGAGAAGTCTAACTCATGTCTAAACATAGCCATCTATTACAATCGAATGAAAGTTGGGCATATCCCATACATCATGTCCAAAAAAGACATACGAAAGTGAAACTACAGTAAGTAAATCCATCCTCAAACCATGAGGACTCACCAAGCTTGTGAAGAGATCAAAGTCCAAGCTCTAGCCACTAGAATGAAAACCTTGCATGTTGGACCCTACATTTGGAAAAATGTAGGCAACAATATGCATTAGTGCAAAAATGCACTAAGTATGATAAGTATGCATAAAAACATTTAAAACATGCTAAAAAGGAAATTTCATTTCATGATAAGTAATTTACCAAGTTTAAATATAATAATGGAAATAGTTGGAAAACATTGGTAATAACATTTTGGTTAATGCAAGCTAAAACATCTTAAAGGCTTTGAGAACATATAAGATACTTCTTTAAGTAAACTTAATTCATTAATAAACTTGTTGTGGGAGAGTTAGCCTTAACTGACATAGAGACCATGTGGGCTAAAACATTATCACCCGGTGCCTCCCACATCGAAAAGGTTTGTTCTACTTGCTTAAAGTAGAACCATTAACATCTAACTAAAGTCGATCCACTAGATAATCAACCTATGGGGACACATAGTTATGGGATAAGGAGATTGCTACTAGAAACCAGGCCTCTACACACGGGTGAGCTTTCATCTCATGAGACTTCTTCTAGAAACCCGGCCTCTACTCACGGGAGAACTTCCATCTCAATGTCAATATCCACTCGGTGATAAGCATAATTCCCATGGAATAGTATTTTCTTACTTATTATTATTATCCATGGAAAGGCATGTCATTTTTCCAATCCAATTAGTTCATTAGGATATCTCTTATTCATTGATTTAATTAGGTGAGAATAGCCTTTCAACATAAGAATCCTTTCTATGTGAGAAAAACTTTCACATCATGTTTGTAAGTGTTTTATGAGAATATCCTTTCAACAACACAACAACAACAACAACCTTGTCACTTTACTCTCAAAGCACCCTTAAAACATTTACATAGGTTTCATACGATCATGCATAAGCTCACACTTTGCCCTTTCAAGGTTCAAATCTACTTTCAATCACCAAATCTAGAATTCTAACATTACATAGGGATTTTATCATAAATTCAAGTAAATTTTATTACTTCACGGTTTAGATCATAAAACTCCTCTTTCATAATCAACAACCCAACTATATGAGATCACAATTGGAAAACATGGGGGCTTACATGGGTTCATGGGGAAACATCATAAAAGCATTGTAATTCATCAATTCATACATATTTAGACATAATTAAACCATTAAGATTAATAATCAAAATAACCCATGATGTATGAGGAAAACCCTAGCTAATTGGGGAATCCTACCATTTGAAATTGAGGAATTTCGGGACTCCATGAGTGGAAAGAACCCATGGATGAAAGCTATCATACCTCAAGTCCAATTTCCTATCTTCAATAAAGAATTTGGATCCTTAGCCTGAAACCCTAGGTGAAATCTTCTTCTTCTTCTTCTTCTTCAACTTCTTGAGAGAGAATATTTGAGAGGAGTTGGTTTTCTTTTGGGATTTAGGAAGAATGAATTAAATGGGGTGAATTTTGGGTAAAAAGTCTTATATAGGGGTTCTAAATTTAGGCAAAATGGCATAGTATATAAACTAATTAATTTGGAAAAGACCCAACTGCCCCTAAAAATAACTAACTGACGACCATCTACGGACCCCAGTCGACGGACCATGGTCTGACCCACGACCCATCCTGGTGGACCGTCATTTTGGATTAGAGATGTTGATTTTAGTGTCTCAAACCACAGACTGTGGTATGACCTACGGTCCATAGGTCAGTCGTGGTCTTAGACCTCTGAACTTAGGTAGGGTGGCAAACCCACGAAACCCACCTACAGTCTGTGAGTACACCTACGGACCATCTGTGGTCCTCAAGGGTTACAGTTGCAGGTTTTGAAATTTGGTTCTTTACCACTTTTTGGATACGGGTGTTACATCTTCTCTAGCTGACTATCTTATTTTGGACTTTTGGTTTGACTTTCTGTATATTTCACTTGACATTTAATGCAAGAATTTCCTTAACTTTTATAAGGGGTTATCTTTTAGTGGGAAAGGTATTACATTTATATATATCCAAACAATAGGTCCAACTTTTATTGTAAACACATATCAAACCTCTTAAGATATATAATTAAAGAGGATAAAGAGATTCTTTTATGTTGTACCTTTTTAAACTATTGTTGGAGTTCCCTAATGAATAAAAGTATTTATTTTGTCCTAATATTGGTCAATTCCATTAAGAGTTGGCTGGATGGAGCGTGATCAAGATGTTATGACCGTTAGAAAGATGGATCAAAAGGATATGCATGATTCTAAACCTGCTAACCTCAAAAGGCAGGTTGTAGATAAAAAGGAATTTGTATGTAGTGTGGTAGATGTTTCAAATGGTGGTACATACCTACAAAGTAGAGGTATGAAAAAATAAGGGAACACCTATTAGAATGTCCCTTCTATTATGAAGACTCTTGTGAGTGGCATCCTAGTATATCATGTGACACTACACCTGATGTCACTTAGCAGGAAAGAAAATTGTGGGCACTTGATATGCCTATTATTCCTCAGCCTCCTTCTGGGTGGGAACGAATTTTAAGAATACGCACCAAGTTTGTTGATGTGTAAGTCATTCATTTTCTTCACCACTTGGAACAATTAGACTAGTGTACAAATATATATATTTCAAGGTTCTTTAATTTTTTTTGTCATCATTTACAAGTATTATGATTCGCCAACAAAAATGACATTTCGTTCCAAAAACGTTTTTAAAAGGTATGTTAATTTTGTCAAGTTGAATCGGCTTTAAAAAACATATTTCTTTTCCTAATCTTTTCTTGGGTTGGTACAAATTTTGTGAAGTGATGGTTGGAAATATGTATTTCATTTGTTTTAATGTAGTCATTTTGACTAATGGTTTATATTCCTAGGTACTTGAAGGAACATTGGGAGTATGCAGCACAAGGCGTAAAGCTGGAAAAGTTTTCATTTCAGACCCCAAGACCTCTACAAGAAGATTATGCTAAGAAGCATATTCCAACACCTTCATATGATGCTAATGATGGTATGTGTATGTGTATTAAAATTTCTTAAATTTGATGTATGATCATGCACTCTAATTACATTTACTTGTGACATACCTGGAAAATAAGGAAGTTTTCGAAGAATTTGAGTCTTAATCATTATTTGTGTTTAAATCAATTGAATGTTAATAAGATTTTCTGCTCAAGAAAATCACAATGCTGACAAAATTATTATTATTATTATTATTATTATTATTATTATTATTATTATTATTATTATTATTATTAGTTTTATTATTATTACTCTTTTTCTTCCTCCTCCTCTTCTTCTTCTTCTTCTTCTTCTCCTTCTTCTTCTTCTTCTCCTTCTTCTTCTTCTTCTTCTTCTTTCTTCAGTATGGAGAGTGCAAGATATCACATGAGAAGAATGGTATTAAATATCTAGTTTTTTGAGGACTTTCAAGACCTAGAAAGGCAGAGATCATTCCACAATCATTTCTTTTATCCTTATAATATAATCAGTATGAGAGATTCATATCATTGATTTCAATTAAAGAAAAGGACAAATGAGCATTATTCTACTAGATAATGTATTTAATAAAGGTTGGAAAAAGTTAGTAGGGAGAATAGAAGATATCATTAAAATTAATATAACAACCTTAACAAACTTTAAATGCATAAGGGAGCTAGATACTGGTGCATATAAGGGTAAATAGAGCTACTCAAAAATATTACATAAAAGTTAATTGATACAAAAGGAGGCGGAGGTTATTGGAGAACTTGAAGCTAGAGAAATGTTGCAGGAACAAATCCACTTGAAGGAAGAGGATCTTCTAGATAGATATCTCATTTGGAATTTTCCAGCAAGGATAATGCTTCAACTAGAAACAAAGTCAGAAAAAATGATCAACAAATATGGAGAGGAACGCTTGATATTCATGTGTATGACATGAATGAATCTTTGTTCCCTTTTTGAGTTTAATACAAGGAAGGAAGAAGAACATATGTTGATGGGAGATTGTAGAAGGAAAGGGAGCTAACTAAAAGTAACACCTCGGATTTGAGAAAATAGAAAAAAAAATGCAACTTTCCAGACCTCGTGAAAGAACCACAAAAGCCATCGACGATCCATGATCTGACACATGGTTTGTAGGCGGGGTCTGTTGTTGAGGACTAAATATTTATGGTCTCTGATCCCACCCACAGTCGACCAGTACAGTCTGTTGTTGGACCTACGAACCATAGGTCTGACCGTAGGGGAGGGTTAGCAGCCAGTTAGAGGGAAATTGTTGTTGGTTCAAACTCAAATGGTCATAACCCTTAGCATAAAAATAATTAGGTGGCCTATGACCTACCAAATGATAGATAATTGAATTCTCTTTCCAACTCAACTAAGTTTGCTAAAATCCTATCTCCGAGTAAAAAGTTATGCTCGTTTAAGTGAAGACCTATTGAGCAGACTCGATCGATGACTCGACCTATGGTTGGTAGGTCGACCTATGGCCAGTAGGTCCCTCCATGGGTGGCCTTTGGCAGATTTTAATTTAGGTTCCTTTAGATCTTTTTCCCATGCATTGGGCACTTAAAATTCATCAATTTATGCCTAAACTACATTGTTTTACTCAGTCTAAGCCTAATAACATAGTCAGATTTGCCCAGAACACTCATTCACCTAGAATCATCCTAATTTTGAGTTAAAAAAAGAGGAAAAGTTGACCAAAACTCCCAAGAACAAGCAACATTGTTCTTCAAAGTTTCAGCCCTAAAATGGAAGGATTTATCCATAGATTTCATCACATGGTATGTGGGATTTCACTGGTGGATTCCTTTCGTGCACTAGGTCCCTAAAATTCAGTCAGATTCTTGATTCCCTTTATCTTGTTTAGACCTAGGGATTCTAGAACTTTAGAAAAATGTTGTGATTTAGTAGTTTTAGTGTCCTTAATCAGATTATCATGTTTTCATAACATTGTTGCTTAGTTCCTTGCATGAAATTCAAAACCCTAGTTATGGAGATTCTTTTAATTCATGAGTTACACTTGCTAGGTCTGTTTAAATAGATATACATGCTCCAGTCAAGAATGTGTCATTTTCAGTATTTAAATGTTGCATTCTCACATTTGTATGTCAGAACATTGAGCTATCTAGTATTTCAGTTTGGTTATGTCATACACATTTCAGTTGGGAGTAGGGTTAGACCGAGTTGGACTAAGGTTCAACATACTCTCATAGTCCCAGAGCTACATGCCCCCGTAGGTTTATCGGTCCCCTCTGTTGGGCATCAGCTTTAGTGAGCACGCCATTCATGCCTTTATACCCCTAGCAAAGTATTTAGGTCATATTGATGGGGCGTATACATCGAACAGTCACACCTTTATACCATTGGCAAGGTATATTAGGTCCTCCCTATGGGGCGTATACATCGAAATCCATGTTTAGCTCACGTGGTTTTTTTACGGTTAATAGTAGCTTCCACAGTCAGACTTTAGTTTATTTGACCAGTTCTTCAATTATATTTCAGCATTCAATCTCAGTATGTCATGTTCCGGATTAGTACTTTGTCATTGCATTTATCTTAGCCTTCAGTATATTTCAGCAGCCTTATCATTCAGTTTAGATTATATTATTTCTAAGTATGCTTTGTTCAGTTATGTATTTTCTTCAGCTATACTGTATATCCTACATGCTTAGTACATTCCAAGTATTGACGCATACTCTACGCTACATCATTTCATGATGTAGGTTCATGTACTCAGTATCCAGATCACGCATAGACCGATTCCCGATCACCAGCTTAGCAGCTTCAGTTGTAAGAACTCATATTTCGAGGAAAATAGACATGCTTTACACTTTAGTCTTTTTATTCAATTTTTAGGTTTGCTAGAGTTAGCTGGGGGCGTATCCCAACAACTTTAGTCAGTTAAAGGCTTTTTTCAGACATAGTACTAGATTCAGTTTTAGTTTTGAGTTTGATCCTCCAGTTGTTATTAAACTCATAGTCTTTTATATATTCGAATCAGTATTCGGTAATCCCCACTTTTAGTTATCACTGTTTAAGTTTCCGCATAGTATATTTATTCAGTAATACTTTAGTATACTTAAGATATGGCAGCTCAAGGTTAAATTGGGGTCACTCATGATCCTAGGTCCCGTGTTCACATCCAGGGGGTAGCCTCGAGGCGTGACATACTTGGTATCAGAGCAATAGAATTAAGAGTCCTAGGATGTCTAAAAGCCACACTAAGTAAAGTCTTTTTCATGGGTATGAAGTGCACCACATCTAATGAGAGGGAGGCTACGAAGTGTTTTAAGAATACTTCACTCTTTTTGTTACTATTATTGTGTGTATGATCCAATTTCCTCATTCTCATCCGTCATTACATGCTTAATATCAAGCCTCCTCTTAGAGCTTACCCACAAAATGCTAATGCATGAAACGCAAGTGCAGGTCCTCTTGTCCCAGACCATCAGGTTTTGAACATAGAATTTCAGAATGCGATTCACCTTTTGGCTTAGAGTATGACTAATCAGAACAATCAGCAGGTTCTAGTTCCTACTAATAGTAATTGTGGATCAGTAGCAGCTAGAGTTTGAGATTTTGTTAGGATGAATCTGCTTGAGTTTTTAGAATCGCAAATTGGTGAGGGCCCACAAAATTTCATTGATGAGGTTAAAAAAATCTATGGAGTTATGCAAGTGACTGGTAGTGATAGGGTGGAATTAGCATCCTACCAGCTTAAGGATGTGGCTCACATATGGTTCACTCAGTGGAAAGACAACAGGGGCTACTTTGTCTTTTTTAACTCCTTATATAGCAATAAACTTCGATGTCAATCCAGGAACTATTTTAGAACCCTTCTTAGTCTCTAGTCCAATTGGTCACCCTGTTATAGATAGACGGGTGTACAAAATTGCCCTATCACAATCTCTTAGAAACTAACCTTCGCAGATCTTGTAGAGTTAGAAATGGTAGATTTCGATAACGTTCTAGGCATGGATTGGTTACATTTTTGTTATGCCTCAGTCGATTGTAAAACTGGGATTATTTGGTTTTAGTTTCCAATGAGCCAGTCTTAGAATGGAATGGTAGTAGCACAGTGCCTATAGGTAGAATTATCTTTTACCTTCAGGCCAAAAAAGGTAATATAGAGGGTGGGGTAGCACATGTTGACAGAAAAAAGTAAGGTATTAGAAAAAGATGTTCATCGACTTGCTCTCTTAGGAGTTTATCTTACGGACACATTATATGGTGGTGTGATAGTCCAGAATAGATCAGAACCGTCATTGGTAGCTGAGGTTAAGGGAAAACAGGACAGTGATCGTATATTATTTCAGTCAGAAAGTGCAGTTCAACAACAGAAAGTAGAGGTTTTCTCCCAATGGGGAGATGGTCGCTTATGTGTTACTGAGGTGGATGAGTAGTTGAAGCAGCCATGAGGGCCAAGTTTCTTCATCTTTTTCCTTCCAATTCCGTTTCAGCTTGAGATAATAATTTCCTCTCCAGTCTCTCAGTTTACTCTTGCATAAATTCAGTCTTAGTACCTTATTCGTTCAGCTGTTCTTGCATTTTTAGCATATTTGCATGTCCTTGGAGCTCAGTTCAGTTAGGTATCATATTCTAGTACTTAGTGGTAGGGATTGCAGCCTTTTCCCTCCTTACTCAACCTGCTTAGACTTCATTCGAGAAGGAATGTTCCCAAGGGGGAGATATTGTAACACCTTGGATTTCAGAAAATAGAATAAATTGTAGCTTTCCAAACCTGGTGCAAGAACCAAGGAAGCAACTGATGGTCCATGGTCTGACACATGGTCTGTAGGTGGGGTCTATTGTTGAGGACCAAATATTTATGGTCTCTGATCCCACCCACGGTCCATCAGTACGGTCCGTGGTTTGAATTACAGACCGTAGGTGATGGTTAGCAGCCAATTAGAGGGAAATTGTTGTTGGGCCAACTTGAAATGGTCATAACCTTTAGCACAAAAATAATTGAGTGTCCCATGACCTAAAAAATGATAGTTAATTGAATTATCTTTCCAATGCCATGAAGTTTTCTAAAATTCCATCTCCGAGTAAAAACATATCCTTATTTTAGTGAAGCCCTATCGAGCAGACTTGACCGACGACCCCACCTACTGTTGGTAGGTCGACCTACGGCCAGTAGGTCCCTCCATGGGTGGCCTTTGACAACTTTTAATTTAGGGTAATTTAGGTATTTTTCCCATGTGTTGGGCACTTAAACTTCATCGGTTTTTGCCTAAACTACGTCATTCTACTCAATCTAAGCCTACTAACTTAGTCGGACTTACCGAAAACCCTCATTCACTTAAAATCATTCAAACTTGGAACATAAAGAAGAGGAAAAGTCGACCAAAATTCCCAAGAACAAGCAACATTGTTCATCAAAGTTTCAACCCCGAAATAGAAGGATTTCTCAGTAGATTTTGTCACCAGGTATGTGGGATTTCACTGGTGGATTCCTTTCGTCCACAAGGTCCCTAGAATTTAGTTAGATTCTTGATTCCCTTTATCTTGTTTAGACCTAGGGTGTCTAGAACTTTCAAAAATTGTTGTGATTTAGCTATTATAGTGTCCTTAATCAGATTATCAAATTTTTGGAACATTGTTGCTTAGTTCCTTGCATAAAACTCGGAACCCTACTCACGAAGATTTTTTTAGTTCATGAATTACACTTGCTAGGTCAGTTTAAATAGATATACATGCTCCGGTTAAGAATGTTTCATTGTCAGTATTTAAATGTTGCATTCTCAAATTTCTATGTCAAAACATTGAGCTATCTAGTATTTCAGTTTGGTTGTGTCATAAACATTCCAAATAGGAATGTATTAGACCGAGTTGGACTAGGGTTCAGCGTACACTCATTGTCCCAGAACTACGTGCCCCCATAGCTTTATTGGTCCCCTCTATTCGGCATCAGCTTTAGTGAGCACGTCATTCATGCCTTTATACACCTAGCCAGGTATATTGGGTCATATCGATGGGGCGTATACATTGAACAGTCAACCCTTTATACCCCTGGCAATGTATATTAGGTCATCTCGATGGAGCGTATACATCGGAATCCATGTTTAGCTCATTTGGTTTTTTGTCAGTTAATAGTATCTCCCACAATCAGACTTCAGTTTATTTGACTAGGTCTCTAGTTATATTTCATCATTCAGTCTCAGTATGTCATGTTCATGATTAGAACTTTGTCATTGCATTTAGCTTATCCTTCAGTATATTTTAGCTTTTACATTCAGTTCAGATTATATTATTTCTCAGTATGCTTTGTTCAGTTATGTATTTTCTTCAGCTATACTGTATATCCTGGATGCTTAGTACATTCCAAGTACTAACGCATACTCTGTGCTACATTCTATCATGATGTAGGTTCAGGTACTCAACATCCAGATCATGCATAGATCGATTCCCGATCTACAGCTCAGCAGCTTCAATGGTGAGACCTCATATTTCAAGGAAAATAGACAAGCTTTAAACTTTAGTTTTTTATTTAGTTTTTAGTTTTGCTAGAGTTTTCTGGGGGCATATCCTAACAACTTTAGTCAGTTATAGGCTTTTTCAGACATATTACTAGATTCATTTTTAGTTTTGAGGTTGATCCTCCAGTTTTTATTAAACTCCTAGTCTTTTATATATTTATATCAGTATTGGCTATTCCCTACTTTTAGTTATCACTATTTAAGCATGGTATATTTATTCAGTAAAATTTTAGTATGCTTATGATATGCCAGCTCAAGGTTAACTTAGGCTCATTCTTGATCCTAGATCCCATGTTTATGTCTAGGTGGTAGCCTCGGGGTGTGCCAAACTTGGTATCGAAGCATTAGGTTTAAGATTCCAAGAATGCCTAAAAGCCACAATAAGTAGAGTCTATTTCATGGGTGTGAAGTGCACTACATCTAATGAGAAGGAGGCTACGAAGTGTTTGAAGAACACTTCACTCTCTTTGTTACTTTTATCGTGCGTATGATCTAATTTCCTCGTTCTAATCCATCGTTATATGCTTAAGATCATACCTCCTCTTAGAGCTTACCCACAGAAAGCTAATTCATGCAACACAAGGCAGTTCCTCTAGTCCTAGACCATGAGGCTTGGAATGCAGAATTTCGTAATGCGATTCACCTTTTGGCTCAGAGTATGACTGATCAGAACAATCAATAGGTTGCAGTTCCTACTAATAGTAATGGTGGATCAGTAGCAGCTAGATTTCGAGATTTTTTTAGGACTAATTCGCCTGAGTTTTTAGGGTGGCAAGTTGGTGAGGACCCACAAAATTTCAGTGTTATGAAAATCATTAGAGTGATGCAAGTGACTGGTAGTGATAGGGTGGAATTGACATCCTACTAGCTTAAGGATGTGGATCATAGATGGTTCACTCAGTGAAAAGGCAATAGTGGCTACTTTGTCTTTTGTAACTCTCTATACAGCAATAAACTTTTGTGTCAATCCAGACTCTTTTAGAACCCTTCTCAGTCTCTACTCCAGTTGGTGACCCAGTTATAGCTAGACGGGTATACAGAAATTTCCCTGTCACAGTCTCTTAGAAAGTAACCTTAGTAGATCTTGTGGAGTTAGAAATGGTATATTTCGATATCGTTCTACGCTTGGATTGGTTACATTCCTGTTATGCCTCAGTCTATTGTAAAATTAGGATCATTTGGTTTCAGTTTCCAATGAGGTAGTATTAGAAGGGAAGGGTAGTAGCTCAGTGCCTATAGCTCAAATTATCTCTTACCTTAAGGCTAGAAAGTTAATCTAGAGGGTTGTGTAGCACATGTTAAGGAAAAAAAAAGAGGGAATTCGAAAAAGATGTTCATCGGCTTGCTCTCTTAGGAGTTAGTCCTACAGACACATCAGATGGTGGTGTGATAGTCCAGAATAGATCAGAACCTTCATTGGTAGCAGAGATTAAGGGAAAGCAGGACATTGATCCTATATTATTTTAGTCAGAAGGTACAGTTCAACAGCACAAAGTAGAGGTTTCTCCCAAGGGGGAGATGGTCGCTTATGTGTTCCTATGGTGGATGAGTAGTTGAAGCAGCCATGAAGGCCAAGTATTCATCTCTTTCCTTCCAGTCTCTCAGTTTACTCTTGTGTAAATTCAGTCTTAGTACCTTGTTCTTTCAGCTGTTGTTGCATCTTCAGCATATTTGCATGTCCATGTAACTCTGTTCACTTATATATAAGTTTCTAGTACATAGTGGTAGGGATTGCAGCTTTTTCCCTCCAAACTCAACTTTTTTAGACTGCATTCTAGGACGAATGTTCCCAAGGGGGAGATATTGTAACATCTCTGATTTCAAAAAATTGAATAAATTGTAGCTTTCAGACGTGGTGCAAGAACCATGGAAGCCACCGATGGTCCGTGGTCTGACACACGGTCCGCAGGTGGGGTCCATCATTGAGGACCAAATGTTTATGGTCTTTGATCCCAACCTCGGTCCATCAGTTCGATCCGTTGTTGTATCGTAGATCTTATCATAGGTTAGGGTTAACAACCAATTAGAGGGAAATTGTTGTTGGGTCAACTTCAAATGGTCATAACCCTTAGCAAAAAAAAAATTAGGTGGCCCATGACCTACCAAATAATAGATAATTGAATTATCTTTCCAATGCCACCAAGTTTTCTAAAATCCCATATCCGAGTAAAAGGTTATGTTTATTTAAGTGAAGCCTTGTCGGGGAGACTTGACCGACGACCCTTTCTACGATTGGTAGGTCAACCTACGGCCAGTAGGTCCCTCCGTGGATGGCCTTCGACAAATTTTAACTATCCTCATCTTTTTCCTTCCGATTTTGTTTCATCTTGAGATAATAATTTCCTCTCCAGTCTCCCAGTTTACTCTGGCATAAATTAAGGCTTAGTACCTTGTTCCTTCAGTTGTTCTTGCATTTTCAGCATATTTGCATGTCATTGGAACTCAGCTCACTTATATATAAGTTTCTCGTACTTAGTGGTAGGGATTTCAGCTTTTTTCCTCCATACTTAACTTGTTTAGACTTCATTCAAGGATGAATGTTCCCAAGTGGGAGATATTGTAACACCTTGGATTTCAGAATATAGAATAAGTTGTAGCTTTCTAGACCTGGTGCAAGAACCACGGAAGCCACCGATGGTCCGTGGTCTGACACACGATTCGTAGGTGGGCTCCGTCATTGAGGACCAAATATTTATTGTCTCTGATCCCACCCACGGTCTATCAGTATGGCCCGTGGTTGGACTTACGGACCGTAGGTGAGGCTTAGCCGCCAATTAGAGGGAAATTGTTGTTGGGTCAACTTCAAATGGTCATAACCCTTAGCACAAAAATAATTAGGTGGCCCATGACCTACCAAATGATAGATAATTGAATTCTCTTTCCAACGCAACCAAATTTGCTAAAATCCCATCTTCGAGTAAAAAGTTATGGTTGTTTTAGTGAAGCCCTGTTGGGAAGGCTTGACTGATGACCCTACCTATGGTTGGTAGGTCGACCTACGGCCAGTAGGTTTCTCCGTTGGTGGCCTTCGACAACTTTTAATTTAGGGTCGTTTAGGTCTTTTTCCTATGAGTTGGGTGTCGCACCCTAATTCGAACTAGCCGAAACAGTTCATAACATAATTTGGCCGACATTCTAATTTTGGAAAAAATGTTTTTGTTTTAGAGTCGCCACCTAAATTTTAAGGAAAATCTTAAGAAAACCATTTTTTAATATGTAAATGTAAACTCTATTTTGATTTACAAAACCAGTGAGATTCTGAGTAAGGGTTTTGGTTACTCAAGGGGAAGATATTAAGCATCCCTTAGAGCCTATCCGAAGATAGTCCTTAAACTCAATTTAGAAAAATATAATTAGGAAAACTTGTTTATTTATTTTCTTTAAAATCAATGGTAAGTAAATTTTATTATTTTAAGAAAAAAAGTCAAATACAAGGTACGACATAGATATTTCTATAAAATAAAATTAATAATAATATGTTTATCATATGGTAAAATAAATAGATAAACGTAATAAAAATGTATGACAATTATATATGTTGAAAAATATAAAGGTCCCTTATATATATGTATCAAAAATAAATGTTGAGTTTAAAGGATATGAAAAAATTGTCGTTTTTATCTGTATATAAAATTAAGATGTAAAAGAAAATAAAAATGAAAGAGTAACCGAGTTTAATTATGTAGTAGTATGTGTAAAAAAATATGTTTTTGAATGAAAATACATAAAATGGGGTTTTGTAAAACTAAACAAATATAATAAATAATAATGATACTAAATGTTAAAATATTGTATAAAGTATTATATAAAGTTTGTGATCTTTTAGTATGGTAGGTACACATAGGTTGTTTAAAACATATGAATATTTATTATTTATTTACATGTTGGGAAAATTTGACAATAGATTATATGTGTAGTAAAATAATATGTATATGAAAGTGTAGAAATTTATAAATTATAAAAATAAATAAGTAATTTCGTAAAAGAGATAATAGATATGAGAAAAATAACATGAAGTGTAACAAAATAATAAGTTATGTATAGAAGAAAACTAAGAAAAAATATAGGATTTGTACCTTTTGCATATGACATATATATATGTATGTACCTTGTATTTTGAACCTGTTAGCATATCTAAAATCTTGAAATAATGTGTTAAGAAATTAAATATTATTTGTATTATTTGATTTGAGAGATATTAATAGTGACAAATACATTTTTTTTTTATAAAGGAGATGATTTAAAGAATATAAAATGAGCCTAGTTATTGGTCCCCCCCCCCCCCCCCAAATCATTATCCTTCTACATTTACTTTTAAAAATTCTATAAAAAATCACCTAATAATTTCAAAGATAATGAATTAGGCATCTAGATATTTAACTAAATAATGCTAAAGTAACTCCTATTGGTCTATTTAACTTATGTAATTCTACATAAGAGATTTTGATTATCCTAAAGGGAAGGGTTGAAAGCTCACTTTGTTTTAAGATATGTTGAAACGTAGTTAATCGGTCAAAATTAGATTAATTAAAAGAGGACTAAAAGATTTAAGAAAAATATAAACATCCAACGGAATATAAATTAGCCTTAAAAAAAAGGGATTGAGAAAAGGGATCTCAAAAGTGAAACAATGTCTACTATGATTTTAGAGATGCTTTTTCATGAAAAGCTAATGTAACAAAAGTTATTCAAGGGCTAAGGAAGCCAAATTTTGGCATATGTAACACACATGCTTGACTAGAAAAAGAAGGCTATTTTTTATTTCATTTGAAAACTACATCTTCATCTCTTAAAGCTGCCTATTTAAAAAGTCCTCTCAAAGAGTTGCGTGTTTTACTCTAAATAAATCAATGTTTGTACAAAACATTTCTGATTTATACATTCTAATAAATGTGTGTTCTTGTCTTCAAGGTTGTACCTTTAATACTTAACTTGCTATACTTTAAAGCCCTTAAAATGCGATGCTTTTAAACTTTTTTAAAAAATAAAAAATATGCACCAAAGTACATCACTTTGAACTCAAAACACCACATCATAAAGCTCTCACGACATAGCATTTTTGTTCCAAAAAGTACATATATTTTGCACTAAAAAATCTGCACTGCTGGGCTGTTTAAAGAAGCAGTTTTTACCTCTAAAAATCTGCATTTTTAGCTGAAATCTTACACTTTAAAGCCCACAAAAGGGTTGTGTTTTGGACCAAAAAAAAAAATACCTGCAGTTTCACACTTAAAAACTGCACCTTTTGAGCTTAAAATTCAACACTTTTCAACCTCGAAGCGCTGCACTTTTGAGACCCAAAATACCAAACTTTAAGTTGCTAAACTTGTATTCTAAACACTTGTTTATGAAAGAAAAAAATCTGAAAATAAATCCACAACATTTGGAAACATTATTCCCAAATAAGAACTTTAAAATAACATGTTCTCATGACTGCAAAAATGCGTCTAAGTAACAAATAAACCTAGTTGGAAAAATATTATTCTAAATTAACTAACTATAATAAACTAAATATCTAAAGGGATGTGGAAATGAATGACTATGTCTTACTATCGCTCTCAATAGGTTTCTATAAACCAGAAAATAAAGCAAGCATAAATATAAATATAAAACATTAATATGGAAAATGTTAGTCAAAATAGCAACACATATATGTGTATATAAAACATGTGAAACTTTGAAGTGGGGAGGAAGCGTAGGTCATTATTGACGCAATGAAGGCTGCTAGACACAAGAGATAATGTAGGCGAGCACAAATCTAATTTGGACAGAGATGGAGTTATGTCACAATTCCAAGTGCGCTCCCAAGTGTACATGTGCAAAAAAGAAAAAGATAAAAATTAGCAAAACCTTAAATTAAATCAATGAACATAATGATACAAATACTCTCACCATTTTCTAAATTTAAACAAAGATCCTAACTGTCCTAATACTGTGTAATGAAGCTGCCAGGGAAGTAGCTATCCAACAAATCTACTCGTTCAGTTTTAATGACTCACTAAATATGTAAAAGTATCAATAGTAAATCATAAAACAGTACCTCCTAATTTCTAACTAGCAGAATACTAATAGGCTAACACACTTCATTCTTCTTCCTCTTTTTACACATTTCATGGTTCAAACAAGAAATGAATATGGAAGTAGATTAAACATATTGTTTCCGGCTTGAGCAGTTCGTGTGATCTCGAGGTAACTAAAAAATACAAGCATTTGTGGGTTCAATGCGACAATTGTTATGGATTAAATTATAAGAAATTTTTGAAATTAAAAATGAATATTTGTGAACAATGTGGATATCATTTGAAAATGAATAGTTCGGAGAGAATTGAACTTTTGATCGATCAGGGTACTTGGGATCCTATGGATGAAGACATGGTCTCGATGGATCCCATTGAATTTCATTCGGAGGAGGAGCCTACATTTTTTTATAAAAACACCCAGACCAAAACAAGTATCATCAGTCTGCTTTCTCTGCATCTGCTGGCGAATCATTCGGCGGGTTATATCAACAGAAGTAAAAAAAAGATTTCAAATTTTTTGTTGATCAGGCAACACCCGAATTTGAACTAGGGAAAAAAGGATTTGCAGTCCTCTGCCTTACCACTCGGCCATATCACCAAAATGCTACAAATACAAAATAGATGAAAACTTTCCCAGATTACTAAACTGCTTTTTTATTGTACTTGCACCTTGAGTTCTATTTTCCTTAATTTTTAGTCGACTAAGACGGCATCAACGGAACACAATGAAATTAAAGAAGTAAGCCAAGATTAGGTATGAACTCAAACTTTTATAGTTTTGAGTAAAAATGAAATTAGAAATAAGATGTGATGTGATTCAAACAAATTTCGACGCATTAAGATAAAACAAAATTTTCTAATGGATATCTACAAAAAAAAAATGAAGCATCTAGTTGTCTAACTACATAGAGGATAAAGAACTTCATGTGTAATCACTCCAGGTTACATCAAATTTACTAAACTAGATAGAACATGATCGCAAAATTAATTTAGCATATAAGTTCAATGGCATTTAACAAGCATTAGGGTAAGGATGTTTATCTCTTTTTTACTTTACAAAATATTTGCTTGTCAAGTGAGAGATGGAAGACAAATATGTATTGGCCCCTTAATTCAGTTATTTAAGTAGAGCTCAGAGTAACTCGATCTATCTAATTCGTAATAAGATGACACATCGACTACATACAAACTGAAATCCCCAGAATTTTCAGCAAAGTAAATGGTGCACTTTAGTCTAAAAATGGAAAAATGAGCCAATCACTTGATGAAATTGTTCATGTTCTACCCTATATCCAGATATCTAAACCTCCAATATCTCGCATAATTTAGACATGCTTATTTTTAATATATGAGAGAAGCATCATGAAAGCGTCACTGGACAATGAACAAAGACCATTACTAACTGAAAATACACTAAGTAGACAGAGAGAAAAAAGGAAATAAAAGGATACTGGTTGTGAACTATTTCACATGTACTGGGAATAATTAAAATTTCTTTTCTTCATTACCAACCTTAGAAAGAACAAGTCCCAAACAAAACAGAGACATAGAATCGAACAACTAACTTAGTCGTTTAGGACTAATTCATATTAAAGCAATCTAGTAGATTCAAAACGAAACGATAACGAAAGTGACATACTATCATTTTAAAACTAAAACAGGGCGAATACTTACTACTCCCAGAATTTGAGTGATCGAAGGAGATGTTTTAAATATTCAAATATTCATCAAAACCACTACAAAAGGCATTTGACATACATGTATATGGACAACAATCACATTTCAATCTATTTAACTTAAAAATATTTAGCTAAAAGTGAACGCAGAAAGCATAGATGAAGTAAGATAATTAAAAAAAAAGCAAAACTCAAAAATTACTAACAAAAGGTCAGCAATATCCTTACTACATAATCACAACAACTAAAGAAAATACCATATATGGGAAGCAAGAAGGACACTGTAACGACCATTATTTGCAAAAGAGAAAATAAAGTGAAACTAGTTTTTATCGGTAAAATGTATTAATTAAGACTAAATCAAGATTTGAAAAAAAGAATTTTACCTTATGTTGAGCAACAAACTAGAGCTTTGACGTCAAGTTTCAACTTAGAACATCCTCCAACTCGAATTTGACACCAAAACAGATTCGCTAGGTTGTTGTTGGATCTTTTTTTTCATTCATTTTTGGATGTTTTCCGTTTGTTTATGGACTGTTTCAGTTGGTTCTAGGATTTTCTCCCTGATTTTTGGATCATTTTTTTCTCTCCCTCGATTTTTGTTGGATTTTTGGATGCCTAATGAGAACCTAAACCCATTCCTTTTATAGTTGATTTGGGCTCCAAGAATTCAAAATTTGAATTCTTGGAAACGCAAATTATAGAGGAAACGGCAAAGTAATCATGAAGAGGAAGAAAAATCGCTCAAGAATCGACTTGATTGAGTGTTGAGTGACTGATAGACATTTTTTCGATGATGCAGAGCCGGTTCTCTAACAGGTAGATGGGGGATCACATGGGGGAGGTGTTGGAGAGGAGCCTAGAGCGTCCGATTTTTTGGAAAAAGGAAGATGTTAAGGTAATCTTGGGGGAAGATGAAAGGAGAGGGTGGCTGATGGAGAAGACGTTATGTCTGGGAAGAATAACGTGAAAAAACAGAGTATAGGGCGATGGTGGTAGAGGAGGGGTCTTTTAGTCTTTGGTTTGATCTCGACCATCCGAACATTTAATCGGACGGTTAATAAAAATCAAGGGTTAAAAAAAAAGATTAATAATATATATATATATATATGATGATAATAATAATAATTATATATTAAAAAAATGAATTAATTAAAGTTGTTGGATTAAAACAGAGGGTTGAGATTAAAAGTTAAGAAACACAATCCATGTGCTCCCCTACGTGGCACACACGGATTGTCCGGTTTATGGGGACTTGGATTGCCAAAATTGCTCAAATTAAATTTATTTAAATTCTCACCTCTTTTTTATTAAATAGACATAGTTTATTAAATTAAAAATAATAATTTTGCAAGACTAACTTATTTGTCAAAATTAGTTATTCTAAAAAATAAAATTAATATAAATTAGCAACTCATCAATTAATTAAGTTTTTTCCTAATTTTAAAAAAATATCGAAAACTATTTATCGCTATAATAGAAATTATATTTAATTAGAAAAATCGAGTTAACCCTTAAAAAACAATATTTATTTGATGTGAAATTTAAAAATGAGAAAGTAAGTAGTAATATTTATAATATGTTTTTTTTTATAAAAATAGTATTTATGAAATAAATTTATCAAATAAAATAAATAATTAAAAAAACCGTTCTTGTTTTACAAAAATTCATAGCATATCTATATCTTATTATTTTTATTTTTATTATTATTATTATTATTATTATTATTATTATTGTTATTATTATTATTATTATTAAAACTTTAGTTAAACAAATGTGGATAGCCTAAATTGAGTGTCAACAGCCTGCCCCTTTCTTTGTCCATGGAAGAGAGTAGAGAAGACGTGGACAAAGAAACATTGACACGATCCAATTTTAGGCGACCCAATAAAATTCACCTTGAGAAAAACTCGGCAAGAAATTTTTATAGAGTTATGGCTGAACTCTGGCTTCTGAGTTGCCTATATATCTCGGGTTTCATGAGAAATCTGGCCATATGTAGTTCGGGAGTGTAGGATCATAGAAAATTTTTGTTAAATTTTTTTCCCCAGTATCGAATTATGGTAATATTGAAATATTTTGGTGGTGAGGTTTGAAGAGATTGGCACGAATAGAGGAACGGCTGTGTAAAGCTTGTAATGTAGACCTCCGCTTGGCAGGGCTGTTGTATAGCAAAAGTATGTATCCGGCTTTGTAAAGCTTGTAATGTAACATGTTAATGTTATTGTATGAAAGTGTCATTGTGCTTGCATGTCCCCGGTCGGTGGAGCTTCGGTGATGTCACTACGAGTGGTCTCTGATTAGCGGAGTGTTGCTTCGCTTATATACAGGTTTCGATTGGCGGAGTTCGGTCGATGTTTGCTATGTACAACCTCCGGTTGACGGAGTTTGATGATATTCACTATGTACAGCCTCAGATTGACAGAGTTTGATTATGTTTGCTATGTACAGCCTCCAGTTGGCGTAGTTTGACGATGTTTACTATGTACAACCTCCAATCGGTGGAGTTTGAGTGACATTGCTATGTACAACCCCAGGCTTGTGGAGTTCGACGATGTTAGACGATAGTCTCCGATTGGTGGTGTTTTTGATGAGGTTAGATTACAAGCTCCAATTGGTGGAGTTAGTTTGACAGAAATCTAACTATTCTATTTTTCCTACGAGCGCCCTCTTTTCTTCAGCATTTCATCCGGATCTTGAGCATACCTACAAAAATGTAAATAAAATATTCTTAGACACAAGATGCAAGTTGAATTACTTCTCGGAAATAAAGTAAGGAAATAGTATTTTAACTCATGATTGTAGAGGTCGAGTGGCGCCTCCGGTCGTGCCCCGAGACTTGATGTTATTTTCTTGATTCCTATTTTCCTGCACTAAAAGAAAATTTTTAGTTTGGGAAGAGGTGTTGATTTGTATCGACTCGCGGACCGAAACCTCGTCACTGGAATCCTTCGACGTCTTCTTAGCCTGCACATAGTTTCTTAACCTAGAGACTTGGTAGGTGGAAGAGTAGAAAAATCTTTTGAAAAGAATTAGTTTTTTTTAGAAAATAAGTATATTACTTAATATTAGGTATATATATAGGTAGTAATTCTCCAGCGTTTTTAGATTATGACATGTTCAAAAGTCCATCGAACTTTTTATTTTGTTGACTATATCCAACATAGTCTTCTTGTAGCTTTTACTCTCATGCTGAAGCTTGTCTAGCTTTTTTGCAGACACTGCGACGATCGAGATTCTTTATATTCTGAGGTTATGCTAACTATGAGGAAGTGTTTCCTAAGGGTAAGAAAAAAAATAGAAACTATGCAATGCATTGGTCGAGCCTGACTCAGGCTGCCTACGTATCTCCAAAGTAGGAATCAGATCATAACGTTGTTCGAATACAAGTGGGAGAAATAGAAGTATGTAATGCAATGACCAAGCCTGACTCAAGCTGCCTACGTATCCAAGTGGAATCAGGTTAGGACGTAGTTCAAATATAAAAGGAAAGTGAAAATATGAAATGCAATGATCGGGCCTAACTTAGGCTGCCTATGTATCCAAGTGGAATCAGGTTAGGACGTAGTTCAATATAACATGGGAGAGTGAAAAATATGACATGCAATAATCGAGCCTAACTAAGGCTGCCTACGTGTCCAAGTGTAATCAGGTTATAACATAGTTCGATACAAAAGGAAAGTGAAAAATATGAAATGCAAGGGACCGAATCCGACAAGGATTGCCTACGTATCCTACCGAGGGAATTCAAGTCGAGCGTAGTTCTAAATACATGGAAATGATGATTTTGGGTTTTCTAAGGGAGACCAGATCCGATGTGGGTTGCCTACATACCCCGCCGTGGGAAGGAAGGTCTCTAGACGTAGTTTTGTTACATCAAAATGCAAAAGTACAAGAAATAAAGACTAATCTTGAAGTCTTCAGATGTAGTATTTATTGATGGGGTTTGAATTGATTGGCTTTGTGCTTACTCTACCATTCATTTCTGCTAAGATTACCACTCCTCCAGAGAGTACTCTATGAACCATGTAGGGTCCTAGCCAATTTGGTGCAAATTTCCCTTTGGCTTCTCCTTGGTGAGAAAAGATCTTCTTCAATACTAATTGCCCCGGTGTGAACTGTCGAGGTTTGACTTTTTTGTTGAATGCTTTGGTCATTCTATTCTGATAGAGTTGTCCATGACAAACCACGTCAATCCTCTTTTCATCAATGAGCATCAATTGTTCATGCCTGCTATGTATCCATTCTGCTCATCTAGTTGTTAAGATGGTATTTCTACCTCGACATGTATTACTGCCTCCAAACCATAAACCAACATATAAGGAGTTGCCCCAGTTGATGTTCTGATTGTGGTGCGATAACCGAGTAAAGCATATGGTAACTTCTCATGCCATTTCCTGTGACTATCTACTATTTTCCTTAAAATTTTCTTGATATTCTTATTTGCAGCCTCAACTGCTCCATTCATTTGTGGCCGATAAACTATGGAATTTCGATGAGTAATCTTGAACCTTTCACAAGTTTCCTTCATAAGATCGTTGTTGAGGTTGGACACATTAACTGTTATGATTGATTCTGGAATTCCAAACCGACAAACTATATTATTGCAAACAAAGTCTGCCACTACCTTCTTAGTCACTGCCTTGTATGTCGAAGCTTCGTCCCATTTTGTGAAATAATCGATAGCCACCAGGATGAAACGATGTCCATTTGACGCGGGAAGCTCTATGGGTCCAATAACATCCATGCCCCAAGCGGCAAATGGCCAAGGGGAACCCATCACATTGAGCTCATTCAGTGGAACCCATATAAAATCTCCATGCACTTGACATTGATGACACTTTTGCACATACCGGATGCTATCTCTCTCCATGGTCATCCAAAAATATCCAGCTCTTAGAATCTTCTTTGCCAAAGTGAACCCATTCATGTGAGGTCCACATGTTCCTGCATGTATTTCTTCCAAAAGCATTGTCGCTTCTGCGGCGTCGACACACCACAACAATCCTAAATCCGAAGTTCTCTTATATAGGATTTCTCCGTTAAGGTAGAAATGATTGGCCATCCTCCTCAAAGTCCATTTCTGCATTCCTGTGGCATTTTCAGGATATTCTTGTGCTTCTATCAATCTTCTGATGTCATAGTACCATGGTTTTCCATCCAGTTCCTCATCTACATGAAAACAGTATACATGTTGATCATGTATCTCTATATCGATAGGGTCGATGTAATTCTTGTCTGGGTGTTGAATGATCGAGGACAATGTTGCCAAAGCATCAAGAAACTCATTTTGAGCTCAAGGGACATGCTTGAACTCAATCCTTGTGAATCTCCAACTCAACTCTTTTATGTAAAGCAAATAAGGAAGGATCTTAACATTCTTAGTGGTCCATTCTCCTTGCACTTGATGAACCAACAAGTTAGAATCTCCTATCACCAAGAGTTCTTTGACGTTCATGTCTATGGTCATCCTAAGTCCGAGAATACAAGCTTCATATTCCACCATCTTGTTGGTATAATAAAACCTAATCTTGGCTGAGATTGGGTAATAATGACTTGTTTCCAAAATTAAGGTTGCTCCTATTCCAACTCCTATAGAGTTTGATGCCCTATCAAACAACATTCTCCATCCATCATACGATTCTGATATATCTTCTCCTACAAACAACACCTCTTCATCAGGGAAGTAGGTCGTGAGTGGCTTGTAATCCTGGTCCACCATATTTTCGGTGAGGTGATCAGCCAAGGCTTGTCCTTTGATGGCCTTCTGTGTCACGTACACAATATCAAACTCGCTCAACAAAATTTTCCACTTCGCCAGTTTACCCGTAGGCATGGGCTTCTGAAAGATGTACTTTAGTGGATCCATTCTTAAGATTAAGTATGTGGTGTATGAAGATAGGTAATGCCTAAATTTTTGCACAATCCAAGTCAAAGCACAACATGTTCATTCCAACAAGGTGTATCTTGCCTCGTATGGTGTGAACTTCTTGCTCAAATAGTAAATAGCTTGCTCTCTTCTACATGTCTCATCATGTTGCCCCAATACACATCCAAATGCATTATCCAAAACAAATAAATATAGTAACAAAGGCTTTCCAAGTTCTAGTGGGACCAATAGTGATGGGTTGGACAAGTATTCTTTAATTCTATCAAAAGCCTTTTGGCATTCCTCTGTCCATTTCATGGCAGCATCCTTCTTCAGTAATTTGAATATGGGTTCACAGATCACTGTGGATTGAGCTATGAATCGACCGATGTAATCCAGTCTTCTCAAGAAACTCATCACGTCCTTTCTGGTCTTGGGTGGAGGTAGCTCTTATATTGCTTTTATCTTTGATGGATCAAACTCTATGTCTTTCCTGCTAACGATGAATCCCAATAGTTTTCCTGCGGGTACTCCAAATGCACACTTTGCTGGATTCAACTTCAGATTATACTTACGCAACCTCTCAAAGAACTTTCGTAAGTCATCCAGGTGGTCTGAACTTATTTTGGATTTGATAACGACATCATCCATGTACACTTCAATTTCCTTGTGGATCATATCGTGGAAAAGGATAGTCATGGCCCTCATATAGGTTGCACCGACATTTTTGAGACCAAATGGCATTACTCTGTAGCAATACACTCCCCATGGAGTGATAAATGTTGTCTTTTCTGCATTATCTTCATCCATCAGGATTTGGTGATACCCTGCAAAGCAATCGACATATGATTGCAACTCATGTTTAGCACAACTATCGATGAGTATATGAATATTTGGAAGAGGGAAATCATCCTTAGGACTGGCTCTATTGAGATCTCGATAGTCCACACATATTCTGATCTTTCCATCCTTTTTTGGCACTAGCACAATATTGGCTAACCATGTGGGGTAATTTTTAACCCTTACAATGTTCGCCTCAATTTGCTTAGTTATCTCTTCCTTGATCCTTCAGCTCAAATATAGCTTGAATTTTCTTGTCTTTTGCTTAACGAGTAGACGAGTGGGATCAGTTGGTAATTTGTGCGAGACAATATCAGTGCTTAATCCTGGCATGTCATCATAAGACCAAGCAAATACGTCAGCATATCAACTCTATTAACTCTTGCTTCCTTTCAGCCTCCAAATGTATGCTGACTCGTGTTTCATTCACGATTTCCTCATCTCCTAAGTTGACAACCTCTGTTTCATCCATATTGGGTTTTTTCTGACTTTCAACTTGCTTGATCTCATGTGGTAGATTTTTCGGCATCATGCTTTCATCGTACTCTTCGTGATCTTGTTCATCACTTTCACCTTGCTCGGTGGATTCGTTACATGTCATAATTGTTGAATGAGGATTTTTATTAATATGAGTGCTGAAAAGTGCAAAAAGTAAGTAAAAATAAATAGATATTTAAAATAACGAGAATTTTTTTAAAAGAAAATTAAGACTTTTTATTTCAAAGCATTCTAGCTTTTAGAAGAGGCAAGCAACAAAAGATTAGGCATGATTCAAGCCTCAATTTGATCATGCAAATTTTTAAAATTAAAACTACTTTTCCACACTACCAGGACTCTGGTTGAAATAGGGACGGGCTGGTGGTCCAATTCTGTAAGATTTCTCCAGGTTCGACATCACGAATAGTTAACTTATTGCGATTTATCCCTTCCTCTTCTCCAACCATGGCCACAAATAGATTACCTATTCCTTCCACGATGTCATCAATGCAGGATTGATTTGGAATCAAAGCTTATTCTGGTACAAAGATTGTATCTCTTGACCCGTGATGGTCTCTTCCCGAGGTAGGCTCTTATCCGAGTCCGTTGGTGCCTCTCTGATGCTTCAGCTGGATCGGCTCAACTATGCCATTAGACTTAGGTCCAAGTCCATTCTCAGGTTGATATCCATACTTCAATATCTCTGACGCAACCATTTTCGCTGCACTTGACAACTTTGTATTACCTCTTTCTGCTTCCTCACCGACCCTTATAGCTTGCATAATTTCCAAAGTGTGAAAGGTGGCTGCGTCTAACTCGTCAACGACGGGGATAGAATTAACATAAAGAATGGGGTGACTGAGCTCTCCGTGGATGGTAACTTATGTGCGACCCCACTCAAACTTTATACATTGGTGAAGAGTGGAAGGAACCGCTCTTGCCATGTGAACCTATGGTCTTCCCAGTAATAGGTTGTAGTTAGATGATACAACCATCACTTAAAATAGGATGGGGAATTCAGTCGGCCCCACCTGCAATATGAGATAGATCTCTCCAATGACACTTCTTTGCACTCCATCAAAAGCTCTAACTTTCACACGACTTTCCTTTATCTCTCCCATATTAACACCTAAATCCCTCAAAGTGGTAAAAAGATAGATGTTTCATCGAGAACCACCATCAATTAGAACTCGAGTCACAACCTTATCACAACACTTGACTGTGAGGTAAAGCGCTTTGTTGTTCCTAGCCCCTTCTATAGGCAACTCATCATCATGGAAAGAAATCTTGTTAGTTTCCACTATTCTTCCAATCATTGAAGTTAAGGTTTCATTGGTGGTCTCTTTTGGAATATTCACTCCATCTAAAATTTCAATCAAAGCATTCATATGAGCTTCAGAACTCATAAGTAGAGACAAAATAGATATGTAGGTAGGCGTCTTCTTCAGCTGCTCTTCGACTGAATAGTTTTTAGGCTGCATCTTTTTCCAAAATTTTGCGGCTTCAACATCGATAACATTTCTCTTCCAAGAGCTCTTTAATTTAGATCTTCTGGGGCATAACACCTCCCCGACCTAATCATCCCTAGCCACAACAGTGTCAATCATCTTGCCCTTGGCGCGTTCTCGATAGTCCTATGGGACTGCTTTGGTGTCATATTCAGGCTTTTTAGCTATCAGAGTGGTCACTACAACTCTTGGGAGATATGTTTGGACAGTCAGAGGCTCTCTTAGTTGAACAATGATAACAGGTTGCGCCAAAGATGTCATGGCATCTGGTTCATCTACGTCTTGATGGTCAGGCCCCCATATTCTTCATCTAGAGTAACCATGTTGACTTCCCGATTCTCATGGTTTGGCAAGGGGTTGTTGTTCACATTGGGAGGCGCTAGAGTGCATTTGATTACTCCTCTTCTGATCAAAGACTCGATCTGGTTCTTCAACCCATTACAATCTTCTGTGTCGTGTCCTTGGATTCCCGAGTGGTAAGCGCATCGCTTGTTTCCATCAAAATTACAAGGGATTGGATCAGGAAGTTTTCCTTCAACTGGTTGCAGCACTCCCACTGTCCTCAACCTGTCAAACAATTAGGCGTAGGGTTCGGCAATCGATGTGTAAGTGCGAGCATGTCTAGCTTCAAGATTTGAACGAGGTCTCGGTGCATATGCTGGTCTATTTTGGTGGATTGGTGATTAGACAAGGACATATGGTCTTGGAGGATTTTGGTATGCTGGTGCTCGGGGTGGATTATAGTGTGGTTGGGTTTTATATATTGGGTATGGGACATATGAAGTATGCGCAATGATTTCAGGATTACTGGGGTATTGGTGGGACGGCCCTCCTTGTTGGTAAGTGACTGCTGAAACATCCTTCCTTTTCTTTTTCATGCCGCCAATGGAACCCGATTGTATAGCCCTACTTGCAACTTGCAATGCGACCATAGACTAAATCTTCCCAGATTTAACACCCTCATCTATAAAGTCTCCCATCTTGACCAATTCTGCAAACTTCTGACCCATCATTGACATCATCTTTTCAAAGTAGACACCTTCTTGAGCTCGAATAAAGTACTTTGAAAGCTCACTCTCATCTAGTGGTGGTTGTACCCTTGCGGCTTCAGTTCTCCAACGTCGTGCGTACTCCTGGAAATTCTCTATTGGCTTCTTTTGTATGTTGGCAAATGAGAATCTTTCAGCAGTAATTTCAATATTGAATCTAAAATGATTCATGAAGTTTTAGCCATTTTCTGCCAGTCTCACCATTTGCGAGGGTCTTAACGGGTATACCAGGTTAATGATTCTCCAGACAAACTCTGGATCAACAACTTCAACCTCAGCTTCTCGTTCCTCCCTACACCAACTAACTTGTCACAGTATGCCCTTAAATGTGCGTGAGGGTCACCTTTTCCATCGAACATGTCAAACCTCGGTGTTTGTACCCTACCGGCATGTCAACGTCTGGGTGGATACACAAGTCATCATAATCAAGACTCGTCGTTCCTCTAGTAACTTGTAGGCTTTTCAATGCCTTTATTAGACCTTGAAGTTGGGCATTTATCGATGCATGTTCTTTCAGTTGGGTATCTTTCTCCATTTTTGCATATTGATCGACCTCTTACGGGACATTAACCACTATTGGTATTGTGAAGGTAGGAGCTCCAGTGGCATATACGGGTGGAACATGTGGCTCATAGGGAGCGGTGACACATACCCTAAGTATCTGCTGCATTGTTGGTATGGTAGGGTCGCGATTGGAAAGGTCGGAAACGGTCCTAACTGCGGTTGGAACAGCTGGTGGAACTCAATCGTGAGTTGGAGCGTGTTGAGTTTTTTCTGGCTGATTTGGTAAGTCGGCAAAAGGCAAGTCAGCTTTTGCGAAGTAGATAGGCGTCTTAAAAGTAAGGAAAGTGGTAGCTGATAGTTTGGCCAAGTCTCGCACTTGGCGTAGTTCATCTCTCAAGATCTCGAGTTCTTGCTCCATGTGAGCCATTTTCTCTTTATTTTGGAAGTCTATCATGTCTCGAGAACCTTCAGGGTTCTCAATAGGTATCATTATGTTTGCAGCAACGTTATCAGTCATCTTTCCTTTTGATCGAAGGTTGTATCGTGAGTCAGCCAGTTTGCAAGTCAACACAAATCAACGTACTTTTGGGGATAAATGATGAAACAAGAAAATAAAAGAAAGAAAAAAAAGGAAACTGTGTTAGTTTGGAAAATATTGAAGATGTAACAAATATATAAGTGTAACACATATATACGACAACATTCAAAACGCATCCTAATGCAGAACCTATTTTTGCCTGAGGTAGGCCTACATTGCAATCAGTTTGATAATAAATTATCCATTTAAACACATTTTAGATTTGGAGCAAACATAACTTCATTGATTAAGGTAGTCTTGGATGTTACATTGAGGTAGGCAATCAAAAATTTCAAAAGTTGTTTTGTCCCATCTGCTAGAGCTTGAAGATTTCCTAAAGGGCCGGCATATTCAGGCCCGATACGTTGTTGTATTCCTGCAGATATTTCTCTGCGAGCGAGCCAAATGACGTAGGTGCACAAGATTACTTCGTGCTACAACCATCTCCTTTTTATAGGTTCTACGGACCGATGCCTGCTACTTCATCTGGGAGAAAAGAACCTAAGAACTGAAAATACGGGGGGCTATAAGGCATACAAGAGGGATAGGCCACATGGCACTTTAAGGAGCTTATGAAATAATTTCAAAGAAGAGAGACGAATCTACGGCCAGGTTGGAGCATCGTCATCGTCCCCGTCATAATATGTCCCTGGGTGGTACTCTGGAGACTCGCCGGGGCCGCATTTGGGAGACATGTCTATCACCCCTCATCTCTTGGGTCATAGATGTTAGAAACCATTTCAAAAACCTCCATGTGGTCTTCCTCCACCTCTTCTTCTGGGTCTTCTTCGAGATTCTCTTCTGGGTCTTCTTCAAGGTCCTCTTTCGGGTCTTCTTCTTCTTCAACCACCTGGATCAAATGATCAATGGATCTGGGAATAATCTGATTATACATGGATGTGTTGAATCCCATGCGAGGAAGCACTGATTCTCTAATCCAATCTGTTGATTTTCTACAAACCCCCAATGCCCGTGTATGCTTGGATGAGCCATATGACTCACAGTATTCCGCCAAGCATAATACTCTAGTGTGCACCATTTTTCCTCTTCTATTTCCAAATTGATAGTGTATTCCCACTCGGCTTGCAGATTTCTTATCCGTTCCAGCAAGACTGAAGTGAAAGCATCTTCATGTGACCCCATGATTGACCATAGCGGAATGTCTTAGATGACTCCAAATTGCCGCATAACCCAAAGAGGTGGATATAGTTGAATGCCCCTCAGCCCAATTAACTCAATAAAGAAAAAATATTGGGTTCTCGTAAACGCCACTCCTCTTATCCAAGAAAACTTCCATTGGATGGCATCGCCTGTAAGGTTGTTCAGGAATATGCGCCACTCTTCCCTTCCTGTCGGTGCGCCCACCCAACTTTGGAGACGATCTTCTGGACTTTCGATCCTGTTACGTGCACCTATGTAGAAATCCATTTGTGGATCACGACGATAGAAATGTTCTCTCCCCCAAATTTGTAGGAGCATACTGCATCCTGATGAGTCCACAAATTGGACTTATTTAGGGCTTTATTTTAATGGAAAGAGTGTCCTTGAATGTTTATTTTATCTCAATACTTGATTAAACTGCAAAAATTTCAGGTATTTGAAGTTTTCGTGGAAGCATGGACACTAAGGCGCAAAATGGAGCAAATAAGGCTGAAAAGAACAAGAAATGGAATCCTACAAATCGCCAAGTTTAACTTGGCAAGTCGCTGAAACGACATGAACCACCTTTCATTCTAGTACGCGAAGTCTTGAAGGAACTGGATCAAAAGGCGAGAAAACGAGCAGTCGGTAAGTCGTCGTTCAGTTCCACGAAGTAGTACTGTACCACCCAATGATCCAGAATGCGAGGATGCTAAAGGCAAGACACTAAAGGCGATGAGCTGACCTAAAGGCGGATCGCCGAGTTCATCGGCGATCTCGACTAATGTCGCCAAACAATTCTCTGCAGCACAATCTATGAAAAGTATAAATACTAGTTAGAATTAGAAGATTTTGGAGAATTTTAGAGTGGAACAATTATTATTATTATTTTCACTTTAGAAGATACTTTAGTGGATATTTTTCTCTCAAGTTTGGATAAGGTTTTGTGGAGACTTGAAGAAAGGAATTCTTCTTCCCCATGTTTGGAAGTGGGTCTTCTCTATTCATTTTCCTTTGCTTAATTTAAGGTTTAATTTCTTATACCCAGTTCATTTCATTATCATGTTAGGTATAATTTCTTATTTCTTGATGTATGGCTAAAAAACCCCATTCTTGGGTGTGATTTAGCAAATATGGATTGATATTCTTGTTGGGTCTTGCTTGCTGATAGGTTATATGTATTTCAATGGTGATTTCACCTAGTGGTTGTGGTTTAATCTAAAGGGCTTGTAGTTGCAAATACAAAGTCACCCATGTGTTTTCAACTTGCTCGAGAGGGAGGTCGCGAAACCAAAACCTCTAGACTGATAGGCTAAGGAGTGGGTCGACATGAGGTTCAGCCCAAGAGGGTGAGCCCTAGTCCTATATTTTAACACTCAACTCAAGAGAGTGAGTGGGGTAAGGCGTAGGTTGGTCTTCCTGCGGCAAATGGGTGTCCGAAAGGAATGCATTTGAAACGGGGTAAGTTGCCCGAGAGGGAACTTATTTCCATTTAAAGCTTAGACTAGTCACTATTATTTTGCAAATTTCCTATCGAAAGCATGTACCCAACAATTTATCTCAACTTGTATTGCGGTCACATCCCAAGAATCTTTCCCCATACTTGATTTCCTTGTTTATTTTGTTGTTTTAATACTTGTTGCAAAACCCCCTTTTGATATTTGACACTTTTGTGTCACTCCCTTTAATTAACAATGTCTTTTATCGTAAATGTCTTTAACTACGACTAACTTGAATAAAATTATAATTGGTTATTAATTCTCAAAATCGCTCCCTTGGGACACTACCCCAACCCTTAGTTGGGTTAATATATTATCTACGATCGTAGACACTCATACCGTAGGTTAGTGTCGTTGGTCACAATAAAAATCAAAATGGCACCGTTGCCGAGGAGTGGTGTTATTTGAGAATTTTTAGTTCACTAGAATTTTCGTCTTATTAATCGTAGAGTATTAACTTTACTCTTAGTTTTGTTTAATTGAGTTTTTGATTGTATGTAATCCCAAGGATCATTGGCAAGAATTTCTATTTTCCTTAGTTTTAGCTTTACTAATCTTAGTTGTAGTTTTGCTTTGCTTGTTTGAACATCATAGTAGGGAACAAGCGATGGATGATCATTATGGATACCATACAAATCATCCCCTGCTGAAACTACGGAACCTCAGGGACAACCTCTTAACATTTAAACAGGTAGGGGATGAAACAATTCAGGACATGTGGCTGAAGTTTCAAGCAGTGCTACCACCATGCCCATCTCATGGGATGACGGATAAGGCACTACTGGAGTGCTGCTTAGGGGTCTTGGACCTGAAAATAAAAGCATAGCCGATCAGATTTGCGAGGGGGGCATGGTATACCAGCACTATGAAGTTGTCGAAAAACTCCTTGATAGCATGGTAGCAACCAACAAAAAAGCCAAAAAGAAGCAGGAGTGGGAGGCACTAATTACCCAGTTAGATGATCTGTCTAACCGAGTCACAAAATTGGCAATACAAACCATGGGTAAAGAAAAATATCACTCCCTCCGTGAGTGTAATCATGGGAAGAAGCAGGGAGGTGTGCAGGGAGATGAAGCTTTTTCACTCATTCAAAAGAAAATGAAGGCACAAGAGGAGATGTTGAATAAGATGAAGGAAAGCATCGCAATGCTAAATAAAGCATCAGCCTCTCACTTCGTGACCATTCATCTACATGATGATCAAATCATCCATTTGATATCAGGCCACTACCCACCATTCACCGAGGATTCACCTAATTACAACATGGCCGAATCTGAGGATGAAGAATAACTGCTGACTTGCGTCGTGCCACGACGTTAACTAAGGCATTGTTTGGGAGGCAACCCAAAACCCTTTCTTGCTTTGTTTTACCTTAAGAAAATAATGGTGTGTTGTTTGTATAGGTTGAAACAAGGGAGATGATTAAAAGAGGATATGGAGGCAAGTGACAAGTCTAGTTGGCGGATCACTGAAAATATTTGCGAACACAAAGTATTGTCAGCCAAAACCCTGTGCAACTCGGCGGTCTAGTAAAGAGTTGTAGTGCATCGCCGACCATATCAGCAATTGCGTCATACACCGCCATTGGAATCTTCACAGGAACTATAGATCCTGTGACATTTGATGAACTAATTAAACATTTGGCATGTCGCCGAATAATTAGACGAACTCAATTTATATCTCCGAACAAGAAAGAACTGGACGGTTCTTGCAAGCCACAAGTATAAAAGTCCCATGTCACTCATTTTCTCTCACTTCTTCGACCTACCAAATTCACACCTGCACTTGGTTTTTATATTTATTGCACTACTAGAATATTGTGGCTCATTGCTTTGTGCGCGAATTTGGATTGCATTACTGCCTAGCATTTCATTAGCAAATATTCAACATCAAAGGTTAGCAGTCTGAACATCACATGTTAAAAATATTATAATTGTACTCATTTTCATAATCATAAAATTTTTAAGCCTCTGTCGAGTCTCTGAGTCACTGAGGTTATAGATATTTTCGATTGTGAAGTGGTATCTGTTGTATGATTCGAGGAATTTCCACTTAGCTATGCTTTCATTTAAATTGTTGCATGGTGGGAATAGAAGTTTCTATGTGTTTTCACTGAAATTAAGTTATATATGTGTGGTTACATTAACTGGGGTTGCTGGGTGAAAATTGAAAGGCGGGTTTGATAATGGACAAAATGAGCTGATCGACGAAAAGAGCAAACATCGCCGAGTTATTTAGCAATTCACCTAATAGTTCCATCTCGTTCTTTTCTTCTATTTTTATGTACATATTGAACTGTAACTCTCAGTGGTCAGTTTGGTTAGCATAAAACACCCGGCGGCTCGCCGAAAGAGCCCCTGTTCGCCTTTCACCTACCCTTTTGTATCATGGGTACATCAATTTACGCACATAGAAACACCATTTTTGCTCTTATTTGAATTACTATTTAACTTATCCTCGAAGTGGTTGCAGAAATGGCTAGACCAAAAGTTGCAGGGAGAGATGACCTACCCAGGCATGTAGGAGCACGAGAATTTAGAAAAGAGGAAAAGAGAGCCGAGATGGCCAGGCAAAGAAAGTACACCATGGAAGCTAGGAAAAAGAGACGAATTCCTTTCGATCTTAACGTCCGCCTATGTGATCGGAGCTTAGTTAATGCAGTGCTTGCCTTCAGAGCAGCTTAGGAGATAGATCAGATGATTGCAGCAAATCTTGCTATAGAGGCGAAGGCAAAGGCAAACAGTGGAGCCCAAAATGACAATGCTCCAGGGACCATTGTTTTACTTCAGAAAAATGCACCGGGCACTGATGTCCAGACAGATGGAGCGACTGCTTAAACAAGATCCCCTTTTTACCTCCCTCTCTGTTTTTCTTTATTTGACCTTTTGGATACTGATTAGTTGCATTTGAGGACAAACGCTTTTTATTTGTGGTGGGGTGAGGCCCACACCTTTTGTGTTGATAGTCATATTTTTTTCTGTATATATTTGGTTTTCTATTTTAATTTGTGTTTTAAACACTGCTTTTCTGTGGATGTTTGAGTTTATGGCTCCTGTTGTTTTATTTGCAAAAACAATTTTGATCCTTTCGAAAAAAAATTTGCCACCTCTTGTGTTGAAAGTGGCTATTCTTTTGCAAAAATTTAAGTCTCGGTTGCGATTAATACCTATGACTTGAATAGTGCTCTCAATTGAACAAACATGAATGCATGGCTACGACGAGGCCAAATGAAGTTACATAGACAATATTTGCACTATTTGCATCTCATTGGGACCAGCCATTTATCGAATTGATTTTCTTGTAAGGATCGCTGCACGCTAGGAAACGTGTCTAGTCTTGTTTGACTGAAGTATCGATGTCTTGTGTGATTAGCATACCTCGAACCATGCATGAATAAACCTAAAATTTTCCCCTTTAATCTGATTGATTTAGAAAGGTGTACTCTTGAGATGATCTTAGACAACTTTTGAAGAGTGTGAACCAATTTAACATATACCTCTTTTTGTGGCCTACCTATGAGTGTGTGAAACTCTCTTGAACACCCTTTGAGCCTTACCTTTCTTTGGAAGAACCTTGATAAACCCTAGGCCTTACTTGATCCACTACCTATAATCCTCTTGATTTGTGGTTCAGTGAATAGACAACTTAGGACAAAAGTCTAAGTTGGGGGTGTGGTGAAAAAGGAAAAGGAAAAGTCAAGAAGTGCAAGAAAGTCTCCTAAACCTATTGTATTGCAAAACAAAATGGAAACCCTTCATATAAGAAAAAAGAGAAAAAGAAAGAGAAAAGAAAAAGAAGGTCGTGGAATAAAATGTGCAAAAGAAAATGGGTTTCCAAGGAATACATGGAGAACGAATAATAGGATGACTTATGAGCACTAGAAGAAGAATTGATAAAGGATGGGAATAGGATGTTTTGAGAACATCACATCTCACGAGGATGAAAGTCATTGAGCCTAAATGACCATACGTTTGCACTCAACCCCATTACAAGCCTTAGAAAGACCTTTTTGATCTTGAGTAAGCCGAATCGAAAGTCAATTGGAAAATAAGGGCAAATCTATGGGTAAAAACATACATTGTGTTCCTTTTTTTAGTGTGAGCATTGTATCTGATTCCTGATCTTAAATTGACTCATACATGTGTGTGAATATGGAATTATTCTTTGTGCGAGGGCATTTAGATATTTTTGTTGAGCTTGAACTCTCACAAGTAGCAAGTATTGCGAGCATGAGAATCTTTGGTGATGGTATGTCACAATTTGAATCTTTGAGTACACAATTGATCCTTGCATAAGTAAATTGAGTCTTGTTGTGTACATTCATGATTTAGTCTTGTGTAGCACTGTTTGAGGCACCTTTTTTGAACGGCTGGACTTGAGTTTGCTTGAGAACAAGCAAAAGTTTAAGTTGGGGGTGTTGATGAGTCCACAAATTGGACTCATTTAGGGCTTTATTTTAATTGAAAGAGTGTCCTTGCATGCTTGTTTTATCTCAATACCTGATTAAAATGCTGAAGTTTCAGGTATTTGAAGTTTTAGTGGAAGCATGGACACTTAGGAGCAAAACGGAGAAAATAGGGCTGAAAAGAACAAGAAATGGAATCCTGCAGATCGCCGAGTTTAACTTGGCGAGTTGCCGAAACAACATGAACCGCCCTTCGTTCCAGTACGCAAAGCCTTGAAGGAAATGGATCAAAAGACGAGGAAAAGAGCAGCCGGCGATTCACTGATCAGTTCTGCGAAGCAGTACTGTACCGCCCAATGATCCAGAATGCGAGGATGCTAAAGGCAAGACACTGAAGGCGATGAGCTGACCTAAAGGCGGATCGCCGAGTTTATCGGCGATCTCAACTAATGTCGCCGAACAATCCTCCATGGCACAATCTATGAAAAGTATAAATACTAGTTAGAATTAGAAGATTTTGGCGAATTTTAGAGTGGAACAATTATTATTATTAGTCTCACTTTAGAACATACTTTGGTGGATATTTTTCTCTCAAGTTTGGAGAGGGTTTTGTGGAGACTTGAAGAAAGGAGTTCTTCTTCCCCAAGTTTGGAAGTGGGTCTTTTCTATTCATTTTTCTTTGCTTAATTTAAGATTTAATTTCTTATACCCAGTTGATTTCATTATCATAGTTAGGTATAATTTCTTATTTCTTGATCTGTGGCTAAAAACCCCCATTCTTGGGGTGTGATTTAGCAAACATAGGTTGATATTCTTGTTGGGTTTTGCTTGCTGATAGGTTAGATGTATTTTAATGGTGATTTCACCTAGTATTGTGGTTTAATCTAAAGGGTTTGTAATTGCAAATACAAAGCCACCCATGTGTTTTTGGCTTGTTCGAGAGGGTGGTCGCGAAACCAAAACCACTAGATGGATGGCCTAAGCAGTGGGTCGACACAAGGTTCTACCCGAGAGGGTGAGCCCTAGTCCCATATCCTAACACTCAGCTCAAGAGAGTGAGTGGGGTAAGGCGTAGGCTGGTCTTCATGCGGCAAATGGGTGTCCGAAAGGAACACATTTGAAACGGGGTAAGTTGCCCGAGAGAGAACTTATTTCCATTTAAAGCTTAGCCTAGTCACTATTATTTTGCAAATTTCCTATCGAAAGCATGTACCCAAAAATTTGTATCAACTTGTATTGCGGTCACACCCCAAGAACCTTTCCCCCATACTTGATTTTCTTGTTTATTTTGTTGTTTTAATACTTGTTAAAAAACTCCCTTTTGATATTTGACACTTTTGTGTCACCCTCTTTAATTTACAGTGTCTTTTATCGCAAATGTCTTTAACTATGGCTAACTTGAATGAAATTCTAATTGGTTATTAATTCTCAAAACCACTCCCTTGGGACACGACCCCAACCCTTAGTTGGGTTACTATATTATCGATGATCGTAGATACTCATACCGTAGGTTAGTGTCGTTGGTCACGATAAGCATCACATCCCCCCGAAGTAGTTGTGCCCCTTAATGCAGGCTGTCATCGAACGAAGAACTTCGGTGAGGATCATGGGCACCAAAGAAAAACTTTGTGGATTGTTAAAGATGTTTATAACCATCGGCAATATGTTGATATCGATAGAATTGGACCTTATCAGGAACACCATAACTCTCAGGAAAGCCATAATGAATACTCTTGGCCTCATATGTTCCCATGCTCTGTGAGTACATTCAAATTCACGCTGATATTCATAGTAATCTTCTGAACGCCCAAACTTTTGAAAGCGATAGTCTAACTCGACCTGTCAGTCGTCCACATATCTCAATGACCGAAATATATGTAGATTAAGGAGACTTAGAAAATCACCATTACAGATAGTTGACGGGATCATTGGTAGCCTCCCTCTAATCGGTAGCTGGGTAAGACTATTGAACTCCTCTAGTGTAGGACTGATCTCAAATTTTGGGAATTTGAAAGTTACGGTGCTCGGTTCCCAAAACCCCATTAACTGAGTGACAAATACCTTATCGCATTGTGTCCCCAGAAGTGCCAATAATGCTCCTAAGTGCCCTCGAATCTCAGCCCCGTGTATCCTTCGAATATTTTTCCACCAATTATGTCGAATATAGGGCGCTGAAACGACCATTTGGATATTTGGCAAGTCTTGGTTGAGGTTCATTTGAAAAGAGGGTAAAGGGTGTAATGAGTTTATTTGCTCCAAATCCGCTAAGTGTTTAAGTTTGGATAATTTACATCAATTTCACACAAATTTTATGTCGTCGAGTTTTAAAAAAGAAACTCATTGACATTTGGGTGGTTTCCTAAATGTAACGACAATACCGTATAATGTCTTGCCTAAGCCTATGCACCATGACCTATTTTAAGAGTAAGATTTTTTCCTAGATGACTGAGAGTGGGACTGAGTAATTGCGAGAAGGTGCACTATCTTAATTGCACCAACTCTGAAACTAAGAAATCCAAAGAGAGTTTCGGAGGAGTGCAGGAACACCCCTCGCGTGTACAGTGTGTGCATGTATGGCCATAGACTCGATTAAATGTGCAAATGAGAGTTTACGGAAAGCAGTAACAAGTAATGTTTTAAAACCAATAAGGAACACAAGCTTGGATTTCACTTGCGACCTTTCAGTCAAAACAATATATCAATTCGGTAAAGCAAACAAGCAAAAATAAACAAATAATCACAAATAGTATTCATAAATAAAGTTTTCTAAAGTTAAAACCTAAGTAAGTTCCCAGCGGAGTCGCTAAGCTATCGCACCCTATTTCGAACCAACCGAAACAGTTCACAACATAATATGGCTAACCCTCTGATTTTGGAAAAATTATTTTTGTTTTAGAGTCGCCACCTAAATTTTAAGAAAAGTATTAGGAAAACCATTTTTTAATATGTAAATGTAAACTCTATTTTGATTTACGAAACCAGTGAGATTCTGAGTAAGGGTTTTGGTTCCTCGAGGGGAAGGTATTAAGCATCCCTCAGAGCCTATCTGAAGATAGTCCTTAAACTCAATTTAGAAAAATATAATTATGAAAAAAATTTGTTTATTTGCTATGGTAAGCAAATTTTATTATTTAAAAAGAAAAGTAAAATACAAGGTACGACATATATGTCTATAAAATAAAATTAATAGTAATATGTTTATCATACGGTAAAATAAATAGATAAACGTACTAAAAATGTATCACAATTATATATGTTGAAAAATATAGAGGCGTCTTATATAAATGTGTCAAAAATAAATGTAAGTTTAAAGGATATGAAAAATTTGTCGTTTTTATCTATATATAAAATTAAGATGTAAAAGAATATAAAAATGAGATAGTAACCGAGTTTAAATATGTAGTAGTCTGTGTAAACAATATGTTTTTGAATGAAAATACATAAAATGGGGTTTTCTAAAAATAAGCAAATACAATAAATAATAATGATACTAAATGTTAAAATATTGTATAAAGTAATTTGTGATCTTTAAGTATGGTAGGTACACATAGGTTGTTTAAAACATATGAATATTTATTATTTATTTACATGTTGGGAAAAATTGACAATAGATTATATATGTAGTAAAATAATATGTATATGAAAATGTAGAAATTTATAAATTATAAAAATAAATAAGTAATTTCCTAAAAGAGATAAGAGATATGAGAAAAATAACATGAAGTGTAACAAAATAATAAGATACGTATAGAGAAAAACTAAAAAAAATATAAGATTTGTACCTTATGCGTATGACATATATTATTCTTATATAAAAGTGAGACTTGGGAGGACCAACACAGTGGGCCCCATGTGTTGGTCCTTCCAATGATAACAATAATAATAATAATAATAATAATAATAATAATAATAATAATAATAATAATGATAATAACAATATAATAATAATAATAATAATAATAATAATCTATCTATATATCTATCTATACCCATGAGTTGGTCCTTCCAATGATAACAATAATAATAATAATAATAATAATAATAATAATAATAATAATAATGATAATAACAATATAATAATAATAATAATAATAATAATCTATCTATATATCTATCTATACCCATGAGTTGGTCCTTCCAATGATAACAATAATAATAATAATAATAATAATAATAATAATAATAACAATAATAATGATAATAACAATATAATAATAATAATAATAATCTATCTATATATAATAGGGGAGAAAAAAATGTCACGTGTCATTACCACAGTTATTCTTAAATCTTTTTTAAAAAACTGATATTTTTAGTTAATTTAAATAATAAATTCAATATTAAAAACAAAGAACAATATAAAACATTTTTTAAAAAAAGGTTTTGAAACTTAACATTTAAATTCAATTTTAAAAACAAATAACAATATAAAACTACTTTTTAAAAAAAAATAATTTGGAACTTAATATTTAAATTCAACTTTAAAAATAAATAACAATATAAAACAATTTTTCTTTTTTAAAACATACATTTTGCAACTTACCGCTTAAATAACACTAAAGCATATTTAAGCGACATACAAAATTGTAAAGAAATCTAAACCTATCTAATTACCTATTCTTTTTTAACTCTTTTTTTGTTTTTTTTTTTTAAAAAGGAAACTTCAACTATAAATAATTATCCCTAAAATTCCTCACCCACTTACTTAACTTCCTTCCCCAAAAAAAAAAAACCGTATTAACTCACTAAATTTAAATACAATAGTCTTTTCTTTAGTTTTTGCAAGAAAAAAATGCATCTCAATAAAGAAAATTCAAAACAATAATAATCCTTACCGTTCATGGAAAGGTAATTTTTATTATTTTTATTATTATCTTTTTCTTTTGTTTTATGTGGTTTACATTATCAATAATTGTACTTTATTTTGGAAGTTCTAGATGTTGAAGATGATCAATTGATGAAGTTACGATCAAGCCATTTATGTGATGAATATATGTTGTTGTAGAAGGAGAAACACTTTTAAGACTATATTTGATAACTATGTCAAGCATGTAATATTTTAATTTCTTTCATCTTATGTTTTGTTTTAAAATCAAACTGTGTTGATGGGACCTACACAGTGGGCCCCATGTGTTGGTCCTTCCACAATGATAACAATAATAATAATAATAATAATAATAATAATGATAATAACAATATAATAATAATAATAATAATCTATCTATATATCTATCTATACCCATGAGTTGGTCCTTCCAATGATAACAATAATAATAATAATAATAATAATAATAATAATAATAATAATAATAATAATAATGATGATGATGATAATAACAATATAATAATAATAATAATAATCTATCTATATATCTATCTATATATAATAGGGGAGAAAAAAATGTCACGTGTCATTACCATAGTTATTCTTAATTATTTTTTTAAAAACTGATATTTTTAGTTAATTTAAATAATAAATTCAATATTAAAAACAAAGAACAATATAAAACATTTTTAAAAAAAAGGTTTTGAAACTTAACATTTAAATTCAATTTTAAAAACAAATAACAATATAAAACTACTTTTAAAAAAAAACTATTTTGGAACTTAATATTTAAATTCAACTTTAAAAATAAATAACAATATAAAACAATTTTTTTTTTTTAAAACATACATTTTGCAACTTACCGCTTAAATAACACTAAAGCATATTTAAGCGACATACAAAATTGTAAAGAAATCTAAACCTATCTAATTACCTATTCTTTTTTAACTCTTTTTTTGTTTTTTTTTTTTTAAAAAAGGAAACTTCAACTATAAATAATTATCCCTAAAATTCCTCACCCACTTACTTAACTTCCTTCCCAAAAAAAAAAACCGTATTAACTCACTAAATTTAAATACAATAGTCTTTTCTTTAGTTTTTGCAAGAAAAAAAATGCATCTCAATAAAGGAAATTCAAAACAATAATAATCTTTACCGTTCATGGAAAGGTAATTTTTATTATTTTTATTATTATCTTTTTGTTTTGTTTTATGTGGTTTACATTATCAATAATTGTACTTTATTTTGAAAGTTCTAGATGTTGAAGATGATCAATTGATGAAGTTACGATCAAACCATTTATGTGATGAATATATGTTGTTGTAGAAGGAGAAACACTTTTAAGACTATATTTGATAACTATGTCAAGCATGTAATATTTTAATTTCTTTCATCTTATGTTTTGTTTTAAAATCAAAGCGTGTTGATGTATTTACATATAATTTATGATTTTTGTCAAAAAAAAGAGAAAAAAAATTGAATAGAAATACCGGTCATAAAGAGATGTAGCATCAGATATGTAATTATATTAATGACATATAAATTGAAATTAAAAATTACATATTTTATTTGAAAATCACGTAATAGTACTATAAGGTATAATAATTAACAACTTAACATATTTTAAAATTTTACTTGACTCTCCAAATTCCATGTGTCTCATGTAATTGAGACAGAGAAAAACATATATTGGTTTAAAATTAATAAAAATATTATAAATTATAATAATTAACAACTTCATTTTTTTTTAAAAACCCTTTAAAAAAAATTTGTTGGCTCTCCAAATTCAATCGGTATTATAATAATTATAACATAGAAATTAACATAGATTGGACTCCTGCTGACATTTATGTTTCCTCTTTTTAAAATTTTTCTTTTATACTTTATATAAATAATTTTTTTATGTAAAAAGTATTATAAATCATACTAATTAATAGCTTAAAATATTTGAAAACATATAAAAAGTTTTTGTTAACTTTCAAAATTTCATCTATACCATATAAATTGGGAGAAATATAGATATATAGATATTTTAAGTTGCTAATTATTGTGAGTTATAATATATTAGTATATTTTTTCTCTTTTTCTTTTTTGACATTTTTTCTTTATTCTTTTCATTAAATATTTCATTTATTAATTTTATATATATATATGGGCCCCACCAACTTCCACTTAAATACTACATATTATATATTAATTATTATACTATAAATGACTTAAATACTCCATATTATCTATTACAATAATTAACAATTATTTGACACTTTAAATTCTATCAATGTCGTATAAATTAGGATAAAAAACGTAACATATAATATTTACATTTATTTAAAAATAATATAAGTAATACTATACATTAGAATAATTAACATCTTAATTATTTAAAACTTATATAAAAAATTTAATTGAGAGAATACATATTATATATATTAGTATATATTTTTCTCTTCTTTTTTTTTCGACATTTTTTCTTTATTCTTTTCATTAAATATTTCATTTATTAATTTTATATATATATATATATATATATATATATATATATATGGGCCCCACCAACTTCCACTTAAATACTACATATTATATATATTATTAATTATTATACTATAAATACTACATATTATATATTAATTACTATACTATAAATGACTTAAATACTCCATATTATCTATTACAATAATTAACAATTATTTGACACTTTAAATTCTATCAATGTCGTATAAATTAGGATAAAAAACCTAACATATAATATTTAAATTTATTTAAAAATAATATAACTAATACTATACATTAGAATAATTAACATCTTAATTATTTAAACTTATATAAAAAATTTAATTGACTCTCTAAATTCTATGGGTACCTCTTATTTGAAATGGGAGTTTGGGAGCACCAACACAACACTAAAGAGATCTTTAAAATATTTTGAATTATTCATTATTATGAATTATAATATTTTGATTTTTACGTAGTTTACAAATATATAAATTTCATTTTAAAAAATTAAAGATATCATACGCAAATTTGATTCTCGAGAAATAAAAAGTGTCACATAAAATGGGACAAACGAAGGATAACTCTCAATTAAATTTATTTCACTTTTTATTTTCCATTTTTAACATAATTTTTCAAGTTGGATTTCTACGAATTCTATAGTAGACCCATTTAAAATTTACTTTTTTTGTTTTAAATTAGAGAACTTGGCCGCACTTCGCGTGATCATTAAAATTAAATATTTTTGATTAATTTTATATATACTCTATTGTTTAATCGTAATATTATTATTTGTTTTAATAATATGAAGATTGTGAAAAAAATAAAGCTTCACAAATTTTACATCTATTAAATAAGGAAGAATATATATTTTTTCAAATAAGTTAAAATATATTTGCTAATAACAAATTCTTCAATTGCATGAGGTTGATCCTTTAATATATAATATATATTTCGGTGTACCATTCTCCTTAAATGTATAAGAAATATCTCATAATGTCAAATAACACTGTAATACTCCCTCTGTCCCTAATTACTTGTCCACTTTTAAATTGACACATTTATTAAGAAATCAATTAATGACATAGTGATTTTATCATCTTACCCCTATTAATTATGAAATTGATGAAAAGTTCTGCAATTTTCAAAGTAATTAATCATTTAATTGAGGGTATAATATGTAAAAAAATGTTCTTTCTTCATTTGTCAAAATGGACAAGTAATTAGAGACAACTATAAAAGAAAAAGTGAACATGTAATTAGGGATAGAGGGAGTACTAAACAAATGCATCAGCAAATGAAATTTATATTAAAAATATATTGAATAATGACGTAATGATACCTTAATAGAATTTCCTATCCATTTAAAAAAAAAAATATTCACCCTTTCAATTTTGTTATATCTTCTTATTTAGTAGAAGAATCATCATTTATTATATTTTACTTCACCTTAATTGGTACTATCAGAGTTTTAAGAATAAACATTAAATTTTAAATTGAAATAAAAATCATTGAAAAATGACAGAAAAAATAATAATAGTATATCAAAATTAAAATAAGCTGCAAGAAATGCCTTTTCACGATAATTTTTTGAAATATATTGATAACAATTAAAATGAAGATGTTATTTTATCTTTAAAATTAAGTTTCATTGAAATGAATTAGTACAATGAGAAAAAATATTAAACTAATAACTTTTTAATGTTATTAAATGCATTTTCTTTTTAATTGAGTAGTAGATTAAAAGTTCCAAATTAGGATATTAAAATAATATCTTACTCTCTCCTTAATTATTATGGTATTGCAAACATTTATTTTCCTTAAATAGTGATTCATTTTCCATTTACGGTTATATCCAATTAATTTCGAATGTATTGAATGTGGTTATGAGATATTGAAATAATATCTTTATCTTTCCTTAATCATAATAAAATTATAATTTAACATTTATTTTTCTAAAATGATAATTTTGTTTTAATTCCTACAACATATTGCTTACTATATTCAATGTAATTATAATAAAACATATTGTATTTAGTATGACAAAAGAACTCAACAATTGAAAAAATTAGAGAAATAGTAATCTTAGCTTCTAAGAAATGTCACATCATCATTTACATATCCAACTTTATATATATAAAAGAGTTAAAAAAGAAAAAAATCAGTGATTTAAGAAAATTATATAAATAACATTAATGATGACATGAAGATTAAGAAAAAACGTCAAATAAATTAGTAGTATTGATGATGATAAAAGTTAAATAAATCATTTTTCTAATATTTAAATTTTTAACATAAAATTTCCAATCTTTTAAAATTAAAAATAAATGTTAAAAATAAAATAAAATATCAAGGCAATATCTATTTTAAAGAAAAATATAACCAAAATTGTCAAAAAAAAAAATTGATAAAAATAAATAAGTATCTATTACTAAGAATAGTCTTACTATATTTTCTATTTAACTTTATTGTTACATATCGATAGAAACTTTTAGAAGAAGAAATGATCCAAAAATTTAAAAATAATGATTCCTTAAATGGTGATTCTTTTTCCATTTACAGTTTTTCAATTAATTTTTAATGTATTATATATGGTTATGGATATTGGAATAATAATTTTATCTTTCCTTAATCATAATAAATTATATTTTAACCTTTGTTTTTGTGAAATGATAATTTTCTTTTCATTCGTACAACATATTGATTAATATATTAAATGTAATTATAATAAAGCATGTTCTATTTAGTACGACAAAAGAATCAAAAAATTTAAAAATTAAATAAATAGTAATCCTAACTTCTAAGAAAATGATATAAATTACATTAAAGATGAAATGAAGATTAAGAAAAGAAGTAAAACAAATTAATAATAATATTGATGATGATAGGAGTTAAATAAATCATTATTTATATTTTCTAAATTTTCAATATAAATTTTACAGTCTTTTAAAATTAGAAAATGCTAAAAAAAATAAAACTAAAACTAAAAATCGAGGCAACAATTATTTTAAGGAAAATATAACAAAAAATGTCAGAAACATTGATAAGAATAAATAAGTATCTATTGCTAACAAGGTGTCACTCCACATTTTCTATTTTAGCTTTATTATTACATATAGATAGAAACTTTAAGGTGAAAAAAGATCCAAAAAATTTAAAAATAACAAATCAATTATGTAAAAAAAAATGTGTAATTCTTATAAAGTTATAATAACTAATTTCTTCAAATAAATAATTAAATGAAAGAAAAAAATGTAATTAAAAAAATAATATAAATAACACTAATTATGAGATTAATAGCATTGATGAGGAAAGGAGCTAAATATGATCATCTTTGTTAATTCTATTTTTAGAAAATATATATAAACTTTAATTAAAGATAAATAAGAAAAAAAAACTTTAATTAAAGAGACAAAAAATCAACACAAAATAAAAGAAGAAAGAAATTAGAAGAATAATGAGGTTGAAAGAAATAATATCTAATTTTCTCTCTTTTCAAATCACGAATTAAATTTTTGCTTGCTCTCCTCCTAATTTGATACGAATTTCATAAATAGAATGATTTTTTCTCCAAATAATTTTTCTTATCCTTTGAAACACTAATCAGTCTTCTTATAAATTTCTCAACCACAATCAATTTTCTCTCTTTGTAGGAGAACTAAACATTTTTTCAAAAACTCTTTTATTTTGAAAAAAACTTTTTGTTAATTAATCTCTTTCTTTACATCAATGTCTTCACAACAGTCATAAGATATTCTCTCTTTCTCTTTTGTTAAAATAGTCACATGACCCAGAAATTTGATGGACATCTTAGCGACGAAGCTGATACCATATATTGATCATCATCGTCAGAAGAAGAGCCAAAGTGAAGAAATTTATTCTTATTTGTTACTAGTGCTCAACTATTTTTTTTATAGGCTAAATAATTATAAACAGTTATGAAAAATAAATAATTTTTATCTTTTCATCTTCCATTTTCATTTACTTAAATCTATATTAGTATAATGGATGTTATAAAGGGCATAATTAATCGGGTATGACATAAATACTTCTTTTTTTCAAATACAAATAAATAAAAAAAACAAAGATAAAATGTCAAAAAAAAGAGAAAAAAATTGAATAGAAATCTTTGGTCATAAAGAGATGTCACATCAGATATGTAATTATATCAATGACATATAAATTGAAATTAAAAAATTACATATTTTATTTGAAAATCACGTAATAGTACTATAAGGTATAATAATTAACAACTTAACATATTTTAAAATTTTACTTGACTCTCCAAATTCCATATGTCTCATGTAATTGAGACAGAGAAAAACATATATTGGTTTAAAATTAATAAAAATATTATAAATTATAATAATTAACAACTTAAATTTAAAAAAAAAAACACTTTAAAAAAATTTAGTTGGCTCTCCAAATTCAATCGGTATTATAATAATTAAAACATAGAAATTAACATAGATTGAACTCCTGCTGACATTTATGTTTCCTCTTTTTAAAATTTTTCTTTTATACTTTATATAAATAATTTTTTTTATGTAAAAAGTATTATAAATCATAATAATTAATAGCTTAAAATATTTGAAAACATATAAAAAGTTTTTGTTAACTTTCGAAATTTCATCTATACCATATAAATTGGGAGAAATATAGATATATAGATATTTTAAGTTGCTAATTATTGTGAGTTATAATACGTTTTATGTAATTTTCATATATATTACTCACTTTGTCCTCATTTATGTGATACAAATGAAATTTCAAAAGTCAATGAAATTTTTATAAGTTTTTTTTTATATTAACTTGTTAATTATTGTGATTTATAATATATTTACGTAAAACATAATGTAAATAAAAATAATTAGCAACTTAAAATATATAAAAACATACTAAAAAATTGATTAACTTCAAATTTCATATGTATCACATAAATTATAATAGAAACCGTAACATATATTGGGCCCCGTGCTAGCACGGGGTCCCATATCTAGTATATATATATGTAACTTGTATTTTGAACATGTTGGCATATCTAAAATCTTGAAATAACCTGTTAAGAAATTAAATATTATTTGTAATATTTGATTTGAGAGATAACAATAGCGACAAATACATTTTTTTATAAAGGAGATGATTTAAAGAATATAAAATGAGCCTAGTTATTGGTGTTCCACCCCAAATCATTATCCTTCTACCTTTACTTTTAAAGAATCTAAAAAAAAATCGCCTAATTATTTCAAAGATAATGAATTAGGCATCTAGATATTTAACTAAATAATGCTAAAGTAACTCCTATTGGTCTATTTAACTTATGTAATTCTACGTAAGAGAATTTGATTATCCTAAAGGGAAGGGTTAAAAGCTCACTTTTTTTTAAGATATGTTGAAACTAGTTAATCGGTCAAAATTAGATTAATTAAAAGAGGACTAAAAGATTTTAGAAAAATATAAACATCCAACGGAATATAAATTAGCTTAAAAAAAAAGGGTTTGAGAAAAGGGATCTCAAAAGTGATATCACTTCAGGATATATCAAATTTACTAAACTAGATAGAACATGATCACAAAATCAATTTAGCACCTAAGTTCAATGGCAGTTAACAAGCATTAGGGTAAGGATGTTTATCTCTTTTTTACTTTACAAAATATATGCTTGTCAAGTGAGAGATGGAAGACAAATATATATTGGTCCATTAATTCAATTATTTAAGTAGAGTTTAGAGTATCTCGATCTATCTAATTCGTAATAAGATGACACATCGACTACGTACAAACTGAAATCCCCAGAATTTTCAGCAAAGTAAATGGTGCACTTTAGTCTAAAAATGGAAAAATGAGGCAATCACTTGATGAAATTATTCATGTTCTATCCTATATCCAGATATCTAAATCGCCAATATCTCGCATAATTTAGACATGCTCATTTTTAATATATAAGAGAAGCATCATGAAAGCTTCATTGGACAACGAACAAAGACAATTACTAACTGAAAATACACCAAGTAGACAGAGAGAAAAAAGGAAATAAAAGGCTACTGGTTGTGAACTATTTCACATGTACTGAGCATAATTAAAATTTATTTTCTTCATTACCAACCTTAGAAAACACAAGTCCTAAACAAAACAGAGACATAGAATCGAACAACTGACTTAGTCATTTAGGAACTAATTCATATTTAAAGCAATCTGATAGATTCAAAACGAAACGATAACGAAAGTGACATGCTACCATTTCAAAACTAAACCAAGGCGAATACTTACTACTCCCAGAATTTGAGTGATCGAAGGAGATGTTTTTAATATTCAAATATTCATCAAAACCACTTCAAAAGGCATTTGACATACATGTATATGGACAACAATCACATTTCAATCTATTTAACGAAAAGATTTTTAGCTAAACCTGAACGCAGAAAGAACAAATGAAGTAAGATAATAAACAAAAAACTCAAAAATTGCAATTCTTAACAAAAGATCAGCAATATCCTTACTACATAATCACAACAACTAAAGAAAATACCATATATGGGAAGCAAGAAGGACACTATAAATAACATAATTTACAAAAGAGAAAATAAAGTGAAACTAGTTTTTATCGGTAAAATGTATTAATTAAGACAAAATCAAGATTTGAAAAAAAAAAGAATTTTACCTTATGTTGAACAACAAAATAGAGCTTTGATGTCAAGATTAAACTTAGACGTCCTCCAACTCGAATTCGACACCAAAACAGATTCGCTAGGTTATTGTTGGATCTTTTTTTTCATTCATTTTTGGATGTTTTTCGTTTGTTTATGGATTTTTTCAGTTGATTCTAGGATTTTCTCCCTGATTTTTGGATCTTTTTTTTCACTCCTTCGATTTTTGTTGGATTTTCAGATGCCTAATGAGAACCTAAACCCATTCCTTTTATAGTTGATTTGGGCTCCAAGAATTCAATTTTTGAATTCTTGGAAACACAAATCATAGAGGAAACGACAAAGTAGTCATGAAGAGGAAGAAAATTCGCTCAAGAATCGACCTGATTGAGAGTGTTAAGTGACTGATGGACATTTTTTCGATGACACAGAGCTGGTTCTCTGATAGGGAGATGGGGGATCACGTGGGGGAGGTGATGGAGAGGATCCTGGAGCGTCCGATTTTCTGGAAAAAAGAAGATGTTGAGGTGATCTTGGGGGAAGATGAAAGGGGAGGGTGGCTGATGGAGAAGACGTTCTGTCTGGGAAGAAGAGCGTGAAAAAATAGAGTATAGGGCGGTGGTGGTAGAGTAGGGATCTTTTATTCTTTGGTTTGATCTCGACCGTACGATCGTTTGATCGGACGGTTAATAAAAATCAAGGGTTAAAAAAAAGATTAATAATATATATATATATATATATATATATATATATATATATATATATATATATATATATATATTTGATAATAATAATTATATATTAAAAAGATGAGTTAATTAAAGCTATTGGATTAAAATAGAGGATTGAGATTAAAAGTTAAGAAACACAATCCATGTGCTCGCCTACGTGCACACACGGATTGTTCGGTTTAAGGGGACTTGGATTGCCAAAATTGCTCAAGTTAAATTTATTTAAATTTTAACCTCTTCTTTATTAAATAGACATAGTTTATTAAATTAAAATAATAATTTTGCAAGACTAACTTATTTGTTAAAGTTAGTGATACTAAAAAATAAAATTAATATAAATTAGCAACTCATTAATTAATTAAGTTTTTTCCTAATTTTAAAAAAATGTCGAAAAATATTTATCGCTATAATAGAAATTATATTTAATTAAAAAAATCTAGTTAACCTTTAAAAAACAATATTTATTTGACGTGAAATTTAAAAATGAGAGAGTAAGTAGTAATATTATAATATGTTTAATTTTTTTTTATATAAAAATAGTATTTATGAAATAAATTTATCAAATAAAATAAATAATTTAAAAAACCCTTTTTTTTAACAAAAATTCATAGCATATAAATATCTTATTATTTCTATTATTATTATTATTATTATTAAAACTTTAGTTAAACAAATGTGGATAGCCAAAATTGGGTGTCAACATTGGGCACTTAAACTTCGTCGTTTTATGCCTAAACTACGTCATTCTACTCAATCTAAGCCTTTAACTTAGTCGGACTTACCCAAAACCCTCATTCACTTAAAATCATCAAAACTTGGGGCATAAAGAAGAGGAGAAGTCGACCAAAACTCCCAAGAACAAGCAACAGTGTTGTTCGAAGTTTCAGCCCCGAAATCGAAGGATTTCTCCATAGATTTTGTCACCAGGTATGTGGGATTTCACTAGTTGATTCCCTTCGTCCACTAGGTCCCCAGAATTCAGTCAGATTCTTGATTCCTTTATCTTGTTTAGGCCTAGGGTTTCTAGAACTTTAGAAAATTGTTGTGATTTAGTTGTTATAGTGTCCTTAATTAGATTATCATGTTTTCGTAACATTGTTGCTTAGTTCCTTGCATGAAACTCAGAATCCTAATGGTGTAGATTATTGTTCATGAATTACACATGCTAGGTCAGTTTAAAGAGATATACATGCTCCAGTTAAGAATGTTGCATTATTAGTATTTAAATGTTGCATTCTCAGATTTGTATGTCAGAACATTGAGCTATCCAGTATTTCAGTTTTGTTTTGTCATACACATTCCAGTTAGAACTATTCTTAGACCGAATTGGACTAGGGTTCAACTTACCCTCATAGTCCTAGAACTACTTGCCCCCGTAGGTTTATCGGTCCTCTCTGTTGGGCATCAGCTTTAGTGAGCACGCCATTCATGCCTCTATACCCCTAGCAAGGTATATTGGGTCATATCGATGTGGCATATGCATTAAATAGTCACGCCTTTATACCCCTGGTAAGGTGTATTAGGTCCTCTCGATGAGGCGTATACATCAGAATCTATGTTTAACTCCCGTGGTTTTTTGTTGGTTTATAATAGTTCCCACAATTAGATTTCAGTTTATTTGACCAGGTCTTCAGTTATATTTTAGAATTTAGTCCCAGTATGTCATGTTCAGGATTACTACTTTATCAAACACATTTAGCTTAGCCTTCAGTATATTTCAGATTTTTCATTCAGTTCAGATTATATTACTTCTCAGTATTCTTTTTTCAGCTATGTATTTTCTTCAGCTATAGTGTATATCCTGCATGCTCAGTACATTCCAAGTACTGACGCATACTCTGCGCTACATCCTTTCATGATGTAGGTTCAGGTACTCAGTATCCATATCATGCATAGATCGATTCCCGATCTCCAGCTAAGCAACTTCAGTGGTGAGACCTCATATTTCGAGGAAAATAGACATGCTTTACACTTTATTCTTTTTTAAGTTTTTATAGAGTTAGCTGGTGAATGTCCCAGCAACTTTAATTAGTTAGAGGCATTTTCAGACATAGTACTAGATTTAGTTTTAGTTTAGAGTTTGAACCTCCAGTTGTTATTAAACTCATAGTCTTTTATATATTCAGATCAGTATTGGGTATTCCCCAATTTTAGTTATCACTGTTTAAGCTTCCGCATAGTATATTTATTTAGCAATATTTTAGTATGTTTATGATATGCTAGATAAAGGTTAACTTGGGGTCACTTATGATCCTACATCCCGTGTTTATGTCTATGGGTAGCTAGAGCATCAGGTTTAAGATTCCAAGGATGTCTAAAATCCACACTAAGTAGATTATTTTTCATAGGTGTGAAGTGCACCACGTCTAATGAGAGGGAGGCTACAAATTGCTTTACGAAAACTTCACTCTCTTTGTTACTCTTATGGCGCGTATGATCCAATTTCCTTATTCTAATCCATCGTTATATGCTTAAGAACATGCCTTCTCTTAGAGTTTACCCACAGAATGCTAATGCATGCATTGCAAGTGCAGTTCCTATAGTCCCAGACCATGAGGTTTCGAATGCAGAATTATGGAATGCGATTCACGTTTTGATTTAGAGTATGACTAATCAGAACAATCAGCAAGTTCCAATTCCTACTAATAATAGTAGTGGATCAGTAGCAGCTAGAGTTCGAGATTTTGTTAGGATGAACCCGCCTGAGTTTTTAGGGTCACAAGTTGGTGAGGACCCACAAAATTTCATTGATGAGGTTAAGAAAATCTTTAAAGTGATGCAAGTGACTGGTAGTTATAGGGTGCAATTGGCATCCTACTAGCTTAAGGATGTGTCTCACATATGGTTTACTCAGTGGAAAGACAACATGGGCTACTTTGCCTTTTGTAACTCCCTATATTGCAATAAGTTTCGGTGTCAATCCAGGAACTCTTTTAGAACCCTTATCAGTCTCTACTCCAGTTGGTGACCCAGTTATAGCTAGATGGGTATATAGAAATTTCCCTGTCACAGTCTCTTAGAAAGTAACCTTAGCAGATCTTGTAGAGTTACAAATGGTAGATTTCGATATCATTTTAGGCATGGATTGGTTACATTCCTCTTATGCCTCAATCGATTATAGAACTGGAATCGTTTGGATTTAGTTTCCAACGAGCTATTCTTAGAATAGAAGGGTAGTAGCTCAGTGCCTATAGGTCGAATTCTCTTACCTTAAGGCCAGAAAGGTAATCTAGAGGGTGGTGTAGCACATGTTGAGGAAAAAAAGGAAGGAATTAGCAAAAGATGTTCATTAGCTTGCTCGCTCAAGAGTTAGTCTTACAAACACATCAAATGATAGTGTGATAGTCCAGAATAGATCAGAACCTTCATTGGTAGCGGAGTTTAAGGGAAAACAGGACAGTGATCCAATACTATTTCAGTTAGAAAATACACTTCAACAGCAGAAAGTAGAGGCTTTCTCCCAAGGGTGCGATGGTCGCTTATGTGTTTTTGAGATGGATGAGTAATTGAAGCAGCCATGAAGGCCAAGTATCCTCACCTCGTTCCTTCCAATTCCGTTTCAGCTTGAGATAATAATTTCCTCTCCAGTCTCTCAGTTTACTCTTGCATAAATTTAGTCTTAGTACCTTGTTTCTTCAGTTGTTCTTGCATTTTCAGCTTATTTGCATGTCCTTGGAACTTAGTTTAGTTAGATATCAGTTTCTAGTACTTAGTGGTAGGGATTGAAAGTTTTTCCCTGCATACTAAGCTTGTTTAGATTTCATTCGAGGACGAATGTTCCCTAGGGGGAGATATTGTAACACCTCAGATTTTAGAAAATAGAATAAATTGTAGCTTTCTAGACCTGGCGCAAGAACCACGGAAGCCAACGATGGTCTGTGGTCTGACACGCGGTCTGTAGGTAGGGTCTGTCATTGAGGATCAAATATTTATGGTCTCTAATCCCACCCATGGTCTGAAACGACCCAAAAAGTTCCTAAAAATGTGCTTCGGAAGTTACCGGAAACTTGTTTTAGCTATATCTAAAAATCCATTTCATTTTTCGAAAATCCGACTTCATATTCTTGTTTAGGGGGTCAAATTGAGTGGGAGATGGGTCTAACCCAAATTTTAGAGCAACCGTATCAAAATCCAAAATTTCCAAGTGAAGCCTTTTTTGAGGGTCTACTTTGGAGGGTCATATCTCCTAGCACACAAATAATTGGGTGGTCCATAACATATCCATGGAAATCCCTTTGAGTTATCTACCCAACGCACTTTGTTTCACCTCATTCGGAGTTCGGACGAAAAAGTTATGCCCATTTTCGTAAGATCTATCCGTGCAGGAAATGCAATTTCCAGAGAGCGAATTTACTGTTCATAAGCCTCATTTTTTTTTCTAAGTGTTGGACCCGTTTTTCCAAGGGCATATTTTATTTCCTATATAGCATTAATTCAATTTCCATCTCTAAAACATTTCCCAAAATATCTCTCCCATACTTAGACACATTTTCTCTCAAGAACCCTAATCCAAAACCTTCCTCAAGATTGAAGAGATTCTTGCTCCAAGTTCCAAGCTTCCATTGAAGGCACTCTCAAGACCTTCATAAAAACTCAAGGTATGTGGTGTTGAACTCATGGGTCCTTCCACCCATAGTGCCTAGACTCTATTCTACTCACTAATTCATGGTTTAAGTTGAGATTCATAAATTAGTCTTGTTCCTTGTATAAATTTCCTGCACAGTGAATTCTAGCATGAAAAGTGATTGTTTTGAGTATGTTGTAACTCTAGAACTTGAATCTAAACTTGGAATTGATGTGGAGATTTTTCATGTGGTCTTGTAGGTGTTAAAAGGCGTTGTTGAAGGTTGTTCACTGGTTTTGCTGCATAATTACTACCCTATTTTCCATGCTCTTTGACCCCATTACATGCCTTTAAGGTGTTTGACAAAATGTCCAATTATGGAGAATTGATGAATTGATGCTTTAAGGCTTGAGTTATGAGATGTATGGCATTCCATAGATGTGTTGATGACAAACTAAGCTTGTGTATATGTTCATTCCATATATGAGATTGCATTAGAGCCTAATGTGAATTTCCTATATAAAGTGTTGCATGACCATGCCCGGTCCGGGGGAAAAGAACCGGCTAACCATGTGAGGGGTTTATACCTCACCACCTAGGATGTTTGGGGTGTGACCAACATCAACCATGTGAGGGGTTTATACCTTGCCACCAGGGTGTCCGGGTGTGAACGACATCCCCCATCCTAAGTTGGGGTTATAGATTGGTTGGATTATGCACACACATATGATATCTACTATTAGTATAGATTTACTTAAACATGTTTTGACGTCACTTTGTTCATGCATCCTCATATTGTTATTCATTATGCCTATGGAACTATTTTTTGCATTTCGATGGTGTCCTTGTCTATTGTTGTATTGCACCCCGCATACTTAGTACATTCCAAACTACTAACGCATATTTTGCCTACATGATGTCACTATGTAGGGACCGGAGCTACTCTTGATCCTTCTCTCCATCCACGTGGCTAGTACGGTGCTTATCCGAGTTTGTTGGTGAGTCCTCACTGATTCGAGGGCTATGTTATGTTTCCTACTCCTATATTTTGAGACTTTAGCTTGCAATTGTATTTTGACTATGAGGGGAGCCGGTAGTATGTCATGGCCCACGTTCTATCTATCTATGTAGAGGTGTTCGCTGGACAAGTATTTTGTAAATGAGCTTGACTCTTATTCTATGATGTTATTTTGAAATGGTTTCCCCTTAGTCCCTAATTCCCGTTATTTAATGTTGAAAGTGCTTTCGCGACCGATGAAGTGTGATGACAAGTTTGAGAGGCTTGTTTGGGGTTCCTTCGGGTCCCTCATTCGCCATGTCACGTCTAGGCCCTAGGCTTGGGTCGTGACATGGTCCATCAGTACTGTCTGTGGTTGGACCTATGAATCGTAAGTCTGACCGTAGGTGAGTGTTACAAGTCAATTAGGGGAAAATTGTTGTTGGGTCAACTTCAAATGATCATAACCCTTATCAAAAAAGAAATTAGGTGGCCCATGACCTACCAAATGATAGATAATTGAATTCTCTTTTGTACGCCACCAAGTTTGCTAAAATCCCATCTCCGAGTAAAAAGTTATGCTTGTTTTAGTGAAACCCTATCGGGCATACTTGACCGACGACCCCACCTACGGTTGGTGGATCGACCTACGGCCTGTAGGTCCCTCCGTGAGTGGCCTTCGATAACCCCTAATATAGGGTCATTTAGGCCTTTTTCCCATGCGTTGGGCACTTAAACTTTATCGTTTTATGCCTAAATTACATCGTTCTATTTGTCTAAGCCTAATAATTTAATCGGACTTACCCAAAACCCTCATTCACTTAAAATAATCCAAACTTTGAGCAAAAAGAAGAGGAAAAGTTGACAAAAACTCCCAAGAACAAGCAACAATGTTCTTCAAACTTTCAGCCCTGAAATCGAAGGATTTGTCCATAGATTTCATCACCAGGTATGTGGGATTTCATTGGTGGATTCCTTTTATTCACTAGGTCCCTAGAATTCAATCAGATTCTTGATTCCCTTTATATTTTTTAGACCTTAGAACTTTAGAAAATTGTTGTGATTTAGCTGTTATAGTGTCCTTGATCAGATGATCATGTTTTCGTAACATTGTTACTTAGTTCCATGCATGAAACTCAGAACCCTAGTGGTGTAGATTCTTTTAGTTCATGAATTACAATTGCTAGGTTAGTTTAAATAGATATACATGCTCCAGTTAAGAATGTTTCATTACTAGTATTTAAAATGTTGCATTCCTAGATTTGTATGTCAGAACATTGAGCTTTCTAGTATTTCAGTTTGGTTGTGTCATACACATTCCAGTTGGGAGTAGGCTTAGAGCAAATTGGACTAGGGTACAACGTACCCTCATATTCCTAGAACTACGTGCCCCCATAGCTTTATCGGACCCCTCTGTTGGGAATCGGCTTTAGTGAGCACGTCATTCATGCCTTTATATCCCTAGCAAGTTATATTGGGTCATATCAATGGGGCGTATACATCGAACAGTCACGCCTTTATAGCCCTGGCAGGGTATATTAGGTCCTCTGGATGGGGCGTAAACATCAGACTCCATTTTTAGCTCACGTGGTTTTTTGTCGGTTAATAGTGGCTCCCACAGTCAAACATCAGTTCAATTGACCAGGACTTCAGTTATATTACAGTATTCAATCTCAGTATGTCAAGTTCAGGATTAGTACTTTGTCATTGCATTTAGCTTAGACTTTAGTATATTTTAGCTTTTACATTCAGTGCAAATTCTATTATTTCTCAGTATGCTTTGTTCAGTAATGTATTTTCTTTAGCTATACTGTATATCATGGATGCTTAGTATATTCCAAGTACTGACACATACTCTACGTTACATCCTTTCATAATGTAGGTTCAGGTACTCAGTATTCAGATCACACATAGATCTATTCCCAATCTCCAGCTTCAGTGGTGAGACCTCATATTTAGAGGAAAAGAGACATGTTTTACACTTTAGTCTTATTATTCAGTTTTTAGTTTGGCTAGAGTTAGCTGGGGCAATGTCCTAGTAACTACAGTCAGTTAGAGGCTTTTTTAGACATAGTTCTAGATTCAGTTTTAGTTTTGAGACTGATCCTCCAGTTGTTATTAAACTCATAGTCGTTTATATATTCATATCACTATTGGGTATTCCCCAATTTTAGTTATCAATGTTTAAGCTTCCGTATGGTATATTTATTCGGTAATAGTTTAGTATGCTTATGATATGCCAGCTCAAGGTTAACTTGGGGTCATTAATGATTCTAGGTCCTATGTTTACGTCAAGGGTAGCCTCAAGGCATGACAAACTTGGTATGAGGGGACTAGGTTTAAGAGTCCTAGGATGTCTAAAATCCACACTAACTAGAATCATCTTCATGGGTGTGAAGTGCATCACATCTAATGACAGGGAGGCTATGAAGTGTTATAGGAAAACTTCACTCTCTTTGTTACACCTATCGTGCGTATGATCCAATTTCCTCATTCTAATCCATTGTTATATTCTTAAGATCATGCCTCCTCTTAGAGCTGAACAACAGAATGCTAATGCACGTAATGCAAGTACAGTTCATCTAGTCCCAGACAATGTGGTTTCGAATGCAGAATTTTGGATTGCGATCACCTTTTGGCTCAGAGTATGACTAATCAGAACAATCAACAGGTTCTAAATCCTACTAATAGTAATGGTGGATCAGTGGCAGCTACAGTTTTAGATTTTGGTAGGATGAATCCGCTTGAATTTTTAGGGTCTCAAGTTTGTGAGGACCCACAGAATTTAATTGTTGAGGTTAACAAAATCTTTGGACTGATGCGAGTGACTTAAGGGAAAACAGGATAGTGATCCAATATTATTTCAGTCAGAAAGTGCATTTCAGTAGCAGAAAGTAGAGGTTTTCTCCCAAGGGGGAGATAGTCGCTTATGTATTCCTCAGGTGGATAAGTAGTTGAAATAGCCATAAAGGACAAGTATCCTCATCTCTTTCCTTTCGATTCGGTTTTAGCTTGAGATAATAATTTCCTCTCCGGTCTCTCAGTTTACTCTTGCATAAATTTAGTTTTAGTACCTTGTTTCTTTAGTTGTTCTTGCATTTTCAACATATTTAAATGTCCTCGGAACTCAGTTCAGTTAGATATCATTTTCTAGTACTTAGTGTTAGGGATTGCAGCTTTTTCCCTCCATACTCAGCTTGTTTAGAATTCATTCGAGGACGAATGTTCCCTAGGGGAGATATTGTAACACCTCGGATTTTAGAAAATAGAATAAATTGTAGCTATCCAGACTTGGTGCAAGAACCACAAAAGCTACCGACGGTCCGTGGTCTGACACACGGTCCATAGGTGGGGTCCGTCGTTGAGGACCAAATATTTATGGTGTTTGATCCCACCACCTATTGTCCATCAATTCTGTCCGTGGTTGGACCTACAGATGGTAGGTTAGACCGTAGGTGTGGGTTAACAACCAATTAGAGGGAAATTATTGTTGGCTCAACTTCAAATGGTCATAACCCTTAGCATAAAAATAATTAGGTGACCCATGACCTACCAAATGATAGATAATTGAATTCTCTTTCCAATGCCACCAAATTTGCAAAATCCCATCTCCGAGTAAAGAGTTATGCTCATTTTTTTGAAGCCCTGTCGGGCAGACTTAACCGACGACCCCAACTACGGTTTGTAGGTCGACCTACAGCCAGTAGATCCCTCTATGGGTGGTTTTTGACAACTTTTAATTTAGGGTCATTTAGGTATTTTTCCCATGCGTTAGGCACTTAAATTTTGTCATTTTATGCTTAAACTACGTCCTTCTAATCAGTCTAAGCCTAATAACTTAGTTGGACTTACCCAAAACCCTCGTTCACTTAAAATCATCAAAACTTAGAGCATAAAGAAAAGGAAAAGTCAACCAAAACTCCCAAGAACAAGCAAGTATATTCTTCAAAGTTTCAACCCTGAAATTGAAGGATTTCTCCACAGATTTTTTCACCAGGTATGTGGAATTTCACTAGTGGATTCCTTTTATCCACTAGCTCCCTAGAATATATTCAGATTCTTGATTCCCTTTATCTTGTTTAGAGTTAGGGTTTCTAGAACTTCAGAAAATTATTATGATTTAGCTATTATAGTGTCCTTAATCAGATTAGCATGTTTTCATAACATTGTTGCTTAGTTCCTTGGATGAAACTCAGAACCCTAGTTGTGTAGATTCTTTTAGTTCATGAATTACACTTGCTATGCTAGTTTAAACAGATATACATGTTCCAGTTAAGAATGTTTCATTGTCAGTATTTAAATGTTGCATTCTCATATTCGTATGTCACAACATTGAGCTTTCTAGTATTTCATTTTGGTTGTGTCATATACATTCGAGTTGGGAGTACACTTAGAGAGAGTAAGACTAGGTTTCAGCTTACCCTCTTAGTCCCAAAACTATGTTCTCCCATAGGTTTATCGGTCCCCTTTGTTGGGCATCAGCTTTAGAGATCACGTCATTCATATCATTATACCCCTAGCAAGGTATATTTGGTCATATTGATGGGGTATATACATCAAAATGCCACGCCTTTATACACCTGGCAAGGTATATTAATGTCCTCTCGATAGGACGTATACATTGGACTCCATGTTTAGCTCAAGTGGTGTAGCTCCCATAGTGAGACTTCAATTTATTTGACGAGGTCTTCAGTTATATTTCAGGATTCAGTCTCAGTATGTCATGTTCATGATTAGTACTTTGTCATTGCATTTAGCTTAGCCTTAAGTATATTTTAGCTTTTACATTCAGTGAAAATTATATTATTTCTCAGTATGCTTTGTTCATTTATGTATTTTCTTCAGTTATACTGTATATCCTGGGTGCTCAGGACATTCTAAGTACTAATGCATACTCTGCGCTACATCTTTTGAAGATGTAGGTTTAGGTACTCAGCATCCAAATCACACATAGATCTATTCCCAATTTCCAGCCCAGCAGCTTCAGTGGTGAGACCTCATATTAAGAGGAAAAGAGACATGTTTTACACTTTAGTCTTTTTATTCAGTTTTTAGTTTTGCTAGAGTTAGATGGGGGGAAAGCCCAGTAACTATAGTGAGTTAGAGGTTTTTTTAGACATAGTACTAGATTCAGTTTTAGTTTTGAGATTGATCCTCCAGTTGTTATTAAACTCGTAGTCGTTTATATTTTCATATCAGTATTGGGTATTCCCCAATTTTAGTTATCAATGTTAAGCTTCTGGAAGGTATATTTATTCAATAATATTTAGTATGCTTATGATATGCCAGCTCAAGATTAACTTGGGGTCATTAATGATTCTAGGTCTCGTGTTTACGTCCAGGGTTAGCCTCGAGACATGACAAACTTGGTATCGGGGGATTAGGTTTAAGAGTCCTAGGATGTCTAAAATCCACAGTAACTAGAATCATTTTCACGGGTGTGAAGTGCACCACATCTAATGACAGGGAGGCTATGAAGCGTTTTAGGAAAACTTCACTCTCTTTGTTACTCTTATCTTGCCTATGATCCAATTTCCTTAGTCTAATCCATCTTTATATGCTAAAATCACGCATCCTGTAAGAGCTAACCAACAGAATGCTAATGCACGTAACGCAGGTGCAGTTCATCTAGTCCCAGACCATGTGGTTTCGAATGTAAAATTTTGAATTGCGATCACCTTTTGGCTCAGAGTATGACTAATCAGAACAATTAGCAAGTTCTAGTTCCTACTAATAGTAATGGTGGATCAGTAGCAGCTAGAGTTTTAGATATTGTTAGGATGAATCTGCCTGAATTTTTAGGGCCGCAAGTTTGTGAGGACCCACAGAATTTAATTGAAGAGGTTAAAAAAATCTTTGGACTGATGCAAGTGACTTGTACTGATAGGGTGGAATTGGCATCCAACCACCTTAACGATGTGGCTCACATATGGTTTACTCAGTTGTAAGACAAGACAACAAGGGCTACTTTGTCTTTTGTAACTCCTTATATAGCAATATACTTCTGTGTCAATACTAGACCTCTTAAAGAACCCTTCTCAAACTCTACTCCAGTTGGTGACCCAATTATATCTAGACGAGTACACAGAAATTACCCTATAACAGTCTATTAGAATGTAACCTTAACAGATCTTGTATAGTTAAAAATTGTAGATTTGGATATCATTCTAAGCATGGATTGGTTAAATTTCTCTTATTCTTCAGTCGATTGTAGAACTGGGATCTTTTGGTTTCAGTTTCCAATGAGCCAATCTTATAATGGAAGGGTAGTAGGTCAGTGCCTAGAGGTTGAATTATCTCTGACATGAAGGCTACAAAGGTAATCTAGAGGGTGGTGTAGCACATGTTGTGGAAAAAAAGGAAGGAATTAGCAAAAGATATTCATCGGCTTGCTCGCTTAGAAGTTAGCCTTACGGACATATCAAATGGAGGTGTGATAGTCCATAATAGATCAGAACCTTCATTGGTAGCGGAGGTTAAGGGAAAATAGGACAGTGATCCTATATTATTTCAGTCAGAAAGTGCAATTCAATAACAGAAAGTAGAGGTTTTCTTCCAAGGGGGAGATAGTTGCTTATGTATTCCTCAGGTGGATAAGTAATTGAAATAGCCATAAAGGCCAACTATCCTCATCGATTTCCTTCCAATTCGGTTTCAGCTTGAGATAATAATTTCCTCGCCAGTCTCTCAGTTTACTCTTGCATAAATTTAGTCTTAGTACCTTGTTTCTTCAGTTGTTCTTGCATTTTCAGCATATTTGCATGTCCTTGGAACTTAGTTCAATTAGATATCAGTTTCTAGTACTTAGTGTTAGGGATTGCAGCTTTTTCCCTCCATACTCAGCTTGTTTAGAATTCATTCGAGGATGAATTTTCCCTAGGGGAGATATTGTAACACCTCGGATTTTAGAAAATAGAATAAATTGTAGCTATCCAGACCTGGTGCAAGAACCACAAAAGCTACCGACGGTCCATGGTCTGACACACGGTCCGTAGGTGGGGTCTATCGTTGATGACCAAATATTTATGGTGTTTGATCCCACCCATTGTCCATCACTTCTGTCCGTGGTTGGACCTACAGATCGTAGGTTAGAACGTAGGTGTGGGTTAGCAACCAATTAGAGGGAAATTATTGTTGTGTCAACTTCAAATGGTCATAACCCTTAGCATAAAGATAATTAGGTGACCCATGACCTTCCAAATGATAGATAATTGAATTCTCTTTCCAACGCCACCAAGTTTTCTAAATTCTCATCTTCGAGTAAAAAGTTATGCTCATTTTTGTGCAGCCCTATCAGGCAGACATAACCGACGACCCCACCAACGGTCTTTAGGTCGACCTACAGTCCCTCCGTTGGTGGCTTTCGACAACTTTTAATTTAGGATCATTTGGGGTTTTTTCCCATGCCTTGTGCACTTAAACTTTGTCGTTTTATGCTTAAACTACGTCCTTCTGCTTAGTCTAAGTCTAATAACTTAGTTGTACTTACCCAAAACTCTCGTTCACTTAAAATCATCAAAACTTGGAGCATAAAGAAGAGGAAAAGTCAACCGAAACTCCCAAGAACAAGCACTATATTCTTCAAAGTTTTAGCCCTGAAATTGAAGGATTTCATCATAGATTTCGTCACCAGGTATGTGGGATTTCATTGGTGGATTCCGTTCATCCACTAGGTCCATAGAATTCAGTCAGATTCTTGATTCCTTTTATCTTGTTCGGAGTTAGGGTTTCTAGAACTCTAGAAAATTGTTGTGATTTAGCAATTATAGTGTCCTTGATCAGATTATCATGTTTCATTATTGCTTAGTTCCTTGCATGAAACTCAGAACCTTAGTTGTGTAGATTCTTTTAGTTCATAAATTACACTAGCTCGGTCAGTTTAAACAGATACACATGTTCCAGTTAAGAATGTTTCATTGTTAGTATTTAAATGTTGCATTCTCAAATTTGTATGTTAGAACATTGAGCTTTCTAGTATTTTAGTTTGGTTCTGTCAAATACATTCGAGTTTGGAGTACACTTAGAGCGAGTTGGACTAGGGTTCAGATTACCCTCATAGTCCCAAAACAACGTGCTCCCGTAGGATTATCGGTACCCTCTGTTGGGCATCAGCTTTAGTAAGCACGTCAATCATGCCTTTATACCCCTAGCAAGGTATATTTGGTCATATCGATGGGGTGTATACTTCAAAATGTCACATCTTTATACCCCTGGCAAGGTATATTAGGTCCTCTCGATGGGACATATACATCGGACTCCATTTTTAGATCAAGTGGTATAGCTCCCACACTAAGACTTAAGGTTATTTGACTAGGTCTTCAGTTATATTTCAGCATTCAGTATCAGTATGTCATGTTCAGGATTAGTACTTTGTCATTGTATTTAGCTTAACCTTCAGTATATTTCAGCTTTTACATTCAGTGAAAATTATATTATTTCTCAAAATGCTTTGTTCAGTTATGTATTTTCTTCAGCTATACTGTATATCATGGATGTTCAGTACATTCCAAGTACTGACGCACACTCTGCGCTACATCCTTTCATGATGTAGGTTCAGGTACTCAGCATCGAGATCACACATAGATCTATTCCCAATCTCCAGCTCAGTATCATCAGTGGTGAGGCCTCATATTTAGAGGAAAAGAGACATATTTTACGCTTTATTCTTTTTATTCAGTTTTTAGTTTTGCTAGAGTTAGCTCGGGGAATGTCCCAGTAACTATTGTCAGTTAGAGGCTTTTTTAGACGTAGTACTAGATTCAGTTTTAGTTTTGAGATTGATCCTCCACAAGTTATTAAATTCATAGTCGTTTATCTATTCATATCAGTATTGGGTGTTCCCCAATTTTAGTTATCAATGTTTAAGCTTCCGTATGGTATATTTATTCAGTAATAGTTTAGTATGCTTATGATATGCCATCTCAAGGTTAACTTGGGGTCATTAATGATTCAAGGTCCCGTGTTTACGTCCAACGGTAGCCTCGAAGCATGACAAACTTGGTATCAGGGGATTAGGTTTAAAAATCCTAGGATGTCTAAAATCCACACTAAGTAGAATCATTTTCGTGGGTGTGATGTGCACCACATTTAATGACAAGGAGGCTATGAAGTGTTTTAAGAAAACTTCACTCTCTTTTTTACTCTTGTCATGTGTATGATCCAATTTCCTCATTCTAATCCTTCATTATATGCTTAAGATTATGCCTCCTGTTAGAGCTTACCAATAGAATGCTAATGCACTTAATGCAAGTGTAGTTCATCTAGTCCCAGACCATATGGTTTCGAATGCAAAATTTCAGATTGCGATAAGCTTTTGGCTCAGAGTATGACTAATCAGAACAATCAGCAGGTTATAGTTCCTACTAATAATAATGGTGGACCAGTAGCAGCTAGATTTTGAGATTTTGTTAGGATGAATCCGCCTGAATTTTTAGGGTCGCAAGTTTGTGAGGACCCACATAATTTAATTGATGAGGTTAACAAAATCTTTGGAATGATGCAAGTAACTTGTAGTGATAGGGTGGAATTGGCATCCTACAACCTTAAAGGATGTGGCTCACATATGGTTTACTCAGTTGTAAAACAAGACAACAAGGGCTACTTTGTCTTTTGTAACTCTCTATATAGAAATAAACTTCGGTGTCAATCCAGAAACTCTTTAAGAACCCTTCTCAGACTCTACTCCAGTTGGCGACCTAGTTATATCTAGACGGCTATACAGAAATTACCCTATAACAGTCTATTAGAAAGTAACCTTAGTGTATCTTGTAGAGTTAGAAATGGTAGATTTGGATATCATTCTAGGCATGGATTGGTTAAATTCCTCTTATGCCTCAGTCGATTGTAGAACTGGGATCTTTTGGTTTTAGTTTCCAATGAGACAGTCTTAGAATGGAAGGGTAGTAGGTCAGTGCCTATAGGTCGAATTATCTCTTACCTGAAGGCTAGAAAGGTAATCTAGAGGGTGGTGTAGCACATGTTGTGGAAAAAAGGAGAGGAATTAGCAAGAATGTTCATCGGCTTGCTCGCTTAGGAGTTAGTCTTACGGACACATCAAATAGAGGTGTGATAGTCCAGAATAGATCAGAACCTTCATTGGTAGCGGAGGTTAAGGGAAAACAGGACAGTGATCCAATATTATTTCAGTCAGAAAGTGCAGTTCAATAACAGAAAGTAGAGGTTTTCTCCCATGGGGGAGATAGTCGCTTATGTCTTCCTCATGTGGATAAGTAGTTGAAATAGCCATAAAGGCCAAGTATCCTCATCTCTTTCATTCCAATTTGGTTTCAGCTTGAGATAATTATTTCCTCTCCAGTCTCTCACTTTACTCCTGCATATATTTAGTCTTAGTACATTGTTTCTTTATTTGTTCTTGCATTTTCAGCATATTTGCATGTCCTTGGAACTCAGTTCACTTAGATATCAGTTTCTAGTACTTAGTGGTAGGGATTACAGCTTTTTCCCTCCATACTTAGCTTGTTTAGACTTCATTCGAGGATGAATGTTCCCTAGGGGAGATATTGTAACACCTCGAATTTTAGAAAATAGAATAAATTGTAGATATCCAGACCTGGTGCAAGAACCACGGAAGCAACCGACGGTCTGTGGTCTAACACACGATCCGTAAGAGGGATCAGTCATTGAGGACCATATATTTATGGTGTCTGATCCCACCCATTATCCACCAGTTCGATCCGTGGTTGGATTTACAAACCGTAGGTCTGACAGTATGTGTGGGTTAGCAACCAATTAGAGGGAAATTGTTGTTGGGTCAACTTCAAATGGTCCTAACCCTTAGCATAAAAATAATTAGGTGACCCATGACCTACCAAATGATAGATAATTGAATTTTCTTCCCAACGCCACCAAAGTTGCTAAAATTCCATCTCTTAGTATAGAGTTATGCTCATTTTTTTGAAACCCTATAGGGTAGACTAAACCGATGACATCACCTACGGTTTGTAGGTCCCGCCGTGGGTGGCTTATTACAACTTTTAATTTTGGATCATTTAGGTCTTTTTCCCATGTGTTGGGCACTTAAACTTTGTCGTTTTATGCTTAAGCTACGTCGTTCTACTCAGTCTAAGCCTAATAACTTAGTTGGACTTACCCAAAACCCTCGTTCACTTAAAATCATCAAAACTTGGAGCATAGAGAAGAGGAAAAGTCAAACAAAACTCCCAAGAACAAGGAACTACATTCTTCAAAGTTTCAGCCCTGAAATTGAAGGATTTCACCGTAGATTTCGTCACTAGGTATGTGGGATTCCACTGGTGGATTCCTTTCATCCACTAGGTCCTTAGAATTTAGTCAGATTCTTGATTCCCTTTATCTTGTTTAGAGCTAGGATTTCTAGAACTATAGAAAATTGTTGTGATTTAGCTATTATAGTGTCCTTAATCAGATTATCATGTTTTCGTAACATTATTGCTTAGTTCCTTGCCTGAAACTTAGAACCCTAGTTGTGTAGATTCTTTTAGTTTATGAATTACACTTTCTAGGTCAATTTAAACAGATATACATGCTCCAGTTAAGAATGTTTCATTGTCAGTATTTAAATGTTGCATTCTTAGATTTTTCTGTCAGAACATTGAGCTTTCTAGTATTTCAGTTTGGTTGTGTCATATACATTCGAGTTCGGAGTACAAATAGAGCGAGTTGGACTAGGGTTCAGCGTACCCTCATAGTCCCAAAACTACGTGATCCCGTAGGTTTATCGGTCCCCTCTGCTGAGCATCAGCTTTAGTGAGCACGTCATTCATGTCTTTATACCCCTAGCAAGGTATATTTGGTCATATTGATAAGGTGTATACATCAAAATGTCACGCCTTTATACCCCTGGCAAGGTATATTAGGTCTTCTCAATGAGACGAATACATTGGACTCCATGTTTAGCTCAAGTGGTGTAGCTCCCACAGTGAGACTTCAGTTTATTTGACCAGGTCTTCAGTTATATTTCAGCATTCAGTTTCAGTATGTCATGTTCAAGATTAGTACTTTGTCATTGTATTTAGCTTAGCCTTAAGTATATTTCAGCTTTTACATTCAGTGCACATTATATTATTTCCCAGTATGCTTTGTTCAATTTTGTATTTTCTTCAGCTATACTGTATATCCTGGATGCTCAGTACATTCCAAGTACTGATGCATACTCTGTGTTACATCCTTTCATGATGTAGGTTCAGATACTCATCATCCTGATCACACATAGATCTATTCCCCAATATCCAGCTCAGCAGCATTAGTGGTGAGCCTCATATTTAGTGGAAAAGAGACATGTTTTACACTTTATTCTTTTATATTCAGTTTTTAGTTTTGCTAGAGTTAGCTGTGGGAATGTCCCAATAACTATAGTCAGTTAGAGGCTTTTTCAGACATAGTACTAGATTCAGTTTTAGTTTTGAGATTGATCCTCCAGTTGTTATTAAATTCATAGTCGTTTATATATTCATATCAGTATTGAGTATTCCCAAATTTTAGTCATCAATGCTTAAGCTTCCGTATGGTATATTTATTTAGTAATATTTTAGTATGCTTATGATATGCCAGCTCAAGGTTAACTTGGGGTCATTAATGATTCTAGGTCCCATGTTTACGTCCAGGGGTAGCCTCGAGGCATGACAAACTTGGTATCAGGGGATTAGGTTTAAGAGTCCTAGGATGTCTAAAAGCCACACTAAGTAGAGTATTTTTAATGGGTGTAAAGTGCACCACATCCAATTAGAAGGAGGCTACGAAGTGTTTTAAGAAAACTTCACTCCCTCTGTTACTTTTATCGTGCATATGATCCAATTTCCTCGTTCTAATCCGTTGTTATATGCTTAAGACCATTCCTCCTCTTAGAGCTTACCTACAAAATGATAATGCATGCAACGCATGTGCAGTTCCTCTAGTCCCAGAGCATGAGGTTTCGAATGCAGAATTTCAGAATGCGATTCACCTTTTGGATCAGAGTATAACTAATCAGATCAATCAGCATGTTCTAATTCTTACTAATAGTAAAGCTAGATCATTAGCAGCTTGAGTTTGAGATTTTTTTAGGATGAATCCGCCTGAGTTTTTAGGGTCACAAGTTGGTGAGCACCCACAATATTTAATTGAAGAGGTTAAGAAAATCTTTGGAGTGATGCAAGTGACTTGTAGTGATAGGGTGGAATTGGCATCCTACCAGCTTAAGTATGTGACTCACATATGGTTCACTCAGTGGAAAGACAACAGGGGTTACTTTGTCTTTTGTAACTCTCTATATAGTAATAAACTTCGGCGTCAATCCAGGAACTCTTTTAGAACCCTTCTCAGTTTCTACTCTAGTTGGTGACCCAATTATAGCTAGACGGGTATACAGAAATTGCCCTGTCACAATCTCTTAGAAAGTAACCTTAGCAAATCTTGTAGAGTTAGAAATGCTAGATTTTGATATCGATCTAGGCATGGATTGGTTACATTTCTGTTATGCCTCAGTCGATTGTAGAGCTGGGATCGTTTGGTTTCAGTTTCCAATGAGCCAGTCTTAGAATGGAAGGGTAGTAGCTCAGTGCCTATAGGTCGAATCATCTCCTACTTTAAGGCCAGAAAGGTAATCTAAAGGGTGGTGCAGCACATGTTGAGGAAAAAAAGGAAGGAATTAGCAAAAGATGTTCATCGTCTTGCTCGCTTAGGAGTTAGGCTTACAGACACATCAGATGGTGGTGTGATAGTTCTGAATATATCAGAACTTCATTCATAGCAGAGGTTAATGGAAAACAGGACAGTGATCCTATATTATTTCAGTCAAAAAGTGCAGTTCAACAACAGAAATTAGAGGTTTTCTTCCAAGGGGGAGATCGTCGCTTATGTGTTCCTGAGGTGGATGAGTAGTTGAAGAGGCCATGAAGGCCAAGTATCCTCATCACTTTCTTTCCGATTCCATTTCAGCTAGATATAATAATTTCTTTTCCAGTCTCTCAGTTTACTCTTGCATATATTCTGTCTTAGTACCTTCTTCCTTCAGATGTTCTTGCATTTTCAGTATATTTACATGTCCTTGAAACTGGTCTAGTTAGATATTAGTTTCTACTACTTAGTGGTAGTGATTGTAACTTTTTCCCTCCAAACTCAGCTTGTTTAGACTTCATTCGAGTACCAATGTTCCTAAGGAGGAGATGTTGTAACACCTCATATTTCAGAAAATAGAATAAATTGTAGCTTTCCAAACATGGTGCAAGAACTACGGAACCCATCGGTGGTCCGTGGTCTGACACACGGTCCATAGGTGGGGTCCGTCATTAAGGACCAATTATTTATGGTCTCTGATCCCACCCACGTCCCATCAGTACAGTCCATGGTTGGACTTACGGACCGTAGGTGAGGCTAAGCAGCCAATTAGAGAGAAATTGTTGTTGGTTCAACTTCAAATGGTCATAACCCTTAGCACAAAAAGAACTAGGTGGCCCATGACCTTCCAAATGATAGATAATTGAATTTTCTTTCCAACGCCACATATTTTGCTAAAATCCCATCTCTGAGTAAAACATTATGCTTGTTTTACTGAAGCCTTATCTGGCAGACTTGTCCGTCGACCCTACCTACGGTTGGTAGGTCAACCTACGGCCAGTAGGTCCCTCCATGGGTGGCCTTCAACAACCTTTAATCTAGTGTCATTTAGGTCTTTTTCCCATGCGTTGGGCACTTAAACTTTGTCGTTTTATGCCTAAACTACGTCATTTTACTCAGTCTAAGTCTAATAACTTAGTCAAACTTACCCAAAACCCTCATCCACTTAAAATCATCCAAACTTGGAGTAGAAAGAAGAGGAAAAGTCGGCCAAAACACCAAAGAACAAGAAGCAGTGTTGTTTAATGTTTCACCCTCGAAATTAAAGTATTTCTCCGTATATTTCGTGAGCAGGTATATGGGATTTCACTGGTGGATTCCTTTCGTCCACAAGGTCCCTAGAATTCAGTCAGATTATTGATTCCCTTTATCTTTTTTAGACCTATGGTTTCTAGAACTTTAGAAAATTGTTGCGATTTAGCTGTTATAGTGTCCTTAATCAGATAATCATGTTTTTGTAATATTGTTGCTTAGTTCCTTGCATGAAACTCAAAACCCTAGTTATGTAGATTCTTTTGGTTCATGAATTATACTTGCTACGTTAGTTTAAACAGATATACATGCTCCAGTTAAGAATGTTTCATTGTTAGTATTTAAATGTTGCATTCTCATATTTGCATGTTAGAACATTGAGCTATGTAGTACTTTAGTTTTGTTGTGTCATACACATTCCAGTTGGAAGTAGGCTTACACCGAGTTGGATTAGGGCTCAGCGTACCTTCATAGTCTCAGAACTACGTATCTCTGTAGGTTTATCGGTCCCCTTTATTGGGCATCATCTTTAGTGATCATGCCATTCATGCCTTTATACCCCTGGCAAGGTATATTGGGTTATATCGATGGGGTGTATACATCAAACAAGCATGCCTTTATACCCCTGGAAAGGTGTACTGGGTCCTCTCGATGGGGCGTATGCATCGGACCCCACATTTAACTCACGTGGTTTTATGTCGGTTAATAGTAGCTCCCACAGTCAGACTTCAATGTATTTGACCCGGTTTTTAGTTATATTTCAACATTCGGTCTCAGTATGTCATGTTCAGGATTAGTACTTAGTTATTGCATTTAGCTCAGCCTTTAGTATATTTCAGCAGTTACATTCAGTTCAGATTATGTTATTGGTCAGTTTGCTTTGTTCAGTTATGTATTTTATTCAGCTATACTCTATATCCTACATGCTCAGTACATTCTAAGTACTGACACATATTCTGCGCTACATCCTTTCATGATGTAGATTCAGGTACTCAGCATCCAGATCATGCATAGATCGATTTCCGATATCCAATTCAGCAACTTCCTTGGTGATTCCTTATATTTTGAGGACAACAGACATGCTATATACTTTAGTCTTTTTAATCAGTTTTCAGTTTTGCTAGAGTTAGTTGGGGGCAGTGCCGGAAAAATAAACCCATATTTTGGTGACCCGTCCAATCCATCCATATTTTAATGGGTTTGGTGAATGATTTTTTACATGAGTAAAATTTTGGTTGATACCCATATTCGACCCATTAAAATATGGGTAAAATATGTGTAAACTATGGGTAAAATATGGATTAGCCAAATGGGTTAAGCTTCTAACTTTTATCACTCAAAATTCATGATATCACTAAAAATATTGTAACTTCTTTTCCTTATTATGTTCTTCTATAGAACTAATTATTTTTCTCTATAATTAAAAAGGTGAAGTCTTTGCCCTCCAAAATATATATTTTAAATGTACATTTCTTTTGTTAATTATAATTATATTTTTTTATTTGTTTAATTTAATATTGGATAATAAATACTAGTATAAAATTAGCAAATCATATATTAGTATTGACATTGTTTAAAGTGCATTAAGCATGTTTTAGTCCTAAAATTCAAATATTCATTTACTTTGAAATTAAAAATATTTTCCGCTTGTTATTACATAAATTTATTTTATATTGAAAAGTTATAGGACTTTTTTTTACTTTTGTGATACAATAAAACTAAATGAAGTATTTTTAATATTTTTCATCTAAAACAAGACTAAAATATTTTCTCCATGTTGAATTTTTAAGTAGAGTACAATTTACTCATGAAAATATGGGTAAACTAGTATTTTACCCAAACCATTTCTTACCCAATCCATTTTTACCCATATCAAATATGGACGGGTTGAATTATTACCCATTTTCAATCTGCCCAAATTTGACCCAACCCACCCATTTGCCACCACTAGCTGGGGGAATGTCCCAACAACTTTAGTCAGTTAGAGGCTTTTTCAGACATAGTACTAGATTCAGTTTTATTTTTGAATTTGATCATCCAGTTGTTATTAAACTCATAGTCTTTTATATATTCAGATCAGTATTGGGTATTCCCCAGTTTTAGTTATCATTGTTTAAGCTTCCGCATGGTATATTTATTTAGTAATCTTTTAGTATGCTTATGATATGCCAGCTCAGGGTTAACTTGGGGTCACTCATGATCCTAGGTCCTGTGTTTACGTCCAGGGGGTAGCCTTGGGGAATGACACTAAGCCTCCAATGGTGGTCACCAAGAGCAAGGGGTTTCAAAGTCACAAGAATTCAATTGGTTTTGGATATGTATTTTAGGGTTACCACTCAATTTATGGTTTCAAACAATAATGAAGAAGATAGGAAATAGGTGTGGGGGTTGTCTAAGACGGAAAAGGACAAATAGTTGAAGACCCACCTCTGATGGGCCAAAATTAGAGTGAGGGAACGAATGATCAAAATTCTAACCTTCATTAAAGTTGCAAAGTCGGAGGAATCTTTCACACTTATGAGTATTCTTATGTCCTCGAAGACCTTAAGAATTGAAAATGAGAACCATAATTTCTCTCTCCTAGTTTGGGTGGAAGCTCTGCCGACACACCAGAGGAGTGTAACAAAGGAGAAGAAGTAGTCGGAGTTCTTAGAGACATAGGTCTGTCAGAAATCTCAAGAAGCAACACAAATAGGAACTAAATTTCAAAAGGAAATTTTTTGAAGATTTACTAGGTAATATAAAGATGAAAGTAGACATATGGGTGTGCAGGTGCCCAGTGACCCCATGGATTGAGAATTTAATAAATCACAAATCCCAAAGGATGGGCCAACAACTGGCCAAATTTCCATTAGGGATACTAAAGGACCAAAACCATTTAATATATAGATAAATAAATAGGAAGAGGCTCAAGAGACACTTTTATCATCCATATATCAATTATTAATGGCCAAAGCTATGAAAAAAGAACTAAACTACAATTGTTCTTTGAGGAGGGCACAAATTTGAGGCATGCATGAAGTGCGATTTCTAACCTAGCGTATGTGATCGCGTATGAGATCGAACCAATTTGACAGATGAATGCAAAACAAATCACTTTGTTGGGACACCCAACTTCTATAAACACGGATGCGTCTGATTACGCCAAAGCAACTATGGAATAACTAATAAATGGGTGCAGGAAATTATTTTGAGACTTAGAAGAGAGCTTAGAGTTGAATTTCAAGAGTATATAGATAAGACATTAATTCTTCCATTAAAAATTGACCAAAAGAGGGAAAGGGAACATGGACAAAAGAAGGGATACCGTTGAAAAGATGGACAAGCAATCTATCCCCTAAGAGTTGAGGAGACTTATCTTTCATGTCAAATTGAAGGATAAGGAACTAAGAAATGAATAACCAAGTCGAGGGAGAAACACACCCATCCAGTTGAAAGAAGGATAAAAATATTCTCTTTGAATATAATGGGGCTAAATAGGGTGACGAAAAAAAACTTGGTGATAAATTGATTCTAACAACAAGGGGCTGATATAATTGTGTTGTTAGAGAAAAAAAGTAAATTGGATAGTAGACGATTATAGACATTAGTTGGGAGGAAACAGGTGGATAGGGGGTATTTGGCTGGAATTTATAGCAAGCAAGTGGAGTAATAGTGACGTGGGATAAGAGATCATGGAAGGGAGAAGTTTTGGAATACCGCAATCAAAGTATCACATACAAACTTATAGGCATTAACCATAATTTAACGTGGTTTCTAACTAGAATTTATACTTGTAGTGTTAAAAATGAAAGAAGGGAGCTTTAGGAGGAGATTGGTGCCATGAGAAGCTTCTGTGAAGGACCTTCGGTAGCCTATAGAGATTTTAACACTACTAGATTTCCCCCAGAAAAGACTAATTGCACTAGACTATCAAGAGCTATTTCAATTTCTTGTAACTACGTAAATTAATTAGAGATGATTGATCCCCCTTTATTTTGAGGTTATTTTACTTGGAGAGGAGGATAATATCAAAGAAATGATTGCAAAATAGACAGGTTCCTTTATTCAGTCCCTTAAGATGAATTTCTTACTCAAATAAGACAAAGTACATTACAAAGCTTGAGTCTTGATCACAACCCAATAGTTTTGACTTTTGGGGATGAGACATTTAGGAATTCGTATATCAGATTTTGACAAATTATTGCTAAATATCTGTGGATTCAAAGACAAAATGCATGACTAGTGGTATTTTTTTAATGTGGCAGACAGACCTGATTCTAAGTTAGCTACTAAGTTGAGTCTCCTAAATTGAAAACTCAAGGAGTGGAGGAAGAATTAAAAAAGGTAATTTGAGGGTGAGAAAAGATCAATTCATAGAGCAATTAAGAAGTTTGGAAGCCATTCAGGAACTCAAAACTTTAACAGATGATGATGAACATTTGATTAGGGACAATTTAAAAATGAAGTACGAGGAAGCGGAAAAGAATGAAGAATTCCATTGGAGACAAAGATTTAGAAACCAATGGATTAACAGCGGGAATAAGAACACCAAGTTCTTCCAAAGAATGGCTTCATCTCACAAAAGGATCTACAATATTGACATTATGAAGATTAATGAAGTGATGAAAATTGAACACTTGGAAACTAAAAATTCACTTGTAAACTTTTATGAAGATATGTATAAATAACATGAAGGTTGCATACTACCTCTAAACAATATCACTGTCAAGAGAATCACAGAAGAGGAACAAGAGTGACTATCAAGGGGATTTGAATAGAGGAGTTCTAGGTAGGGGTCAAATTATGTGCTATTGAGAAAGCACTTGATCGACATGGCTACACTATGGCATATTTTCAGGTCTTGTAAGAACTATTAAAGGAGGATTTGATTTAGACTTTTCATAACTTTCACTCTCAGCAAATTTTTGAGAAGACCTTTAATGTTACCTTTGTAGCTTTAATTCTAAAGAAGGCTTTGGCAATGAGCTGAGGGACTTCATACCTATAAGTCTAATTACGAGGGTTTACAAGATTATTCCTAAAGTGCTTGCAAAAAGACTCAAAACGTGATTGATAAGTTAGTAAATGAGCGCTACATGGCTTTCATCAAAGGAAGCAGATTATGGATGAATCATTTATTGAAAGATAATACATTGATACCATAATCATATGGACACCATGGGTGATATATAAGTTGGATATTAAAAAGCTTATAATCATTTGAATTGGGAATTTTTTATTGATACCCTTAGACAGATAGGGCTTGGGTGGAGATGGATAAGTTGGATATCTTTTGGTATTAATACTATTAGGTTGTCAGTTCTTATTAATGGAGAACCAACTAGTTTTTGTTTTCAGAAGAAAGAGGATTAGTTCAAGGGGATCCTCTATCCCCTTTCATGTTCATCATTTTTATGGAAGGTTTAGATAGTCTTATAAGAGGTTGTTCCGATAACAACTGAATAAGGGGTTTTTGTGTAAAAATATGGTAGAGGAAAATATAGAGTTCAATCACCTATTATATGCTGATGATACATTAGTTTTCTATGTAGCAAAATAGGAGAATATTTGTAGCTTGAGGGTGATTCTAGTTACATTTAATCTTGCTTGGGCCTTAAAATCAACTAAAGGAAGAGTAGCATGTTCCTAATCAAGGAAGTTGTGTAGATTGAATATGTGTCAAGCATTCTTAAGTTAAAGGTGGAAAAACTATCAATGGTTCATCTTGCCATGCCATTGCGATCCATACATAAAGAAATTGAAATCTGAGATGACATTGTACAAAAATATGAGAAAATATTTGCATTATGGAAGTCGCAATACTTATCTCTGGGAGGAAAAGTAACATTGATTAATTTCATGCTAGATTTTATGCCAACTTATGTGATGAAAATGTTACCAATTCCTGAGAATGTGGTAAAGGCACTGGATTTCGTGAAGAGGAACTTACTTTAGCAAGGAAACCAAACTGAGAAAGGGTACAATTTGGTGAAATAGATGGCAGTTCAATAGAGGAATAACAGGGGATTGGGAAATCAAAACCATAAATTACATAACCAGTGTATGTTATCAAAATGGCAATGGAGATATGTTCATGAATATCATGCACTATGGAAAGATTTAATTCATCATAAATATGGGAAAGAAAACCACTTGTGAACTACTTATAGAGTTGAGTGTGAAGTATAATGACATGAGTAAGATGAAGCAAACGATCGCTTTATTAATTAATTATAAACTGAACTATAGACATAAACCAACTAATAAAGTCCCTCCTACGATGGAAGCTATCCAGAGATCAGGGAAAATAAAATATTAGATTATAAGAATGAAACAGTAATAAATAATGTTCGAATACACCCCCCTCAAGCTATATGGACTGGAACAACACCTAGCTTGGAAAAATGGCGATGAAATAATGTTCCTGTAACCGGTGTGGTGAGCGAATCAGCCGCCTGGTCAGAATTAAGAATATGCTTGAATGTAAGGCACTTATCATTAACCTGTTAGCGAACTTAGTGGAAGTCAATAACGATAAGCTTCATGCGGCTGTGCAGATTATTTTTCTCACATAAGTAGGTGACAACAAGGTTGTCACAGAAAATGGTAGGTAGTGTGAAAATTTTGACATGGAGTTCCTTGAGAAGATTTTCTACCCAAGTGGTCTCATTAACTGCACTAGCAACAACTCGATACTCTGCTTTAATGGACGAGCCGGCAATGGTACGTTGTTTTTTTATGACCAACTAACTGGAGTAAGCCCAAGAAAAACAATACAACATATGGTGGAACTGCGATCAGAGAGGTTTCTAGCCCAGTCAACATCATAAAACACAGAGAGGTTAAGACTGCTGCTTTGAGTAATTTTAATGCCATATTCAGTTTGCTTTTGATATATCGAATGAGGTGTTTAACAGCTCTCCAGTGAGCTTTAGATGGGGGGATGCATAAATTGAGACAACTTATTTACTAAGTAAGAAACATCAGGCCTAGTAAAAGATAGATATTGCAACTTTCCAATGACCTTTCTATATTTAGTAGAATCCTGTGATGGAGTACCATCATTTTGTGTAAGACTTTCAGAAGAGCTCATGGGTGTCGAAACACCATTACAATCTTGCATCAAAAGTTCATGGAGAAGATCTATGACATATTTTTCTTGTGACAATATAAGTCCTTTTCTATCTCGATGAACCTAACCTCAAGAAAGTAGGATAGTGGGCTAAGATCTTTAAGGGAAAAATAGGAAGCTAAAGAAGAGATAACCTGATGGACTAGTGAATAACTATTTCATGTAAGAATGATGTCGTCAACATAGACTATAATATACACAACACCATATGAGTCATTGCGAACAACGAGAGAAGGATCAAAGTGAGACTTGATGAATCCCAAATAGAAAAGATAGGACATCAGTTCATTGTACCAAACATGATGTGCTTGCTTGAGATAATAAATAGCCTTACGGAAACAACAAACATGTGAGGGATGAGATGTATTCTCAAATCCAGGTGGTTGTTTCATGAAAAGCTCTTTTTCAAGTGTGCCTTGTAAAAAAGAATTGTTGATGTAAAACCTATGTCGAACTGCAAGTGTAAGAACATTACGAATAATCGTAGGCTTTACAACCGGACTGAATGTGCAGTGGTAGTCAAGATCTGGACGCTAAGTGAACCCTTTAGCAACCAACCGAACTTTTTACCTGTCAACAGAACCATCGAATTTCTTTTTGATCCTATAAATCCACTTACAATCAACAACATGCTTATTAGAATCATTAGGAACCAATTCCTATGTTTGATTATGAATTAACGCATCAAATTCACCTTTCATAGATGACATCCACTCCAAGTGTTTAAGAGCCTGATTGAAGGTATGAGGGCCAATATTGGCATGAAGTTAGAAAAGGCAAGTAAATTGTTTTTTGGGGCAAAAAATATTGTTTTGTGATCGCGATGTTGGGCAAGTTTGAGGAGGAGGCAAGGGTGGAGGAGGTGGGGGCGGAGGAGGTGATTAGGTTACAAGATTTGTAGGCAAGCTCACTGGTTGTGTAGGATAGGTTGTAGAAGCAGGTGAAAAAATTTGTGTTTTGTTTTAGCACTAGTAGGTGATAAGAGTAGAGGATGTATTATGGGGTTGTTGTAAAGAAGCAAGGAAAAGTGAATTAATTGAACCTAAGGGATGCGCATGATTCTAGTCGGTGTAGACGGACTCACAAGCTTGGTCACTGGTAGATATGTCTCGAATAGGAATTAGAGATGGAAGTGGTGAAAAAATAGTTGAAAGAATTTGAGTTTGAGAATCTGTAGGTGTGCTAACAACTTCCCATGCAAGCGTAAAAAAATTATTTTAAGATGTGAGAATATTGTGTGAAAGGGAAAAATATTTTCAAAAAACTTTACATCGCGCGAGATGAACAATTTTGAGTTAATGGAATCAAAAGATTGGTGTGCATAATTAACTTGTGAGAATCCCAGATAGACACATGGAGTGGACCTAGTCTCAAGCTTATGGTTGGCATAAGGCTTAAGCTATTGGTAACATAGACAACCAAAAGTTCTAAGTGAGTCATATCTGGGTGCAACACCATACAATTTTTCAAATGGATATGTATTGTTTAAAAGTTGTATGGGCATTTGATTAATAAGATAAACAGTATGTTGATAAGCAAACAACCAAAATCATGAAGATGCCTCGTGTAAATGTGTTTTGGCAGTTTCAACAATGTGCCAATGACGACTCTCCACGATGGCCACTCTTTGAGGTGTATGTAGAGGTGATACAAGGTGTCCAATTCCATTTAAAGTGAGATATGGATCAACACCTTTATATTCACCTTTTCCATCAGTATACACTACAAGAAAATCAACCTCTAAGAAAGGGAAATCTAGTCCCTGAAAGTTAAAATTTGGTCCCAACCGAGCAATTGAGACCAGAAAAGTCTAGTCCTCACTCGTCCTAGAAAGTGTCGTCGCTATTAGTCAATAAGGACGAGTTCAAAAAATGGGACCCTCAATGGTTTTGAGACGACAAAAAACACTGGTCGTGAAATACTTTTAGAGACTGCCGATCTAGTCTCAAATGGCCTGGTCGTGAAATACTTTTAGGTCGTTAAACCTCTTTTACGACCTTTCGCAACCTAGTCCTAGAAACTCTTTAGAGACGAGTGTGACCTGGTCCTAGAATAGCATTAGAGACCATTAACAGATGATGATGAACATTTGATTAGGGATAATTTAACAATGAACTACGAGGAAGCGGAAAAGAATGAAGAATTCCATTGGAGACAAAGATTTAGAAACCAATGGATTAACAGCGGGAATAAGAACACCAAGTTCTTCCAAAGAATGGCTACATCTCACAAAAGGATCCACATTATTGACATTATGAAGATTAATGAAGTGATGAAAATTGAACACTTGGAAATTAAAAACATAGTTGTAAACTTTTATGAAGATATGTATAAAGAACATGAATGTTGCATACTACCTTTAAACAGTATCAGTGTCAAGAGAATCACAAAAGAGGAACAAGAGTGACTATCAAGGGGATTTAAATAGAAGAGTTCTAGGTAGGGGTCAAATTATGTGCTATTGAGAAAGTACTTGATCGACATGGCTACACTACGGCATATTTCCAGGTCTTGTAAGAACTATTAAAGGAGGATTTGATTTAGACTTTTCATAACTTTCACTCTCAGCAAATTTTTGAGAAGACCTTTAATGTTACCTTTGTAGCTTTAATTCTAAAGAAGGCTTTGGCAATGAGCTGAGGGACTTCATACCTATAAGTCTAATTATGAGGGTTTACAAGATTATTCCCAAGGTGCTTGCAAAAAGCCTCAAAATGTGATTGATAAGTTAGTAAATGAGCGCTAAATGGCTTTCATCAAAGGAAGCAGATTATGGATGAATCATTTATTGAAAGATAATACATTGATACCATAATCATAGGGAAAACACCATGGGTGATATATAAGTTGGATATTAAAAAGCTTATAATCATTTGAATTGGGAATTTTTTATTGATACCCTTAGACAGATAGGGCTTGGGTGGAGATGGATAAGTTGGATATCTTTTGGTATTAATACTATTAGGTTGTCAGTTTTTATTAATGGAGAACCAACTAGTTTTTTTTCAGAAGAAAGAGGATTAGTTCAAGGGGATCCTCTATCCCCTTTCATGTTCATCATTTTTATGGAAGGTTTAGATAGTCTTATAAGAGGTTGTTCCGATAACAACTGAATAAGGGGTTTTTGTGTAAAAATATGGTAGAGGAAAATATAGAGTTCAATCACCTATTATATGCTGATGATACATTAGTTTTCTATGTAGCAAAATAGGAGCATATTTGTAGCTTGAGGGTGATTCTAGTTACATTTAATCTTGCTTGGGCCTTAAAATCAACTGAAGGAAGAGTTGCATATTCTTATTCAAGGAAGTTGTGTAGATTGAATATGTGTCAAGCATTCTTAAGTAAAAGGTGGAAAAATTATCAATGGTTCATCTTGCCATGCCATTGCGATCCATACATAAAGAAATTGAAATCTGAGATGACATTGTACAAAAATATGAGAAAATATTTGCATTATGGAAGTCTCAATACTTATCTCTGGGAGGAAAAGTAACATTGATTAATTCCATGCTAGATTTTATGCCAACTTATGTGATGACAATGTTACCAATTCCTGAGAAGGGGGTATAGGCATTGGATTTTGTGTAGAGGAACTTACTTTAGCAAGGAAACTAAACTGAGAAAGGGTACAATCTGGTGAAATAGGTGGCAATCCAATAGAGTAGGAATAATAGGGGACTGGGAAATCAAAACCTTAAATTACATAACAAGTGTATGTTATCAAAATGGCAATGGAGATATGTTCATGAATATCATGCCCTATGGAAACATTTAGTTCATCATAATGATGGGAAAGAAAACCACTTGTGAACTACCTATAGAGTTGAGTGTGGAATATAATGACTTGAGCAAGATGAAGCAAACGATCGCTTTATTAATCAATTATAAACTGAACTATAGACATAAACAAACTAATAAAGTCCCTCCTACGATGGAAGCTATCCAAAAAATAGGGAAAATAAAATATTATATTATAAGAATGAAACAGTAATAAATAATGTTCGAATACACCCCCCTCAAGCTAGATGGGGTGGAACAACACCTAGCTTGGACAAATGGCGATGAAATAATGTTCCTGTAACCGGTGTGGTGAGCGAATCAGCCGCCTAGTCAGAATTAGGAATATGCTTGAATGTAAGGCACTTATCATTAACCTGTTAGCGAAATTAGTGGAAGTCGATAACGATATGCTTCATGCAGCTGCGCAAATTATTTTTCTCACATAAATTGTTGTCGTAGAAAATAGTAGGTGGTGTGAAAATTTTGACATGGAGTTCCTTGAGAAGATTTTCTACCCAAGTGGTCTCATTAACTGCACTAGCAACAACTCGATACTCTGCTTCAATGGACGAGCCGGCAATGGTACATTGTTTTTTTGATGACCAACTAACTGGAGTAAGCCTAAGAAAAACAATATAACATGTGGTGGAACTGCGATCAGAGAGGTTTTAAGCCCAGTCAACACCATAAAACAACGAGAGGTTAAGACTGTTGCTTTGAGTAATTCTAATGCCATATTCAGTTTTCTTTTGAGATATCGAATGAGCCGTTTAACAGCCCTCCAGTGAGCTTTGGATGGGGCATGCATAAATTGAGACAACTTATTTACTGAGTAAGAAACATTAGGCCTAGTAAAAGATAAGTATTGCAACTTTCCAATGACCTTTCTATATTTAGTAGAATCTTGTGATGGAGTTCCATCATTTAGTTTAAGACTTTCAGAAGAGCTCATGGGTGTCAAAACACCATTACAGTTTTGCATCAAAAGTTCATGGAGAAGATATATGATATATTTTTCTTGTGACAATATAAGTCCTTTGCTATCTCGATGAACCTCAACTCAAGAAAGTAGGATAGTGGGCCGAGATCTTTAAGGGAAAAATAGGAAGCTAAAGAAGAGATAACCTGATGGACTAGTGAAGAACTGTTTCATGTAAGAATGATGTCGTCAACATAGACTATAATATACACAACACCATATGAGTCATTGCGAACAACGAGAGAAGGATCAAAGTGAGACTTGATAAATCCCAAACAAAAAAGATAGGACGTCAGTTCATTATACCAAACACGATGTGCTTGCTTGAGATGATAAATAGCCTTACGGAAACAACAAACATGTGAGGGATGAGATGTATTCTCAAACCCAGGTGGTTGTTTCATGAAAACCTTTTTTTCAAGTGTGCCTTGTAAAAAAGAATTGTTGATGGAAAACCCATGCCGAACTGCAAGTGTAAGAACATTACGAATAATCATAGGCTTTACAATCGGACTGAATGTGCAATGGTCGTCAAGATCTGGACACTGAGTAAACCCTTTAGCAACCAACCGAGCTTTTTACCTGTCAACAGAACCATCGAATTTCTTTTTGATCCTATAAATCCACTTACAATCTACAACATGCTTTTTAGAATCATTAGTAACCAATTCCTATGTTTGATTATGAATTAACGCATCAAATTCACCTTTCATAGATGACATCCACTCTAAGTGTTTAAGAGCCTGATTGAAGGTATAAGGGCCAACATTGGCATGAAGTTAGAAAAGGCAAATAAATGGTTTTTTGGGGCAAAATATATTGTTTTGTGATCGCGTTGTTGGGCAAGTTTGAGGAGGAGGCAAGGGTGGAGAAGGTGGGGGTGAAGGAGGTGATGAGGTGACAAGATTTGCAGGCAAGCTCGCTGGTTGTGTAGGATAGGTTGTAGAAGCAGGTGAAAAAATTTGTGTTTTGGTTTAGCACTGTTGATGATAAGAGTAGGGGATGTATTATGGGTTTGTTGCAAAGAAGCAGGGAAAAGTGAATTAACTGAACTTGAGGGATGCGCATGATTCTAGTCAGTGTAGACGGACTCACAAGCTTGGTCACTGGTAGATATGTCTCAAATAGGAATTAGAGAATGAAGTGGTGAAATAATAGGTGAAAGAATTTGAGTTTGAGAATCTGTAGGTGTGCCAACAACTTCCTATGCAAGCGTAAAAAAATTATTTTAAGATGTGAGAATATTGTGTGAAAGGGAAAAATATTTTTAAAAAGCTTTACATCATGCGATATGAACAATTTTGAGTTAATGGGATCAAAAGATTGGTGTTCATAATGAACTTGTGAGAATCCCAGATAGACACATGGAGTGGACCTAGGCTCAAGCTTATGGTTGGCGTAAGGCTTAAGCTATCGGTAACATAGACAACCAAAAATTCTAAGTGAGTCATATATGGGTGCAACACCAAACAATTTTTCAGATGGAGATGTATTGTTTAAAAGTTGTGTGGGCATTCGATTAATAAGATAAACAGTATGTTGATAAGCAAACAACCAAATTCCTGAAGATGCCTCGTGTAAATGTGTTTTGGCAGTTTCAACAATGTGCCAATGACGACGCTCCATGATGGCCACTCTTTGAGGTGTATGTAGAGGTGATACAAGGTGTTCAATTCCATTTGAAGTGAGATATGGATCAAGACCTTTATATTCACCTTCTCCGTTAATATACACTACAAGAAAATCAGCCTCTAAGGAAGGGAAATCTAGTCCCTGAAAGTTAAAATCTGGTCCCAACCGAGCAATTAAGACCAGAAAAGTTTGGTCCTCACTCATCATAGAAAGTGCCATCGCTATTGGTCAATAAGGACGAGTTCAAAAAATTGGTCCCTCAATGGTTTTGAGACGACAAAAACCACTGGTTGTGAAATGCTTTTAGAGACTGCCGATCTAGTCTCAAATGGCCTGGTCGTTAAATACTTTTAGGTCGTTAAACCTCTTTTGCGACCTTCCGCAACCTAGTCCTAGAAACTCTTTAGAGACGAGTGTGACCTGGTCCTAGAATAGCATTAGAGACCATTAACAATATGGTCGTAGAATAGCTCTAGCGACCATAACAAACTGGTCCTATTGCTTTAAAGACGAGCATCAATTTTAGTCCTAGCTTATGAGTTAGAGACGAGCAACAATTATGGTCCTAGATTGACCTTTAGAGACAGTCAATAATTATGGTCTCTAACTAATCATCATTATCACAAGAATCTAACAAATATCACATTAATTACAACTAAAATCTGGATACAAAAAATGATATAGAAAGGGTTGTAGGGAGATAGAAAAAAAGAGTGTGATTGATTACAATAAACTTGTGAGCATCACATGATGTAAGTTTCAACATTTGCGTAATCAACAAAAATACTTAGATAACATCCAAGGTTTTGCATTACATTCATAGCAAAGTAAGAATGAGTTATAAGTCCATCTTCTAATCTTGTATCTTCATTGAAGAATGAACAAAAGTTGAGCAAAAAACTTAAAGTTTAGTGTTTGTCATGTGATATCTAGAAACATCTACAAAAGCTGCAAAAAATAAGAAAAAAATCTATTAGAAAAACTTTCAGATACTTCAATCAAGAATCCAAAATCTATTTTGGAGAACCACACCTAAATAACGTTTAGTAAAAAATAGAAATAAATGACTAGAAAGATAGCTTAAGAGACGAGCTGGATGAACAACAACTTGGCAGAAAACTGCAAAAAAAAAAAAAACTGCCAGCAATACTGTAATGTTGCAGTTGTGCAAGAAATTTTACGTGAAATAGATATATACACCCGACACTTACCAATAAGCCTCTCTAGGAGCACGATAAACATGGATTGCATGTCCAAGGGAGAGTTATCATAATGGAGAAGCGAGATTTGAGGTAAACTAACTCAACGAGTCAAAATTTCCCCTCCCCTCGAAAATTCTGAACAAGGAAGATCAAAGTAAATTCAAGGAACCTTAGAAAACCAGATACAATGAATTAGCAGCTTCTAGAAGATCATACCATCAATACCCAATAATTGACAAATCTAACAAATACGGTATCTAACTAACAATGACACTTAAAAAGAAAGGTAATCGTAATTCTGGAAAGCAAAATGCAAAGTTAATACCAATCAACAATGCATCAATCCCAAACGAAGTTCGTATATCAATCCCAAACTAGATTGGAAGTTAATCCCTCCTTCAACATTCAAAGACTGCACACATGGATACATACCAAAAAATAAAAGACGAGAAATGGTAGTGCAAGTATCGATGATCCTTGAACTTCTTCCTTTTGAATGGAGTTTCTTCGAGGAATTTGCAATGGATTTTGATAAAATAGGATATTCAGGTTGCCCTGTTCTTACATATATGATTTCTTTCTAGTATGTTGCAAGAGGTGCTTCAATAACTGGAAAAATTAAAGAGCTTTCAAAATTTAACTTCCATAACATCTAGAGGGTTATACGTTCTTTACCATCTCTTGTCCTCACTGTCTAATTGTTGTTGCTCTAGTTACTCACCACTAGTGTAAAAGGGAGTTTGCAATTGTCGTGATGGATCATACTGCAATATGTGGAACTGCTACAGTGTCAAGATATTCTATTACAATCTAGTTCATGGTCTTTTAGAAAAGGTGGCTTCATTCATTGAACATTTAAAGTCGAGCTCTCACCTTTTGTTTAAGGATGTGTTGATGTGAAGTTGGTTAAATCCTCCATTCCACTAACCTTTTTTCTACACACTTCAGTCCTCTTTCTCTATTAGGTTACATTGTTTTTTGAGCAATTCGATGTAAGAAACTCTTCCCTAGTTCGATGGAAAACTAATGATATCTGATTTAATCTTAAAGAATGGTTTCTATCTTATTTTTTGGTAGTATGCTAACTTTTTTGGCAGTGCAAAAAATTTAAAAATAAGGTTATGTTGCAGCAGTGCAGAAAAGATATCTTAACAGATGAGTAGGACAAACAACAATTAGGCAGAACATGGTAAAATAGAGAAGCTGGCAGCAGTGTAGAAAATTTAAAAATAAATTTTTTGCCATTATGTAGAAAATGAAAAACAGAGCCCATCACAATTAAAGAAAGTTCAGTAGTGCAGATATTCAAAAACAGATCTCATCTCTATAGTCACTAACTATAAAGATAATAAATTTAAAAAATCAGGTATATTGTTACTAACTTGGTAAGCTGAACATGCAATGATCATTCAATTGAAACGGATGATGTTGTAGGTGGGACATGTTCTTGTTGAGCAACGAAGAGTTCTTTCAATTTCATTATTTCTTTCATCTCATATTCTATGGTAGACAAGCAATCATTCAAAGATTTGTTCTCTTCATTCAAGAATTTGTTTTCTTCATTCAAGGATTTTATATCCTCTCGAGTTGAACGTAGTGCGGACAATAATTCATCCTTTGAAGAAGTTCCACCTTTCAAATCTTTTGCTTTTACTCCACCCCCTAATCTAAACACAAGGCTACGAGTTTGAGGTCCGCAACATTTTTCAACAATCTCTATAATAGGTAGGGATGGATCTGCTTGAACCATTTCTTCGAGTTGAGCCGACAAAATATATCAAAGAACATTTTTTATCAGAACACATCAATTTTAAGTAATTAATATATTAAATTTACCAAACGCACATGTTTTTCAATTGCTTCAGGTTCAACAAGCTTGCTATCGTTCTTACGAGTCTCAAAGAAAATAGTCGCTAAATTTGGTGGATTGCCATCTTTCCCTCCCTTTACATCAAAGTCAAACATGTCAAATAACGCACACCTTGTAAAAAGTCTATTTCAGAAAAAATAATTTTATGATATTACCTTTTGATAGATAATCTCTCTAATAGGATTGCTACCAATATGATGAAGCATCTTCAACTTAGCTCTGTTTGTTGCATTCATGTTGCTTCTTGTACGTATTTGTTCAACAATAAGCTTCTTCCCTATATTTTTTCAACAACGAACTGCTGAAACAACCCAAAAAGTTCCTAAAAATGTGCTTCGGAAGTTACCGGAAACTTGTTTTAGCTATATCTAAAAATCCGTTTCGTTTTTCGAAAATCCGACTTCATATTCTTGTTTAGGGGGTCAAATTGAGTGGGAGATGGGTCTAACCCAAATTTTAAAGCAAACGTATCAAAATCCAAAATTTCCAAGTGAAGCCTTTTTCGAGGGTCTACTTTGGAGGGTCATATCTCCTAGCACACAAATAATTGGGTGGTCCATAACATATCCATGGAAATCCCTTTGAGTTAGCTACCCAACGCACTTCGTTTCACCTCATTCGGAATTCGGACGAAGAAGTTATGCCCATTTTCATAAAATCTGTTCGTGCAGGAAATGTAAATTCCAGAGAGCGAGTTTACTGTTCATCCGCCTCATTTTTTTTTCTAAGTGTTGGACCCGTTTTTCCAAAGGGCATACGTTATTTCCTATTTAGCATTAATTCAATTCCCATCTCTAAAACATTTCCCAAAACACCTCTCCCATACTTAGACACATTTTCTCTCAAGAACCCTAATCTAAAACCTTCCTCAAGATTGAAGAGACTCTTGCTCCAAGTTCCAAGCTTCCATTGAAGACACTCTCAAGACCTTCATAAAAACTCAAGGTATGTGGTGTTGAACTCATGGATCCTTCCACCCATAGTGCCTAAACTCTATTCTACTCACTAATTCATGGTTTAAGTTGAGATTCATAAATTAGTCTTGCTCCTTGTACAAATTTCCTGCACAGTGAATTTTAAACATGAAAAGTGATTGTTTTGAACATGTTGTGACTCTAGAACTTGAATCTAAATTTGGAATGGATGTGGAGATTTTTCATGTGGTCTTGTGGGTGTTAAAAGGCATTGTTGTAGGTTGTTCACTGGTTTGGCTGCATAATTACTACCCTATTTTCCATGCTCTTTGTTCCCATTACATGCCTTCAAGGTGTTTGACAAAATGTCCAATTATGGAGAATTGATGAATTGATATTGTAGGGCTTGAGTTATGAGATGTGTGGCATTCCAGAGATGTGTTGATGACAAACTAAGCTTGTGTATATGTTCATTCCATACATGAGATTGCATTAGAGCCTAATGGGAATTTCCTATCTAAAGTGTTGCATGACCATGCCCGGTCCGGGGGAAAAGAACCAGATAACCATGTGAGAGGTTTATATCTCACCACCTTGGATGCTTGGGGTGTGACCAACATCAACCATGTGAGAGGTTTATATCTCACCACCTAGGCTGCTTGGGGTGTGACCAACATCAACCATGTGAGAGGTTTATATCTCACCACCTAGGATGCTTGGGGTGTGACCAACATCAACCATGTGAGGGGTTTATACCTTGACACCAGGGTATCCGAGTGTGAACGGCATCCCCTATCCTAAGTTGGGGTTATAGATTGGTTGGTTTATGCACACACATATGATATCTACTATTAGTATAGATTTACTTAAACATGTTTTGACTTCACTTTGATCATGCATCCTCATATTGTTATTCATTATGCCTATGGAACTATTTCTTGCATTTCGATTGTGTCCTTGTCTATTGTTGTATTGCACCCCGCATACTTAGTACATTCCAAAGTACTAACGCATATTTTGCCTACAGAATGTCACCATGTGGGGACCGGAGCTACTCTTGATCCTTCTCTCTATCCACGTGGTTAGTACGGTGCTTATCCGAGTTTGTTGGTGAGTCCTCAATGATTCGAAGGCTATGTTATGTTTCCCACTCCTATGTTTTGAGACTTTAGCTTGCAATTGTATTTTGACTATGAGGGGAGTCGGTAGTATGTCATGGCCCCCATCCTATATATGTATGTAGAGGTATGCGTTGGACAAGTACTTTGTAAATGAGCTTGGATCTTATTCTATGATGTTATTTTGAAATGGTTTGCCCTTAGTCCCTAATTCCTGTTATTTAATGTTGAATGTACTTCCGCGACCAATGAAGTGTGATGACAAGTTTGAGAGGCTTGTTTGGGGTTCCTTCGGGTTCCTCATTCGCCATGTCACGTCTAGGCCCTAGGCTTGGGTCGTGACAAGCTTGGTATCAAAGCACTAGGTTGTTAAATCCTCGGAGTCCAACACACCACATTGAGTAGAGTCCTAATCATGGTTGTGAAGCGCGCCACGACTATGAATGGGAGGCTACAAAACATTTTAGGAAAGGTTTCCCTTCTTCATGTTCTATGTCTTACTTAGAGTGTAATAAGGTGATTCCCCCCTTACGCTTGTTCTTTGGATTGCTAGATCATCATGCCAAACATGAGGGGAAGATGGGCCCGATCACCGGAAGAGCCACCCACCAATGGTGAGCTCCATGATGCACTCATCATGCTTGCACAAGTGGTAGCTAACCAAGTGCAACAAGGAGCCCAAACTCCTCGAGCTACCACCCTGGGGGAAAGGGTGAGAGATTTCATGAGAATGAACCCTCCGGTCTTCCATGGTTCAAAGGTGGATGAGGACCCGCAAGAGTTCATCGATGAGGTATGCAAAATCTTCACCATTATGGATGTTGGTGCTTGTGAGAAGGCGGGTTGGCGGCCTACCAACTCAAGGGGGTTGCTCAAATTTGGTTTGATCAATGGAAGGGTGAGAAAGGTAATGGCTATGTGGTGTTGTGGGAGGAGTTTAAACTTGCTTTCCTTAATAGGTTCTTCCCTCTTGAGCTTAGGGAGGCAAAGTTGGTGGAGTTCATGAACTTGAAGCAAGGAGCTATGAGTGTGAGGGAGTATGCCCTCAAATTTGTCCAACTCTCCAGGTATGCACCTCACTTGGTGGCCGACTCTAGGTCGAGGATGAACAAATTTGTGATGGGTGTCTTCGACTTGGTTAGTGAGGAGTGTCGGTCCGCTATGCTCATTGGAGATATGGATTTGTCTCGGTTGATGACTTATGCCAAGCAAATGGAGGAGGAGAAATTAAGGAAGAGAAGGGGGCACGAGGCCAAGAGGGCCCGATTGGAGAATAGGTTCCCTAAGGGTGCTAGATTTCATCAAGGCCGAGGAAACCCTCATGTCAACCGGGGATTTGCTATCAATGTTCCTAGACCTCAAGGGGGAGGTGAAGTGGGTTCTATGGATGTATGCCCTAAGTGTGGGAGGAAGCATGGTGGTCCTTGCATGAAGGGTTCGGGTGCTTGCTTTGAATGTGGAGAAGTGGGTCACAAGAGGTTTGAGTGTCCCAAGATCCGCAACAAGGTCCGAAATGCTAACATTACTCCTTTGGGTAGAGGTGCTTCTCAAAGTGGTGCCCCAAGGCACAATCGATTTTATGCTTTGCATGGTAGACAAGGTGTTAATGAGACTCCCGAGGTGGTGACTGGTATGTTGCAAATCTTTGATTTTGATGTTTATACTTTGATTGATCTGGGTGCCACCCTTTCCTTTGTTACCCCCTTAGTTGCTAGAAAATTTCATGTTGAGTCGGAATTGTTGCATGAGTCATATGAAGTATCTACCCCCATTGGTGTCTCTATTGTTGCTAGAAAAGTGTATAGAAATTGTCCGATTTGCATATTGAATAAGTTGTTGCCTTGTGATCTTGTTGAGTTGAACATGGTGGATTTTGATGTTATTCTTGGGATGGATTGATTGCATGCATATTATGCTTCTATTGATTGTAGGACTCGTAAAGTCAAGTTCCGATTTCCTAACGAACCCATCCTTGAGTGGGAGAGTCGGGATGTTGTGGTGAAGGGGAAATTCACTTCTTGCATTAAAGCCCATAGGTTGATTTCCAAATGGTGCTTGTACCATATTGTGAGAGTCAATGATGTGGAGTCTAAAGTCCCTCCTATTGAGTCTATTCCGATTGTTAATGAGTTTCTAGATGTCTTCCCAAAAAACCTTCCCGGTGTCCCTCCCGAAAGGGAGATAGGTTTTGGTATAGACCTCCTTCCCGATACTCAACCTATTTCTATTCCCCCTTACCGTATGGCCCCGGCAGAGTTGAAAGAGTTGAAAGAGCAATTAAAATATTTGTTAGAGAAAGGGTTTATTAGACCTAGTCATTCTCCATGGGGTGCTCCGGTTTTGTTTGTGAAGAAGAAAGATGGGTCTCTTAGAATGTGTATTGATTATCGATAATTTAATAGGGTCACCATCAAGAATAGGTATCCTCTTCCAAGGATTGACGATTTATTTGACCAATTGCATGGGGCTAGTCACTTTTCTAAGATTGATCTTCGGTCCGGGTATCATCAAGTGAAGGTGAGGGAGTGTGATATTCCCAAGACGGCCTTTCGTACTAGGTATGGGCACTATGATTTTGTGGTGATGTCTTTCGGGTTGACTAATGCTCCGGCTATCTTTATGGATTTGATGAATAGGGTTTTCAAACCCTACCTTGATTCTTTTGTGGTGGTGTTTATAGATGACATCTTGATCTATTCTCGGGGTGAGGAAGAGCACATGGGTCACTTGAGGGTTGTACTCCAAAGATTGAGGGAAGAGAAGTTGTACGCTAAATATGAAAAGTGTGAGCTTTGGTTGAAGGAAGTTGCTTTCTTAGGCCATGTGGTGTCGGGGGATGGTATTAAGGTGGATCCTAAGAAGACCGATGTTATTAGGAATTGGCCTAGACCTTTGACCCCGTCGGATATAAAGAGTTTCTTGGGTTTAGCGGGTTATTATAGGAGATTTGTGGAAGGGTTTTCTTCTCTTGCTTCTCCCATGACTAAGTTGACTCAAAAGAAGGCTAAATTTGTATGGTCGGATGAGTGTGAGGAAAGCTTCCAAACTTTGAAAGAAAGGCTTGTGTCCGCTCCTATTTTGTCACTTCCGGATAGGTTAGAAGGTTTTGTTGTTTATTGTGATGCTTCCCGTATTGGTTTGGGTTGTGTGTTGATGCAAAGTGGTAAGGTTATAGCCTATGCTTCTAGGCAACTTAAGGTTCATGAAAAGAACTACCCAACCCATGATCTTGAATTGGCCGCCGTGGTTTTTGCTTTAAAGATTTGGCGTCACTATTTGTATGGGGTGCATGTTGATATCTTCACCGACCATAAGAGTCTCCAATATGTGTTCACGCAAAAAGATCTTAACTTGAGACAAAGGAGGTGGTTAGAGTTCCTTAAGGATTATGATATGAGTGTTCACTATCATCTGGGGAAAGCTAATGTGGTGGCGGATGCATTGAGTAGAGTGTCCATGGGTAGCTTGGCTCATGTGGAGGAAGGTAGTAAAGAGTTGGCTAAGGAGGCCCATCGGTTGGCCAAATTGGGAGTTAGGTTAGAAGGGGTGGATAGTGGAGGAGTAGTTGTTGTTGATGGTTCAAGGTCTTCCTTGGTTGATGAGGTGATAGCCAAGCAAGATCTTGATCCTTCTTTGGTGGAATTAAAGGCTTCGGTGAGTAGTGGTAAGGTGGAGGTTTTCTCCCAAGGGGGAGATGGTGCCCTTAGGTACCAAGATAGATTATGTGTTCCTTGTGTGGATGGTGTGAGGGAAAGAATCCTTGATGAGGCTCATAATTCTTTTTATTCTATTCATCTGGGGTCAACAAAGATGTATAGAGACTTGAGGGATGTGTATTGGTAGGGCGGTATGAAGAAGGACATTGCAAAATTTGTTTCGGGTTGCCATAGTTGTCAACAAGTCAAGGCCGAACATCAAAGGCCGGGTGGCCTAACTCAAGACATTGAGATACCTACTTGGAAGTGGGAAGAAATCAACATGGACTTTGTAGTGGGCTTGCCCAAGACTAGAAGAGACTTTGATTCGGTTTGGGTGGTGGTTGATCGGACGACAAAGTCGGCTCATTTCCTACCAGTTAAAACTACTTACGGGGTTGAAGAGTATGCCAAGTTGTACATTCATGAATTGGTAAGGTTGCATGGGATTCCCTTGTCTATCATCTCGAATCGTGGTGCCCAATTCACTTCTCACTTTTGGAAATCTTTCCAAAGGGGTCTTGATACAAAGGTAAAGCTTAGCACGGCCTTCCACCCTCAAACGGATGGCCAAGCCGAAAGAACAATTCAAACCTTGGAGGATATGCTTAGAGCTTGTGTCTTGGAGTTGAAAGGTTGTTGGGATGATCATCTTCCTTTGATTGAATTTGCATACAACAATAGTTATCATTCTAGTATCGGTATGGCTCCTTTTGAGGCACTTTATGGTAGACGGTGTAGATCACCGGTTGGGTGGTTTGAAGTTGGAGAGGTGGTCTTGTTGGGTCCGGATCTGGTCATGGATGCTCTTGAGAAGGTAAGGATGATTAGGGAGAGGTTGAAAACAACCCAAAGTCGTCAAAAGTCTTATGCCGATGTGAGGAAAAGAGATCTTGAATTCAAAGTGGGTGATTGGGTTTATTTGAAAGTTTCTCCAATGAAAGGTGTGGCTCGTTTTGGTAAGAAAGGGAAATTAAGTCCTAGGTATGTCGGTCCTTATGAGGTAATAAGAAGGGTTGGTAAAGTAGCCTATGAGTTGGGGTTGCCCAAGGAGATGGAATTAGTTCATCCGGTATTCCATGTATTGATGTTGAGGAAATGTGTTGGCGATCCTAACGCTATTGTACCTCTTGAGGTTGTGGGTGTTGTAGAAGATAATTTGACGTATGAAGAAGTCTCGGTTCAGATCTTAGATAGACAAGTTAAGAGGTTGAGGAACAAAGAAGTGGCCTCCGTTAAGGTGCTTTGGAGAAATCAACAAGTGGAGAGTGCTACTTGGGAGGCCGAAGCGCACATGCAAAGACGTTATCCTTATCTATTCAACTTCACTCAAGCCTCAGGTATTAAATCAAGTCCTTTGTACTCCATTGAGTCTTACATTTCAGCCCCTAGATCATTCATGTGCATATATGTTTAAATTGATGAGTTATGGATGCTTTACACTAAGTTTTGAAATCTTGAAGTGATGTTAAAATAAAAAATTTGCATTCATGTTGGGGCTGATATGTTTTTACTAAGTCTTGCCTTGTACGTCTCTTCCACATTCGGGGACGAATGTTCCCAAGGGGGAGATATTGAAACGACCCAAAAAGTTCCTAAAAATGTGCTTCGGAAGTTAATGGAAACTTGTTTTAGCTATATCTAAAAATCCGTTTCGTTTTTCGAAAATCCAACTACATATTCTTGTTTAGGAGGTCAAATTGAGTGGGGAATGGGTCTAACCCAAATTTTAGAGCAACCGTATCAAAATCCGAAATTTCCAAGTGAAGCCTTTTTCGAGGGTCTACTTTGGAGGGTCATATCTCCTAGCACACAAATAATTGGGTGGTCCATAACATATCCATGGAAAGCCCTTTGAGTTAGCTACCCAACGCACTTCGTTTCACCTCATTCGGAGTTCGGACGAAGAAGTTATGCCCATTTTAGTAAAATCTGTCCGTGCAGGAAATGCAAATTCCAGAGAGCGAGTTTACTGTTCATCCGCCTCATTTTTTTTTCTAAGTGTTGGACCCATTTTTTCAAAGGGCATATGTTATTTCCTATATAGCATTAATTCAATTCCCATCTCTAAAACATTTTCCAAAACACCTCTCCCATACTTAGACACACTTTCTCTCAAGAACCCTAATCCAAAACCTTCCTCAAGATTGAAGAGACTCTTGCTCCAAGTTCCAAGCTTCCATTGAAGACACTCTCAAGACCTTCATAAAAACTCAAGGTATGTGGTGTTGAACTCATGGATCCTTCCACCCATAGTGCCTAAACTCTATTCTACTCACTAATTCATGGTTTAAGTTGAGATTCATAAATTAGTCTTGTTCCTTGTACAAATTTCCTGCACAGTGAATTTTAAAAATGAAAAGTAATTGTTTTGAGCATGTTGTGACTATAAAACTCGAATCTAAATTTGGAATGGATGTGGAGATTTTTCATGTGGTCTTGTGGGTGTTAAAAGGCATTGTTGTAGGTTGTTCACTGGTTTGGCTGCATAATTACTACCCTATTTTCCATGCTCTTTGATCCCATTATATGCCTTCAAGGTGTTTGACAAAATTTCCAATTATGGAGAATTGATGAATTGATACTTTAGGGCATAAGTTATGAGATGTGTGGCATTCCAGAGATGTGTTGATGACAAACTAAGCTTGTGTATATGTTCATTCCATACATGAGATTGCATTAGAGCCTAATGGGAATTTCCTATCTAAAGTGTTGCATGACCATGCCCGGTCCGGGGGAAAAGAACCGGATAACCATGTGAGAGGTTTATATCTCACCACCTTGGATGCTTGGGGTGTGACCAACATCAACCATGTGAGAGGTTTATATCTCACCACCTAGGATGCTTGGAGTGTGACCAACATCAACCATGTGAGAGGTTTATATCTCACCACCTAGGATGCTTGGGGTGTGACTAACATCAATCATGTGAGAGGTTTATACCTTGCCACCAGGGTGTCCGGGTGTGAACGGCATCGCCCATCCTAAGTTGGGGTTATAGATTGGTTGGTTTATGCACACACATATGATATCTACTATTAGTATAGATTTACTTAAACATGTTTTGACTTCACTTTGATCATGCATCCTCATATTGTTATTTATTATGCCTATGGAACTATTTCTTGCATTTCTATTGTGTCATTGTCTATTGTTGTATTGCACCCCGTATACTTAGTACATTCCAAAGTACTTACGCATATTTTGCCTACATGATGTCACCATGTAGGGACCGGAGCTACTCTTGATCCTTCTCTCCATCCACATGGCTAGTACGGTGCTTATCCGAGTTTGTTGGTGAGTCCTCAATGATTCGAGGGCTATGTTATGTTTCCTACTCCTATGTTTTGAGACTTTAGCTTGCAATTGTATTTTGACTATGAGGGGAGTTGGTAGTATGTCATGGCCCCCGTCCTATCTATGTATGTAGAGGTGTGCGTTGGACAAGTACTTTGTAAATGAGCTTGGATCTTATTCGATGATGTTATTTTGAAATGGTTTAGCCTTAGTCCCTAATTCCTGTTATTTAATGTTGAATGTACTTCCGCGACCGATGAAGTGTGATGATAAGTTTGAGAGGCTTGTTTGGGGTTCCTTCGGGTTCCTCATTCGCCATGTCACGTCTAGGCCCTAGGCTTGGGTCGTGACAACTGCATTCTAGGAGAATAAATGGAAATAATAGACAATAGAATAGCTAATATAGCTGCGGATATACTTTCCAAATAGGGATCCGCTCTTGACAAAATGGGTGTGGACCAAGACACCCAAAATCTTCCTAAGATGTTCTATACCTAGATTTATTACCAGGTATATAAGGTGCTAAGGAGGGTAAGAAAACTGCATAAAAGAGAAGCTATCAAAGTAGACTATTAATTCAGTAGGCATACTTGAAAACTTTCAGAAGCAAAATGCTCCTTTACTAACCATTCCCATTCTTTTTTGTCTACTCCCCTTGGGACATTCTTAAGAGACTGTTGGATTGGCTTGTCCTTCACATAATTTGCATGCAAGTGTCCTCTCCATTTGTTCCATAACTCATTCATCCATCCCAAGATATGATCACGATGATCATTCATATCAACACTCTCAAATTTAGCAATCAAGCTCAATTCAAAAACTTAATAATATATGAATTTAAGATATCATACCTTTTTCAATTGTTTAAGAGTGTTTCATAACTTGATCAATAGATGGAGGCAATGAAACATTGGTTTGCATTTCCTCTTTCTCAAGAACAATTTTTTTTTCATTTTTTGCATTTCTTGACTAGAGGAGAAGGTAGAACTTAATTTTGTTCTTTTAGAAGGAGTTTGCATATGTTGATTAGCACAGACACCACTCTTCTTAAAAGATCCCACTTCAGTTTCAGAAAATCCTAAGGATGAGCTCAAAGATCCAGATTTTTTCTATTAGTCCCTTTATTATAGCTATTGGCCGCACTAAACGTAATATAAGATTTTATCCAAAAAAATGAAAATATAACAGATTTGCAAAAACTACATGTTTGAAAAAATCTTACTTGTTTCAACTTCTGTGGTGCATTTCTCAACTTGAATAGCAGATGTAGGAAATGAAGTATTAATATGCATGTTCTCTTTCTCATGAACCATGGAGTTCTTATATATCGTTTGCATTCCTTGACAAGTGAAGATGTTAGCCTTTTTAAGTCCTTGTCCTCTGTCGTTCTCTATAGAACCTGGAAAAAAAATCATTTGTTTGAGATTAAAATGTTTAAAGGGTGGGAACTTTGGAACTATATGATAGATGTGCAGTCCGGAGGTTCACTCCCATGGGACTGAGGCTGCTAGAGAGGATTTAGCTATTATGAAAGGTTGGGAAACTGTATGGTCAGTGAGAAACTTTCAGACATGTTCTGGGGAACAAGCCCTGCTGCTACAAGAATCTTTCAATCCATTTGATGTTTATACTGCCTCACTCAAGAAAACTGTTGGAGAAGGTCCTTTGACATAGTTCACAAATGCTATATGTACCATCAGCACATTGAAATAAATAAACATCTTTTCCTGGAGTATGTTTTTTTTTTCTTTTCTATTTTTGGACTCAGCTGGGTGTTACCAGAAAGAATCAAAGATGCCTGCAGCAGCTGGAGTTAATGAAAGATGCCTGCAGCAGCTGGAGTTAATGAAAGATGCCTGCAGCAGCTGGAGTTAATGAAAGATGCCTGCAGCAGCTGGAGTTAATGAAAGATGCCTGCAGCAGCATGACTTGTTCCTCAGATGAATGTCTTAAAGTTGCTCACTAACCATACAGTTTCCCAATCTGCCTAGGAATCACCCATTTCCCAGAAAAATAAAACAAAACAACAACCAGTTTGCTATCTAAAAATGAAAATCATACTAAGTTATGAAAAAACTTAATTCCCATGGCACCATAATAAGAACTTTAATAATCAAAAGGGATTAATTCATTGTGACTCAACTTTCATTATTCCCCCATACCTAGTCCACCAACTCCTATTATTCTTCCTCTAGATTACCACAATTAACTTCCTAAGGCATCAGAACAGTCCATCATAGTTCATTTATACTGTTGTTAAGACAAACCTTCTAGTGCACTTAAAGAGTAAGAGATGCACCGGGAACAAAAAGTTGAAGTCACAGAGTGTTTGCACATGCAAATCACTTGGTAATACAACTACAACCATGCCTCAATACTCAAGCTAGTTCGGATCACTGTCGAAATTCTCACTGACCATACCACTCCATTCAGAATCATATAAATTCAATAATTTAAAGATTTGGGTTCTCATACAATAGAAATTATTTATATTTTCTGGAGTGCGCATCCATCATTCAAGAATATAGTTAAGACAAGGTGGGAAGTACATATAAGAGGCTATACAATGCTAAGAGTAGTGAAAACATTAAATATATGAAGAAGGAGTTGAAAATGCTTCATAATAGATGCAACATGGGATTATTTCTGAGACTCAAGCTGTTGTTTCTACATCACAAGTTCAATCATTTGTTCGAGATTATGTAAACAATAGGTTCAGTCACCAGGTAAAACTCACTCACCAAATAAAAATACAATTGAATACAGAAAGCAGGAAAAGATTCTTCTCTTCAATACAATTCAAGATTTTGCTTATGGGGTGAAGTAAAAGAATACAAAATATCTTACTTGTTTCAATTTCTTTGATGTACTTTTTAACTAGACCACTTGACTGAGGCAAGAAACTCTTAGATGGCGTATTTCCTTTCTCACCCAAAGATTTAAGCCCCCGTCCCTGCCCCTTTCCTATAGCACCAAGCGCGACAAATATATATCTGATAGTACTTTTCATATTAGAACCGACCTCATTTTCAGTTTTCAATGGTTTCATCTTGAACCTGCAAAAAGAGTCAAAAGTCAAAAATTGAACACAAATCAAAATTTCCTACCAGAAATACTTTCTGGAACACAAAATTACAAATCACAACTAAGCAATACTTTATGGAGTCGTCGACCTAGACACTACTGTTAGAGGTGTTGCAGCTGTTTGGGTATTTGGTTACACCCAACCCCTTCATCGCACTAAGGTGGTCCACGCGGAACTTCTTGGCCTATACCATGGACTGCTCCTTGTGATATCATGTCACCCGTCTAATTATCGAAACTGATTCACAGGTACTACTTGATTTATTACACTCGAATAACCCAAAGTATCTCACTATTTTATATACCTACAGAGACCTATTGGCTGAGTTGTGGGGCACTGAACTTCGCCACATCTATAGGACTACAAATACTATGGCAGATGCACTGGTGAAGCATGGCAAGTCCTTAGCTTACTCTTTAGTTTATGACCTTACCACCTATGTATCCCCCCTCATTTTATTCCCTATGTCCCTAGTACTTAAATAAATATGGTGCATGTACCTGCTGCAGTTTTATTTTTTCCTACTATATACTACCCTTTATTATATATAATATAACAAATACCTGTTCTAGCAAAAAAAATAAAAGAATAACTAGTATATAAATATCACACACACATATTTCTATTGCTTAATAAGATATATGGAAAAGGTATGGACCTTATAGATACAATACATCTATTTGCGAGTCTTGCCTCCCCTACTTTAAAAGTTATATGTAACAGGTCTAGTTCTTTTTTCGCTCACAAAATATCACCATCGAAGACAGAAAACTAGTATATGTTGTTAGCGAAACAATTAGACTTTTTAAATAAAATATGCACTCTATACAAAAGATGAATCTCCAATCACATACAGCAGTTAACAAATCAAGTCACTATTAGAAACTCAACCTAATAACCTTTCACTGATTGTGCATAAGAAAACAGATCAAATTAAGAAACTTTTAAACTATCTAATGATAGAAAATCAGAAGAACAAGAAGAAGATAATTTAAATAAAACAATAAAAAATCCATCAATATAGTTTATGGAATTTGAAATAATAGAACTTGATTAGAAGAAGAAGCAAACCTGTATCTATTTTACCGAGCAGGTGAGCAGCAACTAAACGAGTAAGAAGACAGAGTTGCGATTGAAAGTACTTTGATGTTCAGATTGGGTCAGACGCTGTAGTTGAGAAACAATGATCAATTGAGCAGCTATAGGAAGCTGCGACTAGGAGCTAAAGAGTTTTTTTCCTTTCTACGTTTTACCCAAGGGTTTTTCCTTTTTGGCTAATAAAGAACTGGCGCCTAAATTTTGGTGAAAAAATAAAAGTTTTTTTTAATTCTTTAATATTAAATTTTGGCTGGAATGGCTGGAAGTCGGGTGCTAAATTTTTTTTTTACAATTTGGGACCAGTTAATATGTTATTTAGGGACCGGATTAAATATCTTCGCAATAGAATTTACAAAGAAGGACCGGAATATAATCTCGTCCCAATACATATATCTTTAGAGACGAAATTAGTAGCTCGTCCCTAAATGTTGATCTTAAATAAGCAAGTTTCTTGTAGTGATATAAAGAGACAAATTTTTGCTTAAAATAGTTTTCCTCTAAGGGATGAAACTTAGAAAATATGTCTCGAACCTTATGCTTGTTTTTAAGAGTGTACAACCAAATGTACTTGGTTTACTAATCAATGAACACACAATAATATCATTTTTATCAATGGAAAGGACAGGCGATGGACCCCATAAGTCACTAAAAAGTAGTTGCAGTGGAGTAGAACTAATTAGAGATAAGCAATTGAATAGAACAAGGTGAACTTTATTTGAACAAAAAGAATTACAGAAAGTAAACTTGTTCGGGGATGAAACTGGAAAAGAAAACTTATTCAAAACAAAATTCAAGATTCTTGAATAGGGATGGCAAAGGCGACGGTGCAAGACTTGGCGAGGAACCATTGTAGTGGCAACTTGAACATTAGGTTTATTAAGAGTGAAATTGGGCCACTCATAGAGTCCATTCCTATTCCAACCAGAGACCAGCAGCGCCCGCGTTTTCAAGTCCTTCACAAAGAAACAAAAGAGGAAAAGTTCAATGGATGTTAGATTATCTTGACAAAATTTTGATACGGAAAGAATGTTTTGTTTGATAGCAGTTGCACACAAAGTATCAATTAGTGTAAAAGCATTATTTGATGCAACTAATTTAGCAGAACCGTGATGAGTAATTGAAATTATTTTATCGTCTCCCATAGCTATGCCTTCTGAACCATGATATTCATCCAGATTGGTAGACTCTTTTGTGACATGATGAGTAGCAGTGGAGTCAACAATCCATTGATTTTCTGCAACTTGGTTACTTGAAAGAAAATTAGCCTTTGCCTCTAAATGATTGTGAGACTGTGACCAACAAACATTAGCAGTATGACCCTGTTTATTGCATAACTGACAGTGAACAAGGTTATTGATATAACCCTCTTGTGTTGGAGCAATTGTACGATTGTTGGAACGCTATTGTGATGTGTTGTTGGGTCAATGAGCAGCGTGGTTGTTGGAATTGATGGATTTGTTGTGAGTTACCATAGCAGCAATTTTGGCACTGGTTTCTTTCTTCACTTCCTCGTGTTTGAGAAAGAGCTCATAATCAATTAGTTTCACATACAACTCATCATAAGAGATGATAGAATATCTTGCTCAAATTGCAGTAGAAATCTCACGAAAATCAGACCCAAGACCACTTAGAATTTTCACAACCAGTTCATCATTGGTGATTCTAACTCAACCAGAAGAGAGCTCATTTTAGAGAGAGCACACAAGATAGAGATTATCGGCTACTGGGCAGGAGTCCTTTGATAGACGCATGAGCTGGTCACAAAGGCAAAATATTCATATTTGGGACTTGTTGGCATAAGCAAGATGCAGAGAGTCCTAAGCAAGTTCAGTAGAATATGCAACAACTACAGTTGCAGCAACTGTCAGATCGATAGTAGCCATGATGGCATTCTAGATCAATTGATCTTGACGGAGCCAAAGTCTATAGGTTGGGTTTGCGACGTCTCTATTGTTTTGTGTGATAGTTGTGGGAGGATCTAGGGAAGAGCCATCAAGATGGCCAAACAGATTGTGGCCTCGCATCATCATATAAAACTGGGCCTTCCAAGTAAAGAATTTATGCCAGACAACAAGCGTTATCGGCAGCTGAGACGCAAGATTAAACTGAACAACAATGTTAGAGTTGCTGCTAGTGGTGGAGTCCGCATTCTGGACATTCTCAGGAATGTTAAGAGAGAGTTTGCAGTAGGAGTCAGAGGATCAAAAAAAAATCTCACTAGAGTTAGAAAGAGAGCTCTGATACTATATAATAACTTGAGAAAGATGAAGCAAACGAACGCTTTATTAATCAATTATAAACTGAACTATATTCATAAACAAACTAGAAGAGTCCCGCCTACGGTGGAAACTATCCATAGAGATCAGGGAAAATAAAAAATAAGACTCCTAGAATAGTGGAAACAGTATAACTAATAATACAGAAAAATAATCTACCTCTTTTGTGGCCTACCCGTGAGCGTGTGAAACTCTCTTGAACACCATTTAAGCCTTACCTTACTTTGGAAAAACCTTGATGAACCCTAGACCTTACTTGACCCACTACATATAATCCTCTTGATTTGGGGTTTAGTGAATAGCCAACATAGGTCAAAAGTCTAAGTTGGGGGTGTGGTGAAAGGAAAAGGAGAAGTCAAGAAATGCAAGAAAACTCTCCCTTAACCCATGGTGTTGCGGAACAATGGACCCTTCATAAAAAAAAAATGTTGTGGAATAAAAGTACAAAAGAAATTGGGTTTCCAAGAAATCCTTGGAGGTGAATAAAAGGATGACTTAGAAGCACTAGAAAAAGAATTGATAAAGGAAAAGAAGAGAATGCCTTAAGAGTATCACATATCATGAGGAAAAATTTATTGAGCCTAGATGACCATACCTTTACACTAAGCCCCATTATAAGCCTTAGAAATACCCTTTTTACCTTGAGTGAGCCGAACCAAAGAACAATTGGAAAATAAGGGCAAGCCTATGGGTGAAAACATGCATTGTGCTCCTCTTTTTGAATGTGAGCATTGCATCTTATTCCTGATCTTGAATTGATTAACCTCTGTGTGTGAGTATGGAATCATTCTTTATGTGAGGGCATTTAGATACTCTTTGTTGAGCTTGAACTTGCACAAGTAGCAAGTATTGCGAGCATGAGAATCTTTGTTAATGGTGTGTCACAACTTGAATCTTTGAGTACACAATTGATCTTTGCATGAGTAATTTGAGTCTTGTTGTGTATGTTCATAATTTAGTCTTGTGTAGTGCTATTTGAGACATCCTATTTGAACTACTGAACTTTAGTTTTACTTGAGGACAAGCAAAAGTTTAAGTTGGGGGTGTTGATGAGTCCACAAATTGGACTCATTTAGGGCTTTATTTTAATAGAAATGGTGTCCTCAAATGCTTATTTAGTCTAAATATCTGATGAAAACACTTAAGTTTCAGGTATTTGAAGTTTGAAGCAAAGCATGGACACTACTTTGCAAAAAGGAACAAAAAGGTTGAAAAGAACAAGAAAACGAAGGCCTGAGGATCGCCGAGTCCACTTGATGATTTGCCGAAGGAACGCACTCTGCCCTTTGTTCCAGTACGCGAAGCCCTGAAGGAAAAGGATCAAAAAGGCGATGAAAGGAGAAGTTGGCATTTTGCCGATCACTTCCGCGAAGTAGAAATATATCGCTCAAAGATCCATAACGTACAAATGCTAAAGGGAAAGTACAAACGGCGATAAACTAGAAGAAGGGCTAATCGCTGAGTCATTCGGTGTTTGCTACTAACCTCGCCGAGTGATCCACCAGCAGTATTTTCTGAAGTCTATAAATGTTAAACTCTTCATTAATTTTAAGGGTGGGAAAAGAGAGGCTGGACATTAACAGAGTTCTTACCTTAGAATACTATTTTCCTAGTATTTTTCTCTCAAGTTTAGAGAGGTTTTTTGGGAGACTTGAAAAGAGAAGGAGTTCATCTTCCCTAAATTAGAAGTGGGTCTTCTCCATTTTTCTTCCTTTGCTTACATCAAGGTTTAATTTCTTACACCCATTTGATTTTGTTATCATTTTAGGTGTAATTGATTATTTCTTGATGTGTGGCTAAACCCCCCCCCCCTCCATTATTAGGGTGTGATTTAGCAAATATGTATTGATATTATTGTTGGGTCTTGTTTGCTGATAGGTTAGATATATTTTAATGGTGATTTCACCTAGCGGTTGTGGTTTAATTTAATGGGTTTGTAGTTGCAAATACAAAACCACTCATGTGTTTTCAGCTTGCTCGAGAGAGAGGTCACGAAACCAAGACTGCTAGACTGATGGTCTAAGGAGTGGGTCAAAATGAGGTTTAACCCAAGAGGGTAAGCCCTAGTCCCATATCCTAACACTCAGTTTGAGAGAGTGAGTGGGGTAAGGCATAGGCTGGCCTTCATACGGCAAATGGGTGTCAGAGAGGAACCCATTTGAAACAGGGTAAGTTGCCCGAGAGGGAACTTATTTCCATTTAAACCTTAGCCTAGTCACTATTATCTTTCAAATTTCCTATCGAAAGTATGTACCCAATGATTTATATCAATATATACTGCGGTCACACCCCAAGAACTTCTCTTCATATTTGAATTTTCTCTTTATTTTTGTTGTTTTAGCTAGACTTGTGACAAACCCCCATTGATATTTGACACTTTCGTGTCACCCCCTTTAATTTACGATGCATTCATTCGTGAAAATCTTTAGCTACGATTAGCTTTAGCACATTTGCACTTAACCACTAATTGTCACGCCCACTCCCTTGGAACACAACCCCAACCCTTGGTTGGGTTATTATACTATTGTACGATCGTAGACACTTGCATCAGAAGTTGTGTCATTGATTATGCCAACATCAACATGCCCCTAGCTAACTCTAGCAAAATTGAATACTGAAAATAAATGATTGAATCTGAAAAACATGTCTATTGTCCTTGAAGTATAAGGACTCACCACTGAAGCAACTGAATATGGATCAGGAACCGATCTACACGTGATCTGGATATTAAGGGCCTGAACATACATCATGAAAGGATGTAGCGCAGAGTATGCGTCAGTACTTGGAATGTACTAACTATGCAGAATATTGATAATAGCTGATCAAATACATAAGTTGAACAATACATAACTGTGCAATATATAAATACTAAGTAAGAGTGTGCATACTGAAAGATAACTAAAATGCTGAGCAAAATGCAATGACCAAGTACTAATTATGAACATAACATGTTGAGACTGAATACTGAAGTATAAACTGAAAACCTGGTCAAATACACTAGAGTCTGACTGTGGGAGCTACTATTAACCAACATAAAACCACGTGAGCTAGCCATGGAGTTTGATGTATACACCCATTGAGAGGACCTAATATAACTTGCCAAGGGTATAAAGGCATAACTGGCGTGATCGCTAAATATAATGCCCATAGAAGGGACATATAAACCTACGCGGGCATGTAGTTTTGGGACTATGAGGGTATGCTTAAACCTAGTCCACTCGGTGCTAAGCCTACTCCCAATTGGAAATGTGTATAACACAATATAATTGAAAGTACTGGATAGCTCAATATTCTAACATGCTAACTAAGAATGCAACATTTATATACTGAGAATGAAACATTCAATAACTAGAGCATGTTTATCTGTTTAACTGACCTAGCAAGTGTAATTCATGAACTAACAGAATCTACACAACTAGGGTTCTGAGTTTCATGCAAAGAACTAATCAACGATTCCACTAAACATGATAATTCAATTACGAATACTATTACAGCTAAATCACAACAATTCCTAAGGTTTTAGAGAACCCTATGTCTAAAGAAGATATATAGAATCAAGGATCCGACTGAATTCTAGAGACCTAGTGGATCAAAGGAACCCACTAGTGAAATCCCACATACTTGGTGATGAAATCTACGAAGAAATCCTTTGATTTCAAGGCCGGACCTAAAGAAACCCTGCTGCGTGTTCTTGAGGGGTTGATCGACTCTTTCTCATTTTTAACTCTAAGTTTGATGGATTTTGGTGAATGAATCAATTAGTGTAGGTTTTGATTAGAATACTAGGCTTAAACTGAGTAAAACGATGTAGTTCAAATGTCCAGAGCATAGGGGAAAAGACCTAAACGATCCTAACTTAAAAGATGACGGGTCATCGACAGACCTGACCACGGATCGTGGACTGACTGACGGTCCATCCTAGCAGGGCATCATTTGGCATCTAACGATGGGATTGAGGGTCATGATCCACGGACCCTGGACCACAGACCGTGGGCTGACCTACGATCTGTAGGTCCAGCCGTGGGTTTTACCTTTACTAAAATTTCTGGGCGAAGTTGAGGTGACCAACCATGGACCCCATCTACGATCTGTGGTTCAACCTACAATCTATAGGTGGCCTCCATCGGTGGTACCTGCAACTTCTGAAAATCTAAAATTTTGTCCTTTCTCGAATCTGGGGTGTTACACCCTATGTGTTTGGTACCTAATCTATGCCATTTCAACCTATATTTCAAGACCTATATAAGTTATTTAAGTCCTAAAAATACCCATTATAAATCATTTACCTAATTCCTAAATTTCCCTCCAAGTTCATCCCCAAAATCCTATCAAAAGCTAAGGAAGAAATGGCAAGGGTTTCACTTCAAGATTCTCAATACACCATAGCTATTGGGAATTGATCACTAAAGTATGTTGTTATTCACCTATGGAGTCCTTTCCTCCATAGGGTTCATTAAATCTTCAAGTTTTACTAGTTAGACTCTTAATTCAAGTTTAGGGTTTTATTCAATCTTCATGGATTATTTTCATGATTTTTAGTAGAATTCTTATGAATCCATGCATGATCCATGATTTTTGATGATGAACACATGATGAATCTTATGAACTATGAAATAAATTTATGAAGATATTTATGTTTTATGAAGTTGATGTATATGACTCAAGGATGCTCTGAGAGTAAAGTATCAATGTTGTTATGAAAGGTTTTGTCAGATACTACTAAGAACATGATTTTGAAGGGTTTGCTCACAGAAGGATTCGTAAGGTTGAAAGATTTTCTCACCTAAGTTGAGTCAAGTTAAGAAGCTATTCTAAATTACTTTAGGTTGAATCGGTTTCTTAATTGTGCCTTTCCATTAATGATGAAAAGAATATGACTAAAGATTATTCTGTGGGATTTTTATTTAGCACCGAGAGGATATTGAGATGGAGGCTCTCCCATTAGTAGAGTCCGGGTTTCTAGTATAAATATCCTTGTCCCTAACTATTATCCACCATAGGATGTTCTCTCAGATAAACATTAGCTAGTGAATCCACTTTAGCTCAAATTGGTGGTTGTTACCTTGTCAAGTAAGGACATCTCTTTTTATTGTGGGATAGACAATGGATTCCATGTTATAGTTCACATGGTCTATGTCACTTACATGGTAAACTTCCCACAATAATGAACTAAGGTTACTTTTAAAGTATTTCACAAGTGTTTTAAAGATGTTAAGCTTTCATTGACCATGATTATGACTCATGTTTCTAACCTCTTGTCTTATTATTTAGCTTGGTCATTGCATGTCATTTAAGGTCTTATTTAGCATGATTTCATAACTCTTATGCATTCTTATCATACTTAGTACATTCCATGTACTAATGCACACATGTGCCTACATTGTTTCACTAATATATTGTCTGATGCTCCTACCTCTCACACTCGTGGCTAGTTGATCTTTTGGCTCTCAAGGATTAGTGAGTCCTCATGTTCTGAGGATAAAGACACTCTTATTTTTCTTTATTTCAGTTTTAAGACTCTGTATGTGATGTATGGGTTACTTCCCAATCGCTTTATTTATGATGTAATAGACGGATTGTTGAGACTTATGTTAGACTTATGCTTTATCAAACTCTTTTATGATATAAGATTGTTTCTTTTGAAGTCCATAATTATATTATCTTGTATGATGTATGTTATTGTGACAAACTTTGTATTTAGAGAACAAGGTTTAGAAAAGTCCAAGGATTTCTTACAAGCTACGTCAAATAAAATCTTGTTCATGAGTGTGAAGTGTTCCACATTTATGAATAAGAAGCTATAAGATTCTTAGGAAAATTAAATTCTTTCATCATTCTAAATGTAGTGAAACAGAGTGTAATTTTATATGTCTCTCTCCTAATCTTCATTCGATGTTTTTTAGAATATGGCCCCTGAAAGAGCATACATTAAAGGGAATATGGGAGGGAATCTGAAATAAGAAGCTCCTCTAGAAGCTTCTCAAGTTCTAGCCGACTCTTTGGCTGAACAAGTGACTAATGTAGAGTTCTGAGCCACTTTTCAAGAGTTGGTTCAAGCTATGATGGCTCAAGCCAATAAGAAGGTTGTGGTCCCCACGAATCCTCTTAATTGGGAAAAGTTTAAGGTTGCTTTCCTTGATAGGTTCTTTCCCCTGGAGATGAGGGAGGCAAAAGCACTTGAATTCATCTATCTTCGCCAAGAAAATATGAGTGTCAAAAGAAAATGTTTTGGAATTCTCACAATTGTCCAATTATGCTCTTTCTATGGTTGCCAATTCTAGGGCAAGGATGAGTAAGTTTGTTTCAAGCATTTCTGAAATGATTGTTAAGGAATGTTGTATCACCATGCTCATTAAAGAAATGGATATGTTTTTGTCTCTACTCCTATTAGTGAATCTATTCTGGCTAAGAGAGTCTATAGAAAATATCATGTCTCCTTACCCTATAGAGTCACTCATGTTGATCTAGTAGAGTTTGGTATGCTTCTGCTGATTGTAGAACCCGAGTGGTTAAGTTTCAGTTTCCAAATACCCCGTCCTAGAGTGGAAAGGGGGAAATTTTATGACTAAGGGTCAGTTTGTTTCTTGTCTTAAATCTAGAAAAATGATTTCTAATGGTTGCATATATCATCTTGTTCAGGTTAGGGATACACATTTTGAAACTCATATTCTTGAGTCGTACCCCGCTGTGAATGAGTTAACAAGAGTGTTCCTAGATGAACTACTCGATATTCCTCCTGAAAGGGAAATAGACTTTGGTATTTACCTTCTCCCAATTATGTAACCTATCCCTATTCCCCCTTATCATATGGCTCCAGTAGAACTTTAGGAATTAATGGAACAATTAAAAGAATTGTTGGATAAGGGTTTCATCCGACCGAGTATCTCTCCATGGGGTGCTCTAGTTTTGTTTGTTCGTAATAAAGATGGTTCACTTCGCATGTGTATTTACTACCGGTAATTGAACAACGTTACCATTAAGAATAACTTCCTCTTCCAAGAATAGATGATTAGTTTGATCTACTTCAAGGAGCAAGTTACTTCTCTAAGATTGACCATAGGTTGTGTTATCATCAATTGAGGGTGAAGAAAGATGACATTCTAAAAATGGCTTTTCAAACTCGGTATGGTCATTATGAGTTTTTGGTAATTTCATTAATTTTACTAATGCTCCAGCCACATTTATTGACTTGACGAATACAGTGTTTAGACAACATCTTTATATGTTTGTGATTGTGTTTATTAATGACATCTTGATTTAATCACGGAGTAAGGATGAGCATGCCATTCATTTGAGGATTATGTTGCAAGCCCTTAAGGACTAACATCTATTTGTAAGTTTTAGTCAGAGCAAAATTTTGTTGAGATCCATGGCTTTCCTTGTCCTATTGTTTCCGATACAGGTATTGAGGTAGATCCTAAGAAGACGCATGCGGTCAAAATTTTGCCTAGGCCTCTATCCCCTGCAAATGTTAGAAGTTTCTTGGGTTTGGCTTGATATTATAGAAGGTTTGTGGAAGGGTTGTCTTCGATTTCTTCTCTATTGACCGCATTGACTCCATTGACCGCATTGACCCAAAAGAAAGTAAAGTACTTATGGTATGAAGCATATGAGAAGAGTTTTGAAAAATTGAAAAATAGACTTATTGCCGCTCTGATTTTGACTTTACCAAAACGCTCTGATGGGTTTGGTGTTTATTGTAATGCCTCAAGGATTGGGATAGGATGTGTTCTTACACAAAATGGAAAAGTCATTGCTTATACTTTTAGGCAACTAAAGTATCATAAAAAGCACTATCCAACCCATGATTTGGAACTAGTGGCGGTTGTTTTTACCTTAAAGATTTGGAGGCATTATTTTTATGTTGTCCATATTGATGTCATTACCGACCACAAGAGCTTGAAAAATGTATTCAAGAAAAAGGATCTAAATCTTTGCCAATATAGAAGGCTTGAACTCTTGAAGGACTATGATATAAGTGTATTTTATCATCTAGGCCAAGCCAATGTGGTGGCCGATGCCTTAAGTCAGTTGTCAATGAATAGTGTTGTGCATGTTAAGGAAGGTAAGAAAAAATTGGTTCTTGATGTTTGCTAGGAGCCACCACAATGTATCGTAACTTGCAAAAGGTCTATTGGTGGAATGGAATGAAGAATAATATCACAAAATTTGTGGGTGAGTGTCCTAATTGTCAACAAGTTAAAGTTGAGCATCAAAAGCTGGGAGATTTCTCCCAAGATATTAACATCCCTACTTGGAAATAGGCATATGTGAATATGGACTTTATTGTTGGTTTACCCCGCACTCAGCGACAACATGACTTGATTTGGGTTATTGTAGATCGCAATATGAAATCAGATCATTTCATTCCTATCAAGGTTTCTTATTTGGCGGACGATTATGCTAAGTTGTATATATGATAGATGATTAGGTTGCATAGAATGCCCCTATATCTCTGATCGTGGTACTCAATTTACTTCTCAATTTTGGAAGTCTTTCCAAAAGGGTCTTAGAACTCGTGTTAACCTTAGTACGACCTTTCATCCTCAAACCGATGGGAAAGTGGAGCGTACTACCAAACTTTGGAAGATATGTTAAGAGCTTTTGCAATTGATTTCAAGGGTAATTGTGATGATCATTTGCCTTTGATTGAGTTTGCATATAATAATAGGTATCATTTAAGTATTTGTATGGCTCCATTTGAGGCTTTTTATGGTAGGAGGTGTAGATCTCTCATAAGTTTGTTTGAAGTTGGCGAGCTTTCTTTAATAGGTCCTGAGTTAATTCATGAGGCTATGGAAAAGGTTCAACTCATAAGAGAAAGGATGAAAACATCTCAAAGTTGACAAAAGTCCTATGTCAACATTAGAAGAAGAGATTTTGAGTTTGATGTTAATGATTGGATTTACTTGAAAATTTCACCTATAAAGGGTGTCATTAGGTTTGGAAAGAAGGGGAAGCTTAGTCCCCGATATGTAGGCATGTATCAGATTTTGAAGCATATTGGTAAAGTTGCTTCTGAGCTTAATTTATCTAATGATTTAGTATCGGTACATCTGGTTTTTCATGTGTCCTTATTGAAGAAATGTGTTGGAGATCCGACATATATAGTACCATTAGAGAATTGTGATATAAAGGAAAGCCATACTTATAAAGAGGTTCTGGTTGAGATTTTAGACCGACAAAGTTTGAAAGTTGAGGAATAAGGAAGTTGCATCTACATAAGTGTTATGGAGGAATCAAATGTTTGAGGGTGCTACTTTGAGGCCGAGGTTGATATAATGTCCTGATATCCTCATCTCTTTCCCTCTATTCCTACTTTAGTTTGAGGTATTTATCTCCTCATGGTTCATTCTTTTGGTTAGATGCGTGTTAGTCATTCTCCTGTTTTCTCATTCATGCATGTTCATCAAAAATCTGATTTTTGAGAATATGATTTAGGCTGATTGATTTCTTCATGATTATATACAATAATGTATGATTTTCATGTATGCCTTATGAAATGATGTTATGAACGTGTTTCAACTTGGAGTCGTTATGTGCATTTTGATGAAGTTGCATTCATGTTGGGTTGTTAGTTTGTCTCCTGCTCTTTTTATACTAGCTTGAGTTCCATTCGAGGACGAATGTTCACAAGGGGAAGATTTTTTTTAACGCCTTGATCCTTAAAAGGTTAAAGTGATATAACAGGCAATTCCAGAAGCCTAAATCAGACCACGAACCCTTCACGGAACCCTAAATGGTTCATTTTGGGAACTGCTGGTCATTTACGGTAATTGGACTGGGCATTTTAGGTTACCAAGTCTTAGGGTCACCTGGATAGCTCCCTAAACAGCCAGTATAAAGTTGTACAGACCGTTTAGGGAAACCTTCCCAGTCATCCAGTGCTTCCAAGATCTTGGGGTTACCTTGACGGGACCCTAAACGGCCAGTAAACATATGTACGGTCCGTTTATGGGTCCTTTTAGGTCACCTATCAGCTTCTTAATTTAGGGCCATTTTGGTATTTCCCCTATGTATTTGGTACCTAATCTATGTAATTTTAACCCCTATTTCAAGACCTATATAAATGAGTTAAGACCTAAAGCTACTCATTCTAAATCATTCACCATATTCCTAAATTTCCTTCCAAGTTCATCCCAAAAATCCTCTAAAAAGTTAAGGAAGAAACGGCTAGGGTATTACTTAAAAATTCTCAATTCACCATAGCTATTGAGCATTGATCACTAAGGTATGTTAGTATTCACCTTTGGAGTCCTTTCCTCCATAGGGTTCCTAAAATCTTCAAGTTTTAAAAGTTAGATTCTCAATTCAAAGTTAGGATTTTGTTCAATCTTCATGGGTTCCTTTAAATTATGATTCAATTACTTGTTTTCTATCCTCTAATACATGAATTGAAAGTATTCGCATGATTTTTATTTATATTCCTATGAACCCATGCACGATCCATGATTTTAGAATATAAACACATGATGAAGCTTATAATGAACAATGAAAGATAAATATATGAAGATATGCATGTTTTTATGAAGTTAATGTAAATGACTTGAGGATGCTTTTAGAGTAAAGTATCAATGTTGTTGTGTAAGGTTTCGCAAATACTACTAAAAACATGATTGTGAAAGGTTTATCACATAAGGATTCATAAAGTTGAAAGATTTTTTCACCTAAGTTGAATCAAGGTAAGAAGCTATTCTAAATGACTTTATCTTGGATTGATTGCCTAATTATGTCTTTCCATGGATGATGAAAAGAATATGATTAAAACCTATTTCGTGGGATATTTGCTTAGCACCGAGACGATATTGAGATGGAGGCTCTCTCGTTAGTAAGGCCAGGTCTAGAAATCTCCTTGTCCCTAATTATGTGCCACCATAGGATGTTCTCTCAGATAGACATTAGCTAGTGCATCCACTTTAGCTCAGATTCATGGTTCTTACATTTGCAAGTAAGCACGTCTATTTTCGTGTGGGATAGACATCAGATTCTATGTTATAGCTCACATGGTGTATGTTGGTTACATGTTACATGTCCCATAATAATAAACTAAGGTTACTTTTAAAGTATCTCAGAAGTGTTATAAAGATGTTAATCGTGTGAGAAAGCCTCAACGGACTTCTTAAGCACTGCTTCCTTAAATTCAGCCAAATTTGGATCAAGGCTTTGCTTAGCCTTCACATCTAACACAAAAGATGATTCTGAACCATTGCAAATGATAACACCACCTTTGGTAAAGTCAACTAAGTGAATACACAATCAGGCCAATCTATGAACATCACGAACCAACTCTTTCTTATCTTACTCAATATGGGAAACACTACCCTTTTATAACTGACTAAGAGAATTCACCACCACATTCACTTTGCCAAGGTGATAGAGAATACTTATGTCATAATCCTTTAGAAACTCAAGACAACTTCTTTGGCGAAGATTTAGATCTCTCTGTTTAAACACATATTGCAAACTTTGTGTTCGGTAAAGACATCAGCATGAACACCATATAGGTAATTCCTCTAGATCTTTAAGGCAAACACAACTGCCACTAATTCTAAATCATGGGTAGGATATTTATTTTCATGGATCTTAGGTTGTCATGAAGCATAGGAAATGACTTTCCCATTTTGCATAAGAACACATCCTAACCCAATTCTTGAAGCATCACAATAAACAACAAACCCATTAGTTCCTTCTGGTAAAGTCACCACCGAAGCGGAAGTATGTCTATCCTTCAATTCCTTAAAGCTCTTTTCACAAGCTTCAAACCATAAAAAATTTACTTTATTTTGGGTCAATGTTGTCAATGGAGAAGCAATCAAAGCAAACCCTTCCACAAACCTTTTATGGTAACCAGCCAAAACCAAGAAACTTTGAATATCCGAAGGGATAGAGGTCTAGGCCAACTCTTAACAGCATCCATCTTCTGAGGTTTTACCTCAACACCCTTTTCGAAAATAATGTGACCAAGGAAAGCCACGGATCTTAACCAAAACTCGCACTTACTAAAATTTGCAAAGAGATATTGTTCCTTGAGGACTTACAACATGATCCTCAAATGATCGATATGCTCATCTTCACTCCTTGAATAGATTATGATATCATCTAAAAACATGATCCCGAACATATCAAGGTATTGTCTAAACACCCTACTCATCAAATCCATAAATGTGACCAGAGCATTAATCAAGCCAAAGGACAACACAAAAAAATACTCATAATGACCATATCAAGTTCAAAAATCTGGTGTAGGAATGTCATCCTCTTTCACCCTCAATTGGTGATAACCCGACCGGAGGGCAATCTTAAAGAAGTAACTTGCTCCTTGTAGTTGATGAAAAAATCATCTATCCTTGGAAGAGGATATATATTCTTAATGGTGACCTTTTTCAATTGACGATAGTTGATGCACATGCGATATGAACCATATTTCTTTTGAACAAACAAAGCAGGAACACCCCATGGTGAGATACTTGGTCGGATGAAGCCCTTATCCAACAAGTCTTTCAACTACTCCTTTAATTTCGTAAGTTCTGGTAGAGCCATTCGGTAAGGAGGAATACAGATAGGTTGTGTCTAAGTAAGAAGGTCAATACTGAAGTCTATTTTCTTTTCAAGAGGAACACCGGGTAAATCATTGGGAAACACTTTCGGAAACTATTTTAAAACCAGGACCAACTCAAGAGTAGAGGTTTCATAATTCATATCACTCACCCTAATTAAAAACTAGGACCAACCCTAACATGCAACTATTATAAATAAACTCTTTAGCTTTAAGACAATAAACAAATTGACTCTCGGTATAGAATTTCCCCATTTCCACTCTAGTCTAGGCTCATTTGGAAACTAAAATGTGATCACTTGGGTTCTACAATCAATAGAATCATAACAAAAATGCAATCGATCCAAAATAACAATAACATCGAAATCTAGCATATCAAGCTCTACAAGATCAAAAATAAGTGAATGTAACACCTCGGATTCCAGAAAAGGCAAAATAACATTTTTGAGAAGTCCCTGGTGCCACCCGATGGAGGCCAACCACAGCCTGTGGTTTTAACCACGGACCGTAGGTATGGTCCGTGGATGGCCATCCAGGAAGATTAGGAAACATGACCCACGGCCTGGACCAATGGACCGACAATGGGTCCACGGTCCATGGTTAAGGGTACATAGGTCAGGGCCCCAATTCCCTACTCTCTGACACCGACCGACGATCATGTAGGATGGATCGTGGTTCAGACCATGGTCCATCAGTCGAAACGTCAGTGGTGGGTTGTCAGTTATTTTTAAGGGAAATTGGGTCTCTTTTTACTTAATTTAGCCTAATATTATGTCATTTTGCCTATGCCAAGATCCCTCTATAAGTAGTTTTGACCCCAAATTAGTTCATGCAAGTCATTCTCTCAAATTCACCAAAAGAAATCAAGTTTTTTTTCTCTAAGATAATTTTTCCCTCTAGAAGGTTGAAGAAGTAAATTCAATCTAAGGTCCCAAGGTCAAGTCTCCATTCATCAATTGCTTTGGGGATTTGATAGCAAGCTATGATAGCTTTTCATCCATGGAATCCTAGCAACCATAGAGCCCCAAGTTTCCCCAATTTTAAAAGGGTAGAAATTCCCCAATTTGAGTTAGGGTTTTCTTCCAAGTTTTGGGTTCTTAGGAATGTTAGTTCAATTGTTTGAATTATGATTGATTATGTATGAATTGAGGATCATATGCATTTATGATGAAATTCCATGTACTCATGTTTAACCTATGTTTTAAGAAGCAATTGATTAAGGATGGGTTTTACTCTACGAAAGGAGAATTTATGGCTTTATGTGTATTTTTATAGGATAAAAAAAATATTATATGAATTGCTTTGAGATTGAAACATATGTAATGATCTATGATAAGAATGGCTTGAGACGAGAGCATATGTTAGTAATTGTTGATTTTTTTGATGTGATTATTGTGGAAGGGATTTTCCCACATGATTTCTTAAGTATGAATGTGAAAAGTTTTCTCACATTGAATGATTCGAGGCTGAAAGGATTCCTCACCTAAAATGAATCTAAGCTAAGAACCATGAATATGATGAGGGTTAGAGGCGATTACCCATGACCCTAAATGAGAAGGATAAGAGGAGATTATCCATATTCCTTAGAATAGGACTACAGACGATTACCCAAGTTCCTATAATGCAAGTTGGACAAGAGGCAATTACCCATGATCAAAAGTTAAAGGATAATAGGCAATAACCCATGCTCCTTATGAATAAGACAAGAGGTGAATCCCCATGTCCTTAATAGATAAGCTATAATATATTATGATAGGTGGTGAGCTTGGATTGTTGCTTGAGTTTGCCTTCCATGATGAGTATGACTAGAGGCAGTTACCCATATCTTGGCAAATGATGAATTAAGGTTACTTCAAGAAGGCTTCCTTACATGATGAATTGATCTATTATGTGCATTGATTATACTTTATAACTTATGTTTTGTAACTCTTATGGTATGTTTATGCATGTTATCATATTTGGTACATTGTTTTGTACTAATTGCCTACATTTCTTATCCAAATATAGGGTTTGGTGTTCCCGATTCTCATCTCTGTGGCTAGGATCTACATTAGAGGAAGAGTTGAAGACTGGTGAGCCCTCATTCATCCGGGGATTTGGTCATGACTTTCCTTATGTTCTTTTCATTTTAGTCTTGAACATTGATGTAGGAGCTACGTCCCGAGATTCTATTGTATTAGATGGTTTTTGAGACAAGTGTTTTAGAATTCCGCTTTACTTTTATAAAATGATCTGGACTTGAAATGTTATCTTTATATCTTTATTTCTATCTTTTATGTTATGAAATCTAAGTGGCTTGTATGGAACCTTTCGGGGTCTTATACATCATGTTATATCTAGGGGTACCCTTGGGTCGTGACAAACTTGATAATTAGAGCATAAGGTTTAGAAAGGTCCTAAGATGTCTCAAAACCACATCAAGTAGAGTCTTGTTCATGAGTGTGAAGTGCGCCACATTTATGAATGAGAGGCTACAAAATTTTTAGGAAAACTCCACTTTTTCATTACTCTAAAGTCGTGCGATAGAGTTTAACTCTATAAGGCCTCTCTCCTAATCCGTATCTGATTCTCTAAAGGATATGGATACTCGAAGAGCTTATGCTAGAAGGAATGTGAGGGAAAAACTAGAATAAGAAGCTCCTCCTCAAGCTCCTTAAGCTCTGGTTGATCCTTTGGCAGAACAAGTGACTAATGTGGAGTTTAGGGCTGCTTTTCAATTGTTGTCTCAAGTCGTGACGACTCAAGCCTATAGCGAGTTTGTGTTTCCCGTGAATCTAAATGTTGGTACAAAGGCATCTAGAGTGAGGGACTTCACTAGGATGAATCCCTCGGAATTCTATGGTTCTAAGGTTGAGGAAGATTCTCAAGAGTTCATTAATGAGGTTTGCAAGGTGTTGGCTAATATGGGAGTGACGCCGATGGAAAAGGAAGAAACGGCCACTTATCAACTTAAGGGTGTTGCTCAAATTTCATTCAACCAATGGAAAGAGGGGAGGCTGGAAGATGCGGGTCCTCTTGATTGGGAAAAGTTCAAAGTTGCTTTCTTTGATAGGTTTTTTCCCCTTGAGATGAGGGAGGCAAAGGTTTTTGAATTCATCAACCTTCGTCAAGGAAGTATGAGTGTGAAGCAATATGCTTTGAAGTTCACACAACTATCTCAATATGCTCCCACAATGGTTGTTTATCCTAGGACAAAGATGAGTAAGGTCATTTTGGGTTTGTCCGTAATGGTGGTTAAAAATTGTCATACCACCATGCATGGTAATAACATGGACATTTCTCATCCCATGGTTCATGCTCAATAGATTGAAGAGGAGAAGCTTAAGGAAAAGTCTAGGGAGGCAAAGAGGGCCAAAACCGGTGATGGTAATTTCTCTCATGAAAGGTCTGATGGACATGGTCATCCTAGATTTCAACAAAGGTTTTCTGGTCAAGTTTCCTCCAATGCTCCTCCTAAGTTCAACAAAGATAATGTGTCTAACCATAAGCCTCAAGGAGGAAATGGTAGTGGATCCTTATTTCCTACTTGTGCTAAGTGTGGAAGAAGACATGAGGGTAAATGTTAAGGGGATTACAATTCTTGTTTTGGTTGTGGTAAGATGGAACACAAGATAAGAGATTGTCCTTTGGTTGCTAAGAATGAAGGGGATAATCATCGAAGGTCTCAACCTAATCCTTCATCTGGTCCTAGTGTAGCTCAGAAGCAGAACAGGTTTTATGAACTTCATACTCGTGGTGAGCAAGAGGGTTCTCCCGATGTGGTTACCGGTATTTTGAAAGTCTTTAACTTAATGTTTATTCTTTACTTTATCCTGGTTCTACCTTGTCTTTTTTGACTTTGTATGTGGCGATGAGGTTTGAAATTCTTTCGAATGTGTTCTTATATCCATTTTTCATCGCTACTCCTATTGGTAATTCTATTATGGCTAATAGGGTCTATAGAAGATGTCCCGTCTCCCTGTCCCATAGAGTTACTCTTGTTGATTTGGTAGAGCTTGATATGCTAGATTTTGATGTTATCCACTGTATGGATTAGCTACACTCATGTTATGCTTCTATCGATTGTAGAACCCATATAGTCAAGTTTTAGTTCCCAAATGAGCCTATCTTAGAGTGGAAGGGGAGAACTTAAGTGCCAATAGGTTAGTTTGTCTCTTGTTTTAAAGCTAGGAAGATGATTTCTAAGGGTTGTATTTACCATGTAGTTAGGGTGAGGGATGTAGATTAAGAAACCCCTACTCTTGAGTCGGTCCCCGTTGTGAATGAGTTTCTGAATGTGTTCCCATATGTTTTACCCGATATCACTCCTGAAAGGGAGATAGACTTTGGTATTGACCTTCTCCCAGAAACGCAACCTATTTCTATTCCTTCTTATCGTATGGCTCCAGTAGAACTTAAGGAATTGAAAGAGCAATCAAAAGACTTGTTGGATAAGGGTTTCATTCGATCGAGTATCTCTCCATAGGGTGATCCAATCATGTTTGTTAAAAAGAAGGATGGTTCTCTTCGAATATGTATAGACTACTGGAAATTGAACAACGTTACAGTTAAGAATAAGTACCCTTTTCCAAGGATAGATGATTTATTTGACCAACTTCAAGGGGCAAGTTACTTTTCCAAGATTGACCTTCGGTTGGGTTACCACTAATTGAGGGTAAAGGAAGATGATATTCCAAAAATGGCTTTTAGAACCCGATATGGTCATTATGAATTCTTAGTGATGTCTTTTCGTTTGACTGATGCCTCGGTGGCTTTTATGGATTTGATGAATACGGTGCTTAGACAATACCTTGATATATTTGTGATTGTGTTCATTGATGATATATTGATCTATTAAAGGAGTGAGGAAGAGCACATTCATTATTTGAGGAATGTATTGTAAATTATCAAGGAACAACAACTCTTTGAAAAGTTTAGCAAATATGAATTTTGGCTAAGGTCTGTGGCTTTTCTTGGTCATATTGTTTCAAGTTAGGTATTGAGGTAGATCTTAAGAAGACGGATACGGTAAAGAGTTGGCCTAGACCTCCAATCCCTTCGTATATTAGAAGTTTCTTGGGTTTAGCCGATTACTATTGAAGGTTTATTGAAGGATTTTCATCGATTGTGTCTCCATTGACAACATTGACTCAAAATAAAGATAATTTCATATGGTATGAAGCGTGTGAGAAGAGCTTTCAAGAGTTTAAGGATAGACTTACTTCCTCTCCGGTATTTACTTTACTGGAAGGGACTGATGGCTTTGTAGTTTATTGTGATGCCTCAAGAATTGGGCTACGATGTGTACTTATGCAAAATTGGAAAGATATTACCTATGCTTCAAGGCAACTTATGATCCATGAGAAGAACTATCCAACACATGACCTTTAGCTAGCAGTGGTTCTGTTTGCCTTAAGGATTTGGAGGCATTATTTGTATGGTGTTCATGTTGATGTTTTTACCGACCATAAGACTTTGCAATATGTGTTTAATGAGAAGGATTTAAATCTTTGCCAAAGGAGGTGGCTTCAGTTATTGAAAGATTATGACATGAGTATTCTTTATCACCCCGGTAAGTCGAATATGGTGGCAAATGCTCTTAGTTGGTTATCTATGGGAAGTGTTGCTCATATTGAAGAAAATAAGAAGGAGTTGGTTCGAAATATTCATAGATTGGACCAGTTGGGTATTCAGTTAGTAGACTCCAACAAGGGTGGTGTTATGGTTCACAACGGTTCAGGATCATCCTTTGTGGCGGATGTGAAAGCTAAGAAAGGTATTGATCCGACTTTGGTTGCATTGAAGGAAGCGGTGCTTAAAAAGTCTATAGAGGCTTTCTCCGAAGGGGGAAATAGGGTACCTAGATATCAAGGTCGTTTGTGTGTTCCTAATGTTGATGGCTTGAGGGAAAAAATCTTGTCAGAAGTCCATAGTTCTTGGTATTCCATTCACCCGTGAGCCACCAAGATGTACCATGACTTGCAGGAGATCTATTGATGGAATAGGATGAAGAAGGATATTGCAGAGTTTATGGCTAAATGTCCTAAATGTCAACAAGTGAAAGTTGAACATCAGAAACCAGAAGGTTTATGTCAAGACATTAGCATTCATACTTGGAAGTGGGAAGATTTGAATATGGATGTCATTGTTTGTTTGCCTCGCACCCGATGACAACATGACTCTATTGGGTTATAGTGGATCGAATGAAGAAATCAGCTCATTTAATTCCCATCAAAGTTTCCTCTTCGACAGAGAATTATGCTAAGTTGTACTTGAAGGAAATGGTAAGCTTCCATGGAGTGCCTTTGTCCATTATCTCCGATAGAGGTACCCAATTCACTTTTCACTTTTAGAGATCTTTCCTAAAGGGTCTTGCTACTCATGTAAAGTTTAGCATGACCTTTAATCTACAAACCGATGGGCAAGCGGAGCGTACTATATAAACTTCAAAAGATATGTTGAGAGCATGTGTGATTGTTTTCAAAGGTAATTAGGATGACCATTGTACCATTGATCGAGTTTGCCTATAACAATAGCTATCACTCAAGTATTGGTATGGCTCCATTTGAGGCATTGTATCGTAGTTGGTATAGATCTACTATATGTTAGTTTAAGGTGGGTGAAGTTGCACTAATAGGACCCAAGTTGGTGCATGAGACTATGGAAAAAGTCCGACTTATTAGAGAAAAATTGAAAGCAGAGCGTACTATGTAAACTTCGAAAGATATGTTGAGATCTTGTGTGATTGATTTCAAAGGTAATTAGGATGACCATTTTACCATTGATCGAGTTTCCCTATAACAATAGCTATCACTCAAGTATTGGTATGGCTCCATTTGAGGCATTGTATCGTAGGCGGTGTAGATCTCCTATAGTCTAGTTTCAGGTGGGTGAAGTTGCACTAATAGGACCCGAGTTGGTGCATGAGGCTATGGAAAAAGTCTGACTTATTAGAGAAAGATTGAAAATGGCTCAAAGTCGGCAAAATTCATATGCTGATGTGAGAAGAAGAGATCTTGAGTTTGATGTTTACGATTGGGTTTACCTGAAAAGCTCACCCATAAAGGGTGTAATGAGGTTTGCTTTATATAGGCCCATAGCAGATTTTGAGGCATGTTGGTAAGGTTGCTTATGAACTAGATTTGCCTTATGAGTTGGCATCAGTGCATCCAATTTTCCATGTCTCCATGTTGAAGAAATTTTTTGGTGATCCAACATCTATAGTTCCCTTAGAAGGTTTGGGAGTTGATGAAAATCTTTCATTTGAAGAGGTTCCAATTGAAATTTTAGACCGGCAAGTCAAAAGGTTGAGAAATAAAGAAGTTGCTTCCGTGAAAGTGTTGTGGAGGAATCAATTAGTTGAGGGCGCTACATGGGAGGCCGAGGCCAATATGATGTCCCGATATCCTCATCTCTTTCCCTCTACTCCTACTCTAGCTTGAGGTAATGAGTTATTCATGGTTTACTCATTATATGTCATGTGTTTTAGATATTCCCATGATTTCCTTATTTATCCATGTTCATGAAAAGCTTTAGTTTGAGAAAATGAGTCAGCATGATTGATTTCTATAGGTTTATGTGCATTTGAGAATGAGGTACATACAGACTTCATGATACGATGTTTTGAACATGCTTTAGCTTGGATTTGATGTTTCCTCCTCGGATATGTGCATATTATGTGATTGCATGCATGTTTGGCTGTTATGTTAAGTTCCTACCCTCTTTATGATGTCGTGAATCTCATTCGACAACTAATATTCCCAAGGGGGAAATAATGTAACACCTCGGGTTTGAGAGAAAAAAGGAAAAATAGCAGTTTTCAATAGTGGTGGGTCGGCAGTTATTTTTAGGGGCAATTGGGTATTTTCCTAATTAGTTTAGCCTACAACTATATCGTTTTGCCTGTGCCAAGACCCCTATATAAGTATTTTTTTTACCCCAAATTAGTTCATGTAAGTCATTCTCTTCAATTCACCAAAAGAAATCAAGTTCTTCCTCTCCAAGATAATTCTCTCTCTAGAAGGTTGAAGAAGAAGATTCAAACTAGGGTCCCAAGGTCAAGTCCCCATTCATCAATTGCTTTTGGACTTTGTAGCAAGCTATGATAGCTTTTCATCCATGGAATCCTTGCATCCATGGAGCCCCAAGTTTTCCCAACTTTAAAAAGGGTAGAAGTTCCCCAATTTGAGTTAGGTTTTTCTTCCAAGTTATGTGTTGTTAGGAATGTTGGTTCAATTGTTTGAATTATGATTGATTCTGCATCAATTGAGAAGATCCTATGCTTTTATGATGAAATTTCATGTACACATTCTTAACCTATGTTTTAAGAAGAAATTGATTAAAGATGGGTTTTACTCTATGAAAGGAGAATTTATGGTTTTATGTGTATTCTTATAGGATAAACAAGATATAATATGAATTGCTTTGAGATTGAATCATATGTAATGATCTATGATAAGAATAGCTTGAGAGGAAAGCATATGTTATTAATTATTGATTTTGTTTATGTGATTGTTGTGGAAGGGATTTTCCCACATGATTTCTTATGTATGAATGTGAAAAGTTTTCTCATATTGAATGATTCTAGGTTAAAAGGATTCCTCACCTAAAATGAATCTAAGCTAAGAACCATGAATATGATGAGGGATAGAGGCAATTACCCATGACCCTAAATTAGAAGGATACGAGGTGATTACCCATATTCCTTAGAATAGGACTAGAGGCGATTACCCAAGTTCCTATAATGCAAGTTGGACAAGAGGCGATTACCCATGATACAAAGTTAAAGTACAAGATGTGATTACCCATGATCCTTATGAATAAAGCAAGAGGTGATTCCCCATGTCCTTAATAGATAAGCTATAATATATTATGATAGGTGATGAGATTGGATTGTTGCTTGAGTTTGCCTTCTATGATGAGTAAGACTAGAGGCAGTTACCCATGTCTTGACTAAGAATGAATTAAGGTTACTTCAAGAAGTACTCCTTACATGATGAAATGATCTATTATGTGCACTGATTATGCTTTATGACTTATGTTGTTTATCTCTTATGTTATGTTTATACATGCTATCATATTTGGTACATTTTTTTGTACTAACGCATACTCTTACCTATATTTCTTATCCAAATATAGGGTTCGGCATTCCTGATTCTCATCTCCGTGGCTAGGATCTATAGTAGAGGAAGAGTTGAAGATTGGTGAGCCTTTATTCATCCGGGTATTTTGCCACTACTTCCCTTATGTTCTTTTCATTTGAGTCTTAAACATTGATGTACGGGCTACGTCCTGAGATTCTATTGTATTAGATGGTTTTTCAAACAAGTGTTTTAGACTTCTGCCTTACTTTTATAAAATGATTTGGACTTGAAATGTTGTCTTTATCTCTTTGTTTCTATCTCTTATGTTATGAAAGCTAAGTGGCTTGTATGGGCCCTTTCGGGGTCTTATAAGTCATGTTACATCTAAGGGGTACCCCTGGGTCGTGACAGTTACTCTATGGGAAAACGAAACGGGACAATTTCTATAGACTCTCCTAGCCACAATAGATTCACTAATAGGGGTAGATACAGAAAAGAATCTAACAACACATCCGAAAAAACATCAAACCTCATAGCCTCATATGGCGTCACAAAATACAAGGTAGCATCAGGATCAAGCAAAGCATAAACATCAATATGAAAAACTTTAAACATACCGATAACCACATCGGGAGAACTTTATTGCTCATGACGAGTATGGAATGCATATAATCTGTTTTGCTTCTGACTCCTAGTAGAACCTGATAAAGGGTTAGGTTGAGCCCGTCGATGATTGTATCCTTCATTCTTAGAAACTAAGGGTCAATCCCTTATCTTATGATTTGTCTTACCACAACCAAAACATGCATTAGAGCCAGCTAGGCATTTACCCTCATGCTTTCTTCCACATTTAGTACAAGTAGACAACAAAGATCCACTACCATTTCCTCTTTGAGGCTTAGGATTAGACACCCTATCTTTGTTGAATTTAGGAGGAGCATTGGAGAAACCTTGACCGGATAACCTTTGTTGGAACTTAGAATAAATATGTGCATCGAACCTTGAATGTGAAAATTCACTATCAATGGTCTTTGCCTTCTTTGCATCCCTAGATTTCTCCTTAAGTTTGTCTTTTTCTATTTGTTGAGCATGCACCATTAGAAGAGAAATGTCCATATCATTGATGAGCATGGCAGTACGATATTCCTTGACTACCGTCTTGGACACTCCCAAAACAAACTTACTCATCCTTGCCCAAGGATCGGCAATCATAGTAGGAGCATATCTAGACAATTGTGTGAACTGCAAAGCATATTCCTTCACACTCATGGTTCTTTTACGAAGGTTGATGAATTAAAGTACATTTGTGTCCCTCATCTCAAGGGTAAATAACCTATCAAGGAAAGTGACCTTAAACTTTTCCCAATCAACATGACCCGCATCAACCGCCATCTCTCATTTCCATTGGTTAAACATGACTTGAGCAACACTCTTAAGTTGATAAGCAACTAATTCTGCCTTTTCCACCGGCATCACTCCCATGATCATCAACACATTATACACTTCATCAACGAAATCTTAAGCATCTTACTCAACCTTGGAACCATGAAACTCCAGAGGATTCATTCTAGTTAAGTCCCTCACTCTAGATGCCACCATACCACATTTTGGTTCACAGAGACCACAACCTCCCTATTGGCCTGAGTCATCATGGCTTGGGCTAACACTTGAAAAGCAACCCTAAACTCCGTATTAGTCACTTGTTCGTACAAATGATCGGTCAGAACTTGAAGAGCTTCTCGTTCACATTCCTCCAAATGTATGCCCTTCAAGGGGCCATATCCTGAAAAGTATCGAATAGGAATTAGGAAAAGGACATATAGAATTACACTCTATTGCACAAATTAGAGTAATGAAAGAAGTGGAACTTCCTAAACATCTTATAGCTTCTAATTCGTAAATATGGCGCGCTTCAAACTCATGAAAAAGACTCTACTCGGTATGGCTTAGAAACTTCGTAGGACTTTTCTAAACTTTGTGCTTTGAATACCAAGTTTGTAACGACCCAAAGTACACTCTAGTTGTAACATGTTGCATAGGACCCCGAAAGACCCTATACAAGATACTTAACATACATATACAAGATAATAGAATATTAAAGAGTGCAAAATATGATTTATATCATAAAGAGTTTGACAAAAGTAGTGGAAGTCTAACCTAACTCTCAAAGCTATCTATTACATCAATGGACTGATTGGGATGTAACCCATACATAACACATACAATGTCAAAATGAAAATACCTGAAAGCAATAAAATAGTCTTGGTCCTCGGAACATGAGGACTCACCAATCTCTCAAAGCTCTAAGGATAAATCTAGCCACGAGTTTGCGGAATGGAAGGGTTGGACCCTACATTAGTGAAATAATGTATGGAAAAGTATGCATTGGTACATGGAATGTACTAAGTATGACATCAATGCATAAGAGTTATAAAAATCATGCTAAAAGGACTTTATATGACATGCAATGACCAAGCTAAATCTTAAAATAAAAAGGTAGAAGACATAAATCAAAATCATGGTCAATGCAAGCTAAACATCTTTAAAACATATTTGAGATACTTATTGAAGTAACCTTAGTTAATTATTGTGGGAAGTAGCCATTACCGACATATATACCATGTGATCTATAACATGGAATCCAGTGTCTATCTCTCACCAAAAAGAGAAGTCCTTCCTTGCCATGGTAAGAACCATAAACTTCTAGCTTTAGTGGATCCAATAGTTAATGTCTATCTAAGAAAAATCAATGGTGGCACATATTTATGGGACATGGGTAATCTCCACTTGTCCACTCGATGCTAAGCATTAATCTCACAGAATAGTCATTAATCATATTCATCTTATTATCCATGGAAAGTCAAAATCAAGTAGTCAATCCAAGCTAGAGTTCGTTAGAATAGCTCCTAAATCTTGATTCAAATTTTAGTTGATAAGACCTTTCAAGCCTATGAATCATTTATGTGAGAAGATCGTTTCACAATCACAACATCGATGCTTTACTCTCAAAGCAACATTAAATCAATTTAAAAACATTCACAAAACCATGCATATCTCCATAATTTCATAGTTCGTGCCATCATAAGATCATGGTTGAAAAGGCATAATTAAAGTATGGGAAAGTGAAATTTCAACTAAATATCATATATTAACATAAAATAATACATTAGAAGACTTAACTGATCAAAATAAATCATAATTGGAAGAAATCCACATTCCTTGAATTGAGCCTTAATTTTCACTATAGGAGACTTGAAGTGAAGATTTGAAATCTTTGGGAACCCATGGAGGAAAGGACTCCATTGGTAAATGCACACATACCATGATGTCAAAAGCCCACAATCAATGGAGAATTGGAGACTTGGTCTTGACACCCTAGATTTCTTCTTCATGCCATAGAGAGAGAAATATTTAGGAAAGATCTTTCATCAACTTTGACAATTTAGGAGAATTAGTCTTAAGTGGGAAATTTGGGGGTTTAAAATATTTATATAGGGCCTAGGGTAGAGGGTAAAATGGCATAGTATTGGGTTAGAAGAATAAAGAAAAAACCCAAATCCCCGTTTAAAATAATTGTCGGACCTCCACCAACGGTTGGATTTATGGTATGTAGGTCCAACTATGGATCGTTCTGGCCAATCGTTGGTGGGGTTCTAGACTATACTTTTAAACCTCCAATGATGGTTTCTATCTACGGTCCATTGGTCCACTTACAAACTGTACATTCAAGCCGTAATTCCCAACTTTGACCCTCCAAATTTCACAGAGTCTAGGACACACCTACAAGACCTACCTACGACACGACATTGAAAGATGGAACATCGCGATGAACCATAAAAAAGGGTATGGAAACTTGACATTTAAAATTATTTGACTTTCCACCTATGATTTGTACCTACGTCCTGTAAGTCAACCTACGGTCCGTCGATGCTTTTGTTGGTGCAAACACTAGTTCTAGAAAACCTGCATGTTTCCTTCTTTTCAAATCCAAGGTGTTACAATTTATATAGATGTAGGGCGTGAGGAAGAACTAACTCCATTACTATGATAGTCTTACATACCTTGAAGAACAAAGTTCTTGAAGAAGTTTGAAGGAGAACTTGATTGGAAGACTTGAAACCCTAGCTTTAGTCCTTTTTGTGGTTTTCTCGGAGATGAAGGGTGAAGAAAAACCTTGGATTGAAAACCATAGGATTTTAAAGAGAATCTTGAACTTGGAGCCTTTAGATCTTGAGTAATTTAGGAAATCCCTTTCTTGGATTTGTTGATCTTTAGAGAAGAAGAATTAAGGATTTTGAGAGTTGTTATACGTATAATGAAACTATAGGTTATAATATGGACTTAGGGAAGTTGATTTTAGGTAAAAGATCAATATTCCTCTTCTATGAAAGTAAGAAAATCATGAAAATCAAATAAAATGGCCTTTTAATGAATCTAGTAGGCCAAATCGGCAATCTAGAGGTCTCCTTGCAAAAAATACTCTGCGGATCGCCCATTGGGACTTCAAATTGTCCAAATAGACAGAGACTTAAGGTTTTCGAGACAATCGGTGAGTTAATTTTGTGAGCTTATTTAGTGATTTGCCAACCCATTCGATGAATCGCCAAATGAGCAGGTGAGTTCGCCCAATTTCCCAGCCCGGGTATGTTCTAGTAAAATAACCATAACTTTTTACTCCAAACTCATAATAAGGCAAACTCGGTGGTGTTGGAAAGAAGATTCATAGTCCTTTAATTTAATAGTTCATAGGCTACCTAATTCATTATATAATAAGAGATATGAGTGTCTTATGTTGACCTTTATATGAACTCATTCCAATAGGAATGCTTCGAACTTTGCTTGGTGTTTGAGGTTCCTTATGACCCTAGATCATGTTACTCTTGATATACTTGTTAAAGGACCTTAAAACACATTATCAAGTAGGAAATTATCCATTTAAAGTTCATATACTTACGACGAATGATTCAGATTTCAAGAGTAGAGTTGCAAGGCACTACAAAATGATTTGGTTCTTAGCTTAGAAATTTTCAAGGTGTAACACTTATTGTTTTATTTATTTCATCTTTCAAACTTTGTATGTGATGTATGGGTTACGTCCCAATAACTTTTTTTATGATGTAATAGATGGCTTGTTGAGACTTCTGTTAGACTTCCTCTTGGTTAAACTATTTTATGATAGAAGATTGTTTCTTTTCAAATTTTATTTGTATAATATTGTATGATGTATACTAAGTAGCTTGTGTAGGACTATTCGGGATTCTACGCGATGTTACGCCTAAGGTATACTTTGAGTCATGACAGTATGTGAAGTACAACTCGGTCCGAAAATATAGTTCTCTGGATTGATGTCTCCACTAAATCGAGGCTGAAACATAGCAGCCATTGGAGTCTGATGGATGAAAGAACCGATGTAGTGCCCGCACGGCCCGGTGGGTTGGGTCGTAACAAACAGCAAATGTAAAAAAGAAAATTCCAATAGAATGAACCATATGTATCTTGGATAGACGTGAGATGAACACAAGATTTATAATGTAAATAGTAACTAATTTTGATTTAAAGCTATTCGATTTTAAAAGATTGATAATGAATTAGTGTTTGTCGAAAAGATGATTATAACCAATTATATAAATATTTAATATTGTGTGACGAATAACAAAAATTATATAGTACTGCTAATCAAAATTAATTTGAAATTGAGATGTAATCAATTGTTAGACAAAAAAATCAAACAAATACACTCTAAGTAGGCGCTTAGTGATAGGATTTGAGAGCATGATTTAAAATTAGCGATTTTTTGTGAAATATGCACAATATTTTAACTTTAACTTCAAATAATGGTTTCAAATATCAAATTCTCCAATAACTAGGATTTGGTATTTTAATTTTTTAAAATATAACACTTGACGCATAAGTTTATATTTGACAAATAAACCATGATTTTAAATTTTACAATGAAAAAGAAAAAGACTCGTACTTGGTGAAGAGATTGTCCATACCATGTGGGAGGACTATATAAGCGAAAATCTAGTTGGTCATATGTTGTAATAGCTAGTTACTACTATTGTTAATTTATTGATGAGTGAAGCCTAGTAATATTACATGTACCTAAAAGTTTTTAATAACAAGTAATTCAAAATATTTATTTATAAAAGAAACATGGAGATATGTGATTTATTAATTTAGCGTCTTAGGATAATCCAAAATCAAATGGCATGTCCAAACAATATTTTAACATCAAAGAATCGTAATTGCAAATGACTACAAATGGTCCTAAAAGTTAAAAACATCAGGGGCAAAAGTGTCCCTTGATGTTTATTTCAATTTATTTTCGGAATTACAAAACTCTTGCTACAGTATACGAAGAACAAGAACAAAACCTAATGTTATTGATTCAATTGTTACTTCTTGTGTATCTCAATATGGTTTCTCACTTCCCAAAGACAACTAAGTCAGACATATCTATTTCATACCGCTGCATAGTTTGTGTATAAAACTTATCTAGGAAATTTGTGAAAATCATTTCTTCTGGCAATCGTTGACTGTGTTTGTAACTTGGGTATCTTCTTTTTTATACACATTAATTTATTGTCACTCCCCTAGCCTACACCCTGGACGTGGCAAACACTCGGAGATCATTATTGGTCCTAAGCGAACCCTTGGTCAGGCTAACTATGATACAAATGACTCCATAGTATATGCGGAAGCTTTAATAGATGAGAATTTAAAACACTTAAAGGGCTTAAAACAGTGTTTGAAAATACTTAAAATAAATAGTTAAACATTTAGAAAAATATATGAGAAAGTACTGAAAACTATCTGACATTGCCTTTCCATGCGCCCTCTACTATCTAAAGATAGATGATGGACAAGACCCACAACACCTCAAAATATAACTAAAACGAAACAATAAACTGGACTCCTCCGAAAGCAATGAGGTCTCACCAAAAGTTGACAAGCGAATGATTTGATGTAAACAGAACACATGTTGATGATCCTATGTACCTGAATTTAATTTGTATCATAAAATGACGTAGGTTGAATGACATTAGTACATTAAATGTACAAGTATGTAATTTGGCTAAATAAAACAATAGTTGAACTGATGACGGTATATAACTCAAGTGATACAAGTTATGAACAAGTAGTGAAAGCCATTTTTACTTTACAATAAGATATGCACTAAAAGTAATATGAAAATAATAAACTTTACTTTGTTGGAAAGCTTCTCTAACCGACAATCATCACTATGAGTCTAGCGATGATACAACGTTTCACTATATAGGATGTTAATTATAACTATGGATCCATCCAATAATCCTTCTTGAGGCCGTGAGGAGTCGCTCGAAAGTCGGTACGATCATATCCTACCCTAGCTACGTAGATTATGGCGCTTCGAGTTTAAAATGAACTCTTACCCAATTTGATGTTCGATATTACTCTCAAAACATTCTATATCAATATGTTCAATTGTCCTCTGAGAGAAATTTACCTTTTTCTTCACTTTTCTTTACTGAAATACATTTCATAAAATCAGTTATGTGCAATCACATTTTTTAGGGAAAGAACCATTACTTTACTGAAATATTTTTCAGAAAGTCATTTTTTCTCTTTTTTCTTAATTTCCAAATAGTACATATGAAACCACTTATGTCCTTTTTCTTTTTAAAACCCTTTTCAAATCATGCATTTAAAGTACTCATGGACTCACTTTTCAAGTCCAAAATCAATGTATAGGAAAACTCATGTAGAAACCTTTTAAAAATATGACTTCATTAAATAGGATTCATGTAATACTGGAAGCATAAACATCAATTTAAGAATCAACATGCATAAAAAATCGTTATCCCATGTCGGAACATAGAATAGAAACACAAACCAAATTTAGATTTCAAGAAATTGTGGTAAGATCATAAACATAACCTTTTACTAAGTGAATTTAGATGAAGGGTGTGAGGAAGAACTACTCCATCACTATGAGTAGTCTTACATACCTTATTATGAAGCCATAAGACTGAAAACTTTGTTGGAAACTTGATTTTTCTTGAACCCAAGTAAGAACACTACATTTATTGGATGAAATCTTTGGTCTTGGAATCTTACGGATGGCAATGGGTGGGGTGGATGCGGGGCGCGGAGGTTTAAGGTTATGTGTGGTGGGTTGAAGTGAGTTTTTTAAAAAACTAATGCAGGGTGGGGTGGGTTATAGGTTTATGCGGGTTCAAACTTAAGTTTAACGTTTTACATGTTATAAGAGTTATAGATTATTATTTATTAAGATAATTTCTTTAAAGTAACCAAAATAATCGAGATAGTAAATGAAAATGGTTCAATAAAAACTAACAAGGTTTCTTACATGCTTCCCAATTGACCTTTAAAAAATAAACTTTTAAGTTATTATCTATTAAATTAATACAACTTAATGAGAAAATTAATTTATTTTTATAAATTTTATATTTAGTATCAAACGTAACTAAAAAGGCAAATATTCAAAAATTTATGTAGGGCGAATTTGTTCAGGGTGGGGTGGGTGGATTGAAAATTAAAAAACTTGTTATGCGGGGTGGAGAGGGGAGGGTTAAGCTCAACCCCCTGATCCCCGCCGCAATGTCATCTCTATGGAATCTTGGTGCTTGATCTTGATAAAAGAAATTCTTTTAAGGAGTTTCTAGAGTGGAAGAACTTGGGAAAACCTTGGGTGGAAGGATTCTCTTTGTATCTTGGATTTTTTACTTGAAGGCTTTAGGGTTCTTGATGGATAATTGGAACCCTGGATGAGTTTTGACAGAACTCCTAAATACTTGAATGTTTATATTGACGATTTTGAGCGAAAAACAAGTTAGTTGAATGATATACTCAATTAAAATACCCAAAAATGACTTAGAATAGGGCTAAAAACCTTGGGAAAGGACCAAAAGAAACCCTAGAAAACGTGCACGAAGGTTCTGAAAACAATTTGTAGAAAGCTTTCATAGAAGGCTCTACGGTTCGTGGAACATTCCACCATCCGTAGTTCCGGTCGTAGAACATCGACTGACTGATAGGACTTCACTAAAACGGGCATAACGTTTTACTACGAACTCTAAATGAGACAAACTTGGTGGTGTTGGAAAGAAAACTAGTAGACATTTAAGTTGATAGGTCATAGTCCACCTAATTTATTATATGATGAGAGATATGGTCGTTTGAAGTTGACCTAAGTAGAACCTAATATTAAAACTTAATTGGTAAGGAAGCTTTCAACTCGATTTTGTGCTAGGAGATCCTTGTGACCTTAATTCATATACAAATCAATTCTCACACTAAAGAATTGACCTTAACACCTAAAATAAGTTAAGAATCACCTGATACGACCTTATACACAAATAAAAATTGTTTTAGGTCTTAGCTTAGAAATTTTTGGGGTGTACATTTATTTTCATTTGTATTTATGGTTGTTACTCATTCATTCTGGACCTATGTTGAAATGTTTATTAACTAGACAAGATTTGTTGTCTAATAATGTTCGTTTCTTAGATTTATTACTATGTATAATGGGGTTAATTTGGAAATGATTGATATTTGATTTTCAACACTCTAATGTTTGCAAGCTATAAAAAAATTGACTTTTTATAATAATCTTTTGATATTTTCTGTGTTTGTGTTTTCATTTATTCTGTTATCTTTGGCATTTATGGTGTTATAGATATTTGTTAAGGAGTGCTGGGAAATTGAAATTTGGTGATAATCCAGAGGTTTAAAAAATATAATTTTTTTATTGCCTTTCCTTTTAATCGCCACATTATTATGTATTTTGTTCATGAGTTTCAATGTCTTCTTAGATGAAGATTGTTCCTTTTCACATTTATATTATAGGCTAGGTTCACTTAAGTTTGAAGTAAATCTAGTTTTGCGGATCATATTTATCAAGAATCTGGATCTGTAGTTTGGTGGTTCCATCATATTTTAATACTAATTTTTAGACACGTGTGTTCAATGTGATCTTTTATAGATCTGTTAGAATGATGAAAATTCTATGAAAACATGTGTGCAATGAGTAATAAAATGTAATAATTATAAATAAATATTTTTAAATATAATTTTAAAAACATCAATCAAAACAAGTACTTTAATAGTTAAAATTAATTCCTTTTAAGCAACCCGATGTTAACTTTAAACTTTGGTTAGTATTTAGAAACTTCCAATAAAGTCAGAAATGATAAATTTGGGCCCAAATAAGAATACAGACTTACGACAATCATATATTAATAGAAAACTAACTTAAAGAACTCTAATAGAGGTAAAACATAAAAAATAAACAAAGAAGAAAAAAAAAACAACGTAACATCATTTTGAAGACATTAATCACAATAATATAGATAAGAAAAAATTGCATGATTAATACATAATTTTTTGGGTTCTTGTCAACTCCTCACATATCCAATCAAAATTTAAGAGTCTTCTTCATTGAGTCAAACTAATAAATCAAATAATAAAATAATGATACAAGTGTCTCACTACTTTAATAAATGAAAAGGATAAAATTGGGTAGAGATCTCATAAATACAAAAAAAATGAATTTATATAGATAAAAATAAGATAATACAAAAGATATCTTAAAGATATAAATTAAATATATAGAGCATGTGAATATGAAAAGCATGAGAGTTATATATATTAAAAGTAGTGATTCAACATATAATTAACCATGAGATATGAAGATTACTATTTATAATAAAAAACAAAAGAGAAAAAATTAACAAATCAAAGGGTCTAAATTACCTAACAAACCTAAAAAAAAATAACAAATATATGCAACAGAAGACATACGATTTTTTTAAAATATGAATATTATATTTATTACATATTGAATCCAATTAAATGAATAACACAGTCTTCATTCTGTCAGAAATATCATAGTGATCATGCATGTCCATTTACATAATTAAATTCAAAAAGAATAATTTTAAAATCAAACATAAAGTAATAGTGGAATAACATATTATTTGGGGTTATCAATTTGAAATGACATAAGAATAATAATGATTATTTAAGCCAAATATCAATCACGATTGTAAAATATTTCATGTCTCAAAGTTACGTTCTTTCCCTCTTTTTTAAAAAATTGTATCCTCCATTTTTTTAACAATCGCATACATATCAAAAAAACTATAAAGTAAAATCAAATAACCATGTAAAATAACAATAATATGTAGCATAAATATTTTTACCAATCAAATGTTACATTTAATCGAACAAAAAAAACAAATAGGCATGACTAAAGTTACAAAGTTTAATTTCTCTGAATAGTTTTCATCATTATGGAATCATTTTGATGTATAAACTGATTTTATATTGAAGAATGGGTAATTCTCCAGTGGACAAAAAAATCAATAAAGAGAAGCTTAAGCATCCAATGATTACTCTCTTATTCATTTGGTAAACTAGAGGATATTATTAGAATGTACAAGTTATGAAAATGAAGAGGTGTGAGTTATGGAGTTGATTTTTAAATAAAATAATTTAGAAGAATGAAAAATACTTTGACGTAGATTATTATGAAGTGGAATGGACAGAAAATATCCAAAACCCATAAAAATGCCTAGTTTTAATTATATGACATATAGATAAGTTAAATAAATTGAAGGAGAATTGTTTTGTTTTTTTTTAAATGCAACTAATTGGTTTTTAAAAGGGTAAAAATATCTAACAACTTTCTTTGGATATTTTCATTTAAGTTGTTAGATATTTTCATTTTTCAACTTTTGACTTTAACACCTTGCCACTTTTTGTATTTAGCGTAATATTAGTATTACAACCTTTTTTATTAGGGTATTTCATGAGTTTTGATTCCTTCTTTTGAGTCAAGGGTCCATAAGAAATAACCTATCAATACCACAAAGGTAGACTAAGGTCTGTATACATCCTACTCTTAGAAGATCAATCTTGTGGGATTACACTCGATTTATTGTTGTTTTCATGAGTGTGGTTTGAGGGAATTTAAATGTAAGTAGACTCACTTATCCTTCCTTGTACTAGCGGAAAAGAATCTACACGTGGAAATTGTTTCATCTTTTCTACTTTACTATCTTATTTTGGACATTTGGTTTGACTTTTTGTACATTCCACTTGACATTAAATGCAAGTTTTATCCTAACCAATGAAAAGCATGAGATCTAACTAGGTAAAATTTCAGCAATTTCTTTTCTAAAAAAGAGATCATAGTGATTGATGGCTCTTTCAACCCAATGAAATAAAATTGGCGTGCACCGATTTGGTTCAGATTAACAAGCTTACGATCACTGAACAAATTGGGTTGACGAACATATATTATGTGCCGCTAATGTAGTCACTTGTCGAGAATTTGACAAACTCAGTCTATTCATTTCAAATAGGATTTATAAGGGGTTATCTTTCAGTGAACCAAGTCTTAAATATGTATATCCAAACAATAGGTCCTACTTTTATTGTAAGCACATATCAAACCTTTTGAAATATATGATTAAATAGGATAAATGGATTATTTTATGTTGTACCTTTTTTAACTGTCTCTAGAGCTTCCTAATGAACACAAGTTGTATTATCTGTCAATAGGTTGATCAATTACATTAAGAGTTGGATAGATGGATCAAGATCATCAAGATGTTTTCAACCCTAGAAAGATATATCAAAATTATATGCATGAATCTGAACTTGCTTACCTCAAAAAGCAAGTGGTAGATGAAGGGGAATTCGTTGTGCAATGTGGTAGATATTTCAAATGGCAGAATATACCTACAAAGGAGAGGTATGAAACAAATAAGGGAGCACTTGTTGGAACATCCTTTCTATTGTGAAGACTCCTGAGTGGCGTCCTAATATATCATGTGATGATACACCTGACATCTCTCAATATGAAAGCAAATTATGGGCATTTAATAAGCCTAGTATTCCACAATTTGCTTTCAAGTTGAGTGATGAAAGGTGTATCATCACATGATTTATTAACACACCGCTCACGAGAGTCTTCGCAATAGAAAGGATGTTTCAACATGTGTTCCCTTATCTTTTCATGCCTCTCCTATGTAAATATGTACTGTCATTTGAAACATCTACCACACTGCACAATGAATTCCTCTTAATCTACAACCTTCCTTTTGAGGTTACCAGGTTTAGAACCGTGCATATTATTTTGATCTATCTTTCTAGGGGTGACAACATATCTATGATCTACTAAATTCATACAGATTTCTACAAACATTCAAGAGTTAAGAACTCCTCTTTTTTATGATTACGCATAAGCAATAGATGGGCTGCAAGAATATTTGAAGTACCGTAAATACATGTTTGTCTAAGTTGAAAGAAAAATAAATCAAACATTCCAGAGTTCAGAACTCCCCTGTTTATGATTACATAAGCAATAGATGGGCTACAAGAACAGTTGAAGTACCATAAAGACATTTTGTCTAAGTTGAAACAAAAAAAAATCAAGCATGAATAAGTATACTTCATTGTGCAATGTGGTAGATATTTCAAATGGTGGAATATACCTACAAAGGAGAGGTATCAAAAAATAAGGGAGCACTTGTTGGAACATCCTATATATTGTGAAGACTCGTGATTAGTGTCATAATTTATCATGTGATGATACACCTGACATCTCTCAACATGAAAGCACATTATGGGCATTTGATAAGCCTAGTATTCCACAATTTGCTTTCATCTTGAGTGATGTAACGTGTATCATCACATGATTTATTAGCACACCGCTCAAGAGAGTCTTCACAATAAAAGGGATGTTTCCACATGTGTTCTCTTATATTTTTATACCTCTCCTATGTAAATATATACCGTCACTTGAAACATCTACCACACTGCACAATGAGTTCCACTTAATCTACAACCTTCCTTTTGAGGTTACCAGGTTTAGAACCGTGCATATTATTTTGATCTATCTTTCTAGGGTTGACAACATTCTGATGATCTCACTCCATCTAAGATTTCTACTAAATTCATACAGATTTCTACAAACATTCAATAGTTCAAAACTACCCTTTTTTACGATTACACATAAGCAATAGATGGGGTGCAAGAATATTTGAAGTACCATAAATGCATGTTGGTCTAAGGTGAAAAAAAATAGTCAAACAGTCCAAAGTTCAAAATCCCTTTTTTTATGATTACACATAAGTAATAGATGGGTTGCAACAATAGTTGAAGTACCATAAAGACATGTTTGTCTAAGTTGAAAGAAAGAAAATAAAGCATGAATAAGTATACTTCATTGTGCAATGTGGTAGATATTTCAAATGGCGAAATATACCTACAAAGGAAAGGTATGGAAAATATAAGGAAGCTCTTGTTGGAACATCCTTTCTATTGTGAAGACTCGTGAGTGGTGTCCTAATATATCATGTGATGATACACCTGACATCTGTCAACATAAAAGGAAATTATTGGCATTTGATAAGCCAGTATTCCACATTTTGCTTTCATGTTGAGTGATGTAAAGGTGTATCATCACATGATTTATTAGCACACCGCTGACGAGAGTCTTCATAATAAAAGGGATGTTTCAACATGTGTTTCCTTATATTTTCATATCCCACCTATGTAAATACGTATCGTCATTTGAAACATCTATCACACTGCACAATGAATTCCTATTAATCTACAACCTTCTTTTTAAGGTTACCAGGTTTAGAACCATGCATATTATTTTGATCTATCTTTCTAGGGGTGACCACATCTTGATGATCTCACTCCATCCAAGGTTTCTATGAATTCATACAGATTTCTACAAACATTCAACAGTTCAGAACTCCCCTTTATTATGATTACAAATAAGCACAAGATGGGCTGCAAGAATATTAGAAGTACCATCAATACATGTTTGTCTAAATTGAAAGAAAAATAAATCAAACATTCCAGAGTTCAGAACTCCCCTTTTTTATGACTACACATAAGCAATAGATGGGCTGCAGGAATAGTTGAAGTACCATAAAGACATGTTTGTCTAAGATGAAAGAAAAAAAATCAAGCATGAATAATTATACTTCATTGTGCAATGTGGTAGATGTTTCAAATGGCGGAATATACCTACAAAGGAGAGGTATGAAAAAATTAAGGGAGCAATTATTGGAACATCCTTTCTAATGTGAAGACTCGTGAGTGGCGACCTAATATATCATGTGATGATAAACCTGACATCTCTTAACATGAAAGCAAATTATGGGCATTTGATAAGCCTAGTACTCCACAATTTGCTTACATGTCAGGTTATGTAAGGTGTATAATCACATGATTTATTAGCACACTACTCACGATAGTCTTCACAATAGAAGGGATGTTTCAACATTTGTTCCCTCATCTTTTCATACCTCTCCTATGTAAATATGTACCGTCATTTGAAACATCTACCACACTGCACAATGAATTCCTCTTAATCTACAACCTTTCTTTTGAGGTTATCAAGTTTAGAACCGTGAATATTATTTTGATCTATGTTTCTATGGGTCAATATCTTGATGATCTCACTCCATCCAAGATTTTTATTGAAGTCATACAGATTTCTACAAAAATTCGAGAGTTCAAACTCCACTTTTTTATGATTACACATAAGCAATAGATAGGCTGCAAGAATATTTGAAGTACCATAAATATATGTTTGTCTAAGGTGAAACAAAATAAATCAAACATTCCAGAGTTCAGAACTCCCTTTTTTTATGATTGCACATAAGCAATAGATGGGCTGGAAAAATAGTTGAAGTACCATAAAGACATGTTTGTATATGCTGAAAGAAAAAAAATCAAGCATAATTAAGTATACTTCATTGTGCAATGTGGTAGATATTTCATATGATGGAATATACCAACAAAGGAAAGGTATGAAAAAAAATAAGGAGGCCCTAGTTGGAACATCCTTTCCATTGTGAAGACTAGTGAGTAGTGTGCTAATATATCATATGATGATACACCTGACATCTCTCAACATGAAAGAAATTACGGGTATTTGATAAGCCTAGTATTCCACAATTTGCTTTAATGTTGAGTGATGTAACGTGTATCATCACATGATTTATTAGCACACCGCTCACGAGAGTCATAATAGAAGGGTTGTTTCAACATGTGTTCCCTTATCTTTTCATACTTCTCCTATGTAAATATGTACCGTCATTTGAAACATCTACCACAGTGCACAATGAATTCCTCTTAATCTACAACCTTTTTTTTTAGTTTACTAGGTTTAGAACTGTGCATATTATTTTGATTTATCTTTTTAGGGGTGATAACATCCTGATGATCTCACTCAATCCAAGATTTCTACTGAATTCAAACAGATTTCTACAAAAATTCAATAGTTCAGAACTTCCCTTTTTTATGTGTACACATCAGCAATAGATGGGTTGCAATAATATTTGAAGTACCATCAATACATGTTTGTGTAAGGTGAAAAAAAAATCAAACATTCCAGAGTTTAGAATTCCCTTTTTTTATGATTACACATAAGCAATAGATGGGCTGCAAGAATAGTTGAAGTACCATAGAGACACGTTTGTCTAAGTTAGAAGAAAAAAAAATCAAGCATGAATAAGTATACTTCATTGTGTAATGTGGAAGATATTTCAAATGGCGGAATATACCTACAAAGGAGAGGTATGAAATAAATAAGGGAGAACTTGTTTGAACATCCTTTCTATTGCGAAGTTTTGTGAGTTGTGTCCGAATATATCATGTGATGATCCACCTGACATCTCTCAACATGAAAGCACATTATGGGCATTTGATAAGCTTAGGATTCCACAATTTGCTTTCATGTTGAGTGATGTAAAGTGTATGATCAAATGATTTATTAGCACAAAACTTATGAAATTCTTCACAATAGAAGGGATGTTTCAACAAGTGTTCTCTTATCTTTTCATACCTCTCCTATCTAAATATGTACCATCATTTGAAACATCTATACCACTGCACAATAAATTACTATTAACCTACAACCTTCCTTTTGAGCTTAACAGCTTTAAAACAACGCATATTATTTTGATCTATCTTTGTTGGGGTGACAACATCTTGACGATCTCACTCCATCCAAGATTTCTATGACTTCATATAGATTTCTACAAACATTCAAGAATTCAGAACTCCCTTTTTTTATGTGTACATATCAGTAATAGATGGGTTGCAATAATATTTGAAGTACCATAAATACATGTTTGTGTAAGGTGAAAAAAAAATCAAACATTCTAGAGTTTAGAACTCCCTTTTTTTATGATTACACATAAGCAATAGATGGGCTGCAAGAATAGTTGAAGTACCATAGAGACACGTTTGTCTAAGTTAAAAGAAAAAAAATCAAGCATGAATAAGTATACTTCAATGTGCAATATGGAAGATATTTCAAATGGCGGAATATACCTACAAAGGAGAGGTATGAAAAAAATAAGGGAGAACTTCTTGGAACATCCTTTCTATTGCGAAGTTTTGTGAGTTGTGTCCTAATATATCATGTGATGATCCACCTGACATCTCTCAACATAAAAGCACATTATAGGAATTTGATAAGCTTAGGATTCCACAATTTGCTTTCATGTTGAGTGATGTAAAGTGTATCATCACATGATTTATTAGCACAAAGCTTATGAAATCCTTCACAATAGAAAGGATGTTTCAACAAGTGTTCTCTTATCTTTTCATACCTCTCCTATCTAAATATGTACCGTCATTTGAAACATCTATACCACTGCACAATAAATTACTATTAACCTACAACCTTCCTTTTGAGTTTAACAGGTTTAGAACAGTGCATATTATTTTGATCTATCTTTGTAGGGGTGACAACATCTTGATGATCTCACTCCATCCAAGATTTCTATGACTTCATATAGATTTCTACAAACATTCAAGAGCTCAGAACTCCCCTTTATTATGATTACACATAAGCAATAGATGGGATGCAAGAATATTTGAAGTACCATAAATACATGTTTGTCTAAGTTGAAAGAAAAATAAATCAAACATTCCAGAGTTCAGAACTCCCCCCTTTTTTATGATTACACGTAAACAATAGATGGGCTGCAAGAATAGTTGAAGTACCATAAAGTTATGTTTGTCTAAGTTGAAAGAAAACAAATCAAGCATGAATAAGTATACTTCATTGTGCAATGTGGTAGACATTTCAAATGGCGGAATATACCTACAAAGGAGAAGTACCTAAAAAATAAGGTAGCACTTATTAGAACATCCTTTCAATTGTGAAGACTTGTGAGTGGCATCCTAATATATCATGTGATGATACACCTGACATCTCTCAACATGAAAGCAAATTATTGGTATTTGATAAACCTAGTATTTCACAATTTGCTTTCATTTTGAGTGATGTAAGGTATATCATCACATGATATATTAGTACACCGCTCACGAGAGTCTTCACAATAGAAATGATGTTTAAACATGAGTTCCCTTATATTTTCATTCATCTCCTACGTAAATATGTACCGTCATTTGAAACATCTACCACACTATACAATAAATTTCTCTTAATATACAACCTTCCATTTGAGGTTATCAAATTTAGAACCGTGCATATTATTTTGATCTATCTTTCTATGGGTGACAATATCTTGATGATCTCAGTCCATCCAAGATTTTTATTGAAGTCATACAAATTTCTACAGACATTCAAAAGTTCAAACTGCCCTTTTTTTATGATTACACATAAGCAATAGATGGTCTGCAAGAATATTCGATGTACGATAAATACATGTTTGTCTAAGGTGAAACAAAAATAAATCAAACATTCCAGAGTTTAGAACTCCCCTTTTTTATGATTACACAAAAGCAATATATGGGCTGCATGAATAGTTGAAGTACCGTGAAGACATGTTTGTCAAAGTTGAAAGAAAAAAAATCAAGCATGAATAAGTATACAACATTGTGCAATGTGGTAGATATTCCTATTGGCAAAATATACCTACAAAGTAAAGGTATGAAAAAAACAAGGGAGCACTTGTTGGAACATCCTTTTTATTGTGAAGACACGTGAGTAGCGTCCTAATATATGATATGATGATACACCTGACATCTCTCAACAAGAAAGCAAATTATGAGCATTTCATAAGCCTAGTAGTCCACAATTTGTTTTCATGTTGATTGATGTAAGGCATATCATCACATGATTTGTTAGTACACCGCTCACGAGAGTCTTCACAATAAAAGGGATGTTTCAACATGTGTTCCCTTATCTTTTCATACCTATCCTATGTAAATATGCAACGTCATTTGAAACAACTACCACACTTGCACAATGAATTCCTCTTAATCTACAACCTTCCTTTTGAGGTTAATAGGTTTAGAACCGTGCATATTATTTTGATCTATCTTTCTAGGGGTGAAAACATCTAGATGATCTCACTCCATCCAAGATTTCTATGAATTCATACAGATTTCTACAAACATTCAAGAGTTTAGAACTCCCCTTTATTATGATTACATATAAGAAATAGATGGGCTGCAAGAATATTTATAGTACCATAAATACATGTTTATCTAAGTTGAAAGAAAAATAAATCAAACATTCCAAAGTTCTGAACTCCCATTTTTATTATTACGCATAAGCAATACATGGGCTGCAAGAATAGTTGAAGTACCATAAAGACATGTTTGTCTAAGTTGAAAGAAAAAAAACCAAATATGAATAATTATACGTAATTGTGCAATGTGGTAGAAATTTCAAATTGCGGAATATACCGACAAAGGAGAGGTATCAAAAAATTAAGGGAGCAATTGTTGGAACATCCTCTCTATTGTGAAGAATCGTGAGTGGCGACCTATTATATCATGTGATTATACATCTGACATATCTCAACATGAAAGCAAATTATGGCCATTTGATAAGCCTAGTTTTCCTCAATTTGCTTTCATGTTGGGTGATGTAAGGTGTATCATCACATGATTTATTTACACACCACTCACGAGAGTCACAATAGAAGGTTTGTTTCTACATTTGTTCCCTTATATTTTCATACCTCTCCTATGTGAATATGTACCGTCATTTGAAACATCTACCACGGTGCACAATGAATTCCTCTTAATCTACAACCTTCCTTTTGAGGTTACTAGGTTTAGAACCATGCATATTATTTTGATCTATCTTTCTAGAAGTGACAACATCCTCATGATCTCACTCCATCCAAGATTTCTACTGAATTCAAACAGATTTCGACAAAAAATTCAATAGTTCATAACTCCCTTTTTTTATGTTTATACATCAGCAATAGATGGACTGCAATAATATTTGAAGTACCATAAATACATGTTTGTCTAAGGTGAAAAAAAAACCAAACATTCCAGAGTTTAGAACTCCCTTTTTTTATGATTACACATAAGCAATAGATGGGCTGTAAGAATAGTTGAAATACTATAAAGACACGTTTGTCTAAGTTGAAAGAAAAAAAATCAAGCATGAATAAGTATACTTCATTGTGCAATGTGGAAGATATTTCAAATGGAAAAATATACCTACAAAGGAAAGGTATGAAAAAAAATAAGGGAGCAGTTGTTGGAACATCAAATCTATTGCGAAGTCTTCTGAGTGATGTCCTAATATATCATGTGGTGATCCACCTGACATCTCTCAACATGAAAGCACATTATGGGCATTTGATAAGCTTAGTATTCCACAATTTGCTTTCATGTTGAGTGATGTAAGGTGTATCATCACATGATTTATTAGCACACAGCTTACGAGATTCTTCACAATAGAAGGAATGTTTCAACAAGTGTTCACTTATCTTTTCATACCTCTCCTATCTAAATATGTACCGTCATTTGAAACTTCTATACCCCTGCACAATGAATTACTATTAACCTACAACCTTCCTTTTGAGGTTAACAGGTTTAAAACAATGCATATTATTTTGATCTATCTTTCTAGGGGTGACAACATCTTGATGATCTCACTCCATTCAATCAAAGAGTTCAGAACTCCTCTTTATTATGATTACACATAAGCAATATATGGGTTGCAAGAATATTTGAAGTACCATAAATACATGTTTGTCTAAGTTGAAAGAAAACTAAATCAAACATTCCAGAGTTCAGAACTCCCCTATTTTTATGATTACACATCAGCAATAAATGGGATGCAAGAATAGTTGAAGTACCCTAAAGATATGTTTGTCTAAGTTTAAAGAAAACAAATCAAGCATGAACAAGTATACTTCATTATGCAATGTGGTAGACATTTCAAATGGCAGACTATACCTACAAAGGAGATGTATGTAAAAAATAAGAGAGCACTTATTAAAACATCCTTTCTATAGTGAAGACTCGTGAGTGGCATCCTAATATATCATGTGATGATACACCTGACATCTCTTAACATTTAAGCAAATTAGGGGCATTTGATAAGCCTAGTATTTCATAATTTGCTTTCATGTTGAGTGATGTAAGGTGTATCATCACATGATTTATTAGCACACCGCTCACGAGAGTCTTCACAATAGAAGGGATGTTTGAACATGCATTCTTTTATATTTTCATACATCTCCTATGTAAATTTGTACCGTCATTTGAAACATCTACCACACTACACAATAAATTTCTCTTAATCTACAACCATCCATTTGAGGTTACCAAGTTTAGAACCGTGCATACTAGTTTGATCTATCTTTCTATGGGTTACAACATCTTGATGTTCTCACGCCATCCAAGATTTTTATTGAACTCATACAAATTTCTACAAACATTCAAAAGCTCAAACTCCTCTTTTTTATGGTTATACATAATAAATAGATGTGCTGCAAGAATATTTGAAGTACCATAAATACATGTTTGTCTAAGGTGAAACAAAAATAAATCAAACATTTCAGAGTTCAGAACTCCCTTTTTTTATGATTACACATAAGCAATAGATGGGCTGCAAGAATAGTTGAAGTACCATGAAGACATCTTTATCTAAGTTGAAAGAAAAAATCAAGCACGAATAAGTATACTATATTGTGCAATGTGGTAGATATTTCATATGATGGAATATACAAACAAAAGAGAGGTATGAACAAAAATAAAGGAGCCCTAGTTGGAACATCCTTTCCATTGCGAAGACTAGTGAGTAGTGTCCTAATATATCATATGATGATACACCTACCATCTCTCAACATGAAAGAAAATTATGGGTATTTAATAAGCCTAGTATTCCACAATTTGCTTTCATGTTGAGTGTTGTAAAGTGTATCATCACATGATTTGTTAGTACACCACTCATGAGAGTCTTCACAATAAAAGGGATGTTTCAACATTTGTTCCCTTATTTTTTCATACCTATCCTATGTAAATATGCACGGTCATTTAAAACAACTACCACACTTGCACAATGAATTCCTCTTAATCTACAACCTTCCCTTTGAGGTTACTAGGTTTAGAACCGTGCATATTATTTTGATCTATCTTTCTAAGGGTGACAACATCTTGATGATCTTACTCCATCCAAGATTTCTATGAATTCATACAAATTTCTACAAACATTCAAGAGTTCAGAACTCCCCTTTATTATGATTACACATAAGCAATAGATGGGCTGCAAGAATAGTTGAAATACCATAAAGACATGTTTGTTTAAGTTGAAAGAAAAAAAATTAAGCATGAATAAGTATACTTCATTGTGCAATGTGGTATATATTTCAAATGGCAGAATATACCTACAAACGAGAGGTATGAAAAAAAAGGGAGCACTTGTTTGAACATCCTTTCTATTGTGAAGACTGGTGAGTGGCGGCCTAATATATCATGTTATGATACACCTAACATCTCTCAACATGAAAGCATATTATGGGCATTTAATAAGCATAGTATTCCACAATTTGCTTTCTTGTTGAGTGATTTAAGGTGTATCATCACATGATTTATTAGCACACCGCTCACGAGAGTCTTTACAATAGAAGGGATGCTTGAACATGTGTTCCCTTATATTTTCATACCTCTCCTATGTAAATATGTGTCGTCATTTTAAACATCTACCACACTGCACAATGAATTCCTCTTAATCTACAACCTTTCTTTTGAGGTTATCAAGTTTAGAACTGTGTATATTATTTTGATCTATCCTTCTATGGGTGACAGCATCTTGATTATCTAAAAATCCAAGATTTTTATTGAAGTCATACATATTTCTACAAACATTCCAGAGTTCAAACTCGCCTCTTTTATGATTACACATAAACAATAGATGGGCTGCAAGAATATTTGAAGTACCATTAATACATGTTTGTCTAAGGTGAAACAAAAATAAATCTAACATTCCAGAGTTCAGAAATCCCTTTTTTTATGATTGCACATAAGCAATAGATGGGCTGCAAGAATAGTTGAAGTACCATAAAGACATGTTGGTCTAAGTTGAAAGAAAAAAATCAAGCATGAATAAGTATACTTCATTTTGCAATGTGGTAGATAATTCAAATGGCGGAATACACCTACAAAGGAGAGGTATGAAAAAAATAAGGGAGCACTTGTTGAAGCATCCTTTCTATTGTGAAGACCCGTGAGTGGCATCCTAATATATCATGTGATGATACACCTTACATCTCTCAACATGAAAGCAATTATGGGCATTTGATAAGCCTGGTATTCCACAATTTGTTTTCATGTTGAGTTATGTAAGGTGTACCATCACATGATTTATTAGTGCACCGCTCACGAGAGTCTTCACAATAGAAGGAATGTTTCAACATGTGTTCCCTTATCTTTTCATACCTATCCTATGTAAATATACACCGTCATTTGAAACATCTACCACACATGCACAATGAATTCCTCTTAATCTACAACCTTCGTTTTAAGGTTACCAGGTTTAGAACCGTGCATATTATTTTGATCTATCTTTCTAGGGGTGACAACATCTTGATGATATCATTCCATCCAAGATTTCTATGAATTCATACAGATTTTTACAACATTTAAGAGTTCAGAACTCCCTTTTTTTATGGTTACACATAAGCTATAGATGGGCTGCAAGAATATTTGAAGTACCATAAATACATGTTTGTCTAAGTTTAAAGGAAAATAAATCAAACATTCCAAAGTTCAAAACTCCCTTTTTTTTATGATTACGCATAAGCAATAGATGGGCTGCAAGAATATTTGAAGTACCATAAAGACATGTTTGTCTAAATTGAAAGAAAAAAAATCAAGCATGAATAAGTATACTTCACTACCACATGAACACATATTGATCTTTAAGTTTAACATAAGCAACAACTCTTGGAGCATGAATTCTTATAATATTTACAAAAAAAATGCATGGATACATCACCTACATAAAAAAGTTATTCAGATACTTTAGATATGATTTCTAGCTTATAAGGAGGATACAACACACATAGAATTTAAACTAGGGGTGACAATTTGGAGGGTTGGGTCAAATTTGGACGGGCCATAATGGGTTAAAATAACAAACTTGTCAAGACCCAGCCCATCCCAATTTTTTTTGGTCAAAATTGGTTAGGTAATGAGTTACATTGCGGGTAAAGACCCAATCCAACCCAACATTTACTAAGATTAATTATTTTATTTGTTCTTTTAAACTATTGTAGTACCTAATAAAATTATTCTTTTTTCTTTATTAAGGCTATACACAACTAATCAAATTGAAAAAAAAAAATTTAAAAAAATTGATAGAATTTTTCATGAGCCAATTCAGGTTACATATCAACCCAATTTTTAATGAGGTTAAATGGGTCTAGCTAATGAATTGGTGGTTCAATAACCTACCCAATCTTGAACGGATTGGGTTTTATTTTGCCAACCCTAATTTAAACAAATAAAGTAACAAACATTTTTCTAGCAGAGGATATTTCTTACCACAAGAAAAAGTATAATACATAACTTCTAACTCATAAAATATATAATAAACTATCAGACATAATATCAGATTTAGATCTAACCATTTTGTGAGCAGTGAACTCGGCGTTGTCGGCAAAGCCTCAAATCTACTCTCTCTCAAGAACAGATTTTGAAACACAACAAATTTGAATGTCTTTGTTATGGATGCAAGCCAACAAAAACAAAATGAAGACTTAAAGGATATAGAAGTTTAGAGTAGTAGTTTAACGATGAAAGTGTAGTATATGATAAGATATCGAAAACTAAGATTTTTGGGGTGCTACATGTGAATATTCGAACATGTCCAAAATGAACTCCAAACTCTAGTATTCAAAGGATGAACTTAGGGTTAGAGTTCCTTGACCAGGAATAGGAAGTATCTGTTTGAATTTTGAATAAAAGCTATTCGAATCTCTGAAAGTCGAATCTTTAGATCAAAGAATTAAAATCCCAAAAAAAAATCTCTTGTCATCTTGTGTTGACTTGCCAGTTCAAAATGAAAGAAATAGGATCATAGCAGTACATTTTTGTATAAAAATTATCAGACATAGCCTTGCCATGATTGAGATAGGGGTGGACTCTTTCTCAAAGAGGACATGGGAGCGATGAAGTGTAGCGGCTGTTGAGAAATAAGTTTTAGGAGGGTTTTTTTTTTTTTGAGAAATCTAATAAACCTAATTATAAAGGGATTCTGGGTTTGGGCCTAACTTTGGTCTAATTTTGGTTTGCGTTTTGGGTAGAGTAGATGGGCCAATTGACTGAATATATTGTCTAGTTTAGAACTCACTTTGATCGAATTTTTATTATTTTTTCTCCTTTAAGTTAATTCATTTGAACATCTAATTTAATATCTAGTATAATATATAAAAAGTTTCGTATGTAAGAAATTTCAAATAAAGTAACAACAATTTTTTTAAAGAAGACAACAGTAAGTAATAGTAATAATATTGAGAATAAGAAATGTAATTTTAAAATAATGAAAATAATAATAAAAGGATGATAATCATAAAAATAATAAAGATTAGAGTAAATGTACTAACAGGGAAAATGCATAAATTTCACCTTGAACTTGTCCGAAAAAATCAGTTACACACTTAAATTATTATGGTGACCTATTACACAACTTTCTTACTCAAAAGTGAAATATTTTTACCCCTAAAACTGACATGGAAAAAAAAAAAAAAAAAAAAAAACATCTCTTCTTCTTTACACCCACCTATAGTCCTCTTCTTCTTCATTCTTTATTTTCATCACACTTTTTAAGTTTTTTATCACAATCTCAAAGTGCAATTTTTTTATTCGATATTAGGTTAATTCTCATAGATTTGTTAGTGAATAATCATATTCTATCCAGAAAAAGTTTTAATTGTTTTAGCTGATTGTTTCTATCTTTTTCCATTTTTTTTACTCTATTAAAGAAATTTTTGTTGTTAATCAATTTTTGGGTTTGGTGGTTGTCACGATCAAAGATTACCTCCTATATGTGACATGGTACCTAGAATTTCGACAGACTCTAAGCTAACCATATGATATAGCATGACACTAAGAAAACATACATAATTGAAGTAACATGATAAGCGGAATAAGTCTCAAAACTCTAGAAAAAGAGCGAAATTTGAATACAAAGACACATGAAAAAAGTACTAATGTCTAACATAGCCTCTAATCATAAGTGAATTGCTAGGACAAGCCCTAGGTCACTCAAACCTCTGAAAACTAAAAGCAAGTATGAAATTACCATAATGAACTCATAGGTGTCATCCTGAACCATGACGACTCACCAAAAGTTGTGTAGCCTAATTGAATCTTGTACTAACCACGAGCCTAGTGGGATGTGTGAACACCTTTATTATAAGACAATATAGGCACAATTATTCATGCAGTCAATACTCAGAATACACTGAATATGGGAAAATGCATAAACATGACATAATAACATGATAGATCTAAAAACGTAATAATGCAATATCCAAGTAAACATAGCATGAAAACTGATAATCTGATTATGAAAACATAGTACAAGGTTAATGCAATATTCTGAAGATTATAATCATAACATCTATGGGAGATACCGTTAACCGACATAAACCATTTGAGTTATAACATGGAATTCAGTGTACTACTCCCACACTGAAAAAAGCGTTTCCTCCTTGCTATGGTAAGAACCATAATCATGAGCTAAGATGGATCCACTAGCAAAAGTCAATTAAGGCAAAGTACTACGAGGACACGTGGTTCTGGATAAGGGGATTGCTACTAAATGTCTCAAACCTCTACAAATGGGTGATCCTTCATCCAAAGATTCACTCGATGCTAAGTAAACTCCCAACTGAAAGCATACATAATCATAATTTGATACGAAACCTTGAAACAGGAACTAACCAATGCATAACATATCCCATATGATCATATCGCAAATATCGGTCCTGTCATGGAACATCAAATACATACATGGCCCTCTCAAGAAATCCAACCCGAGTTATAGTATCATACCATGTATGGTATCCGAGCCAACTGTATATAATCATACCACGTGGTATCCGAGCCAACCCTCAACATCTTATACCGGTGTGGTACACGAGCCAATCAATAAGCACACCAAGCATGCATCAATATATAGCACAATGAACAAGACTATTTGAATCTACAAGTTACCATCACAAGTTCATTTCACATGCTTCATGTCATACATTGCACAATATGACACTACAAGAAATAAACATGAATAAATACATAACCCAAAAGCATACAACCATCACCTACCTTGAATCAAACCCCTTAGAAACTATAAATAGCCTGAGATTTCTCCCTACGAAGTGTATTGGCTTGTTATTTTACCCTAATTACTAACAAATCTCAACCCCGGTAAAAATGTGATCATCCTCCATGACTTATGGTTCCTTCCCACCATAAATTAATGCTTAAAACCCTTCCTCAATGTTAACCACCTAGTTTTTAAGGCTTAAGAAATAATTAACAAGATCGGAGTGTCTAATTCTTACCTTTACTGGTTATTTTTATGGAAAAACTAATGCAGGCTACCGAAAATCACCCCTCTATGTTTGCTACAACTCAATTGCAGAAAATATGGGTTTTGGGCAGTTTCTGCATAAAATCCCAACTCTCTCACTATAAAAACGCCGCTAGAGACAACTTACCTCGCTATAGAGAAACTGCTAGCGAGAACTTACTTCATTATAGCAATTTGAATGTCACAATAGTAAGAGGTCGGCCACTATAAAGAGATTGACGAAGGATCTGTGGTTCAACATACAAATATAGACCCTCTTTACAACACAATTGTTTCCCTTGACGTCCCGACACATACGTTTCACGCTAAATTAAATTTTGGGAGTTCTACTTACCCAAATTCGACCTAAAGGCCTTAGGGATTCCCTAATGTCTTGGCTACAAGTATCCAAATTGGCTCAGTGACTTCACCCTTTTAAAGCATTGTTGTACTCATCTTCACTTCTTCTCATGTTCTTTCCATTCTTTTTACTTGGAGACTCAAACTTAATGTATAGTACATTACTTTTATTTCCTCAAGCTTTCTTTTTCATTTATATTTTCAAACTTTTGCTCATCATTTTTTTAAGGAGGGGTTCCTTCAATTTGTAACACACTTCGAAGTTGAGTCTCGCTTTTTTCTTTCTTTACCTTCCATTTGGCTTTCTTTCCTCCTTCCTTTCCTACTAAGGCTTTTGGCCTTAGTAGGCTATTCAAAAAAAAGCAATTCTTAGAAGAGGATTTATGGGTGAGAAGTTAAGGACAATTTAGCTCAAGGATTTTCAACAAGGTTGACAACAAATAGTTTAGGCTCAAATGGTGACAAGATGGTTGTACACCTTCACAAGGTAGTTGCGAAAGGTATGCATATTTGGCTTTCCTCTCAAAATTTGTGCTCAAGATCATTGCTCGCATTCAACAAAGCTAGACAAATCAGACCAACAAGGAAAATTCTAGGATTCAACAAGCATGATTTTAAGTAAAACCTCACCACACAAGGCACTTCAAACACAATGATTTAGCACAACCATATAAGATCAAAAGCTTACGTGCGATTTTCATTCACATCAAAATAAAGCTAGTTAATAAAATAATCAAAAAGATCATTCAAAAGTGAAGCCACACTAAGAGGGTGTTTGGATTGACTTAAAAGTTGGTCAAACCTACTTTTAAGTCAGTTTTTGACTTTTGGAAGTGTTTGGCAAACATAAAAAATTAACTTAAAATAAGTCAAGGGTGACTTAAAATAAGTTACGAAGTGTTTGGTAAGGTCAAAAGTGACTTAAAATAAGTTTTAAATGACTTACAATAAGTCATAAACAAAAAATAGGTATACCCTACTTTTTATTTTTTGACTTAAAAGTCATTTTAGTTTGACTTTTTATTTTTGACTTAAAAGCTGCTTTTTTAAGCCAATCCAAAACGGGATCTAATTTATTCTTACAACATTAGCACAAAACACTTTTCTCATCATAAGTACTATCCAAGACATCGATATTCTATACAATTGATCCTCGAACATTAACAATGAAAACTCAACATTTCAAAAACTTCCAAACTTTTTGGGTGATAAATAAAGAGAGAGAGAGAGACAAAATAAATCAAAAACATTAGCTATATAATAAAAAAAACTCAAAATATCAAAATACTACAAATGTCTAACACTAAAACTAAAAATAACAAAATACAATCAGAAAGGGGAATACTATCACAAGTAGCCTTACCCCACCAAAATAAAATCAACAATGTCCTCAATGCAATGGACAGTAAAAATTGGAGGACAGTGATATCAGTGATATAAAAGTCCCCCTAAGACCCATTACACCCATGCCCCCGGGATACTCAAACTTCTCCCAGTTTGGCCAAAATTGGCCATTTGATGACTTTTGCCCTTAGGAATGACGTCAAACGCTCCATCATCGGGCAAAAAATGTCATTTAGCACAAATGCGGGTTACCTAGACTTCACCCGACTAGACCCAACATCAACAAAGCAACACCCAACAATTTTGACCAATTTTAAGGCATTCATTATTTGGGAAATTAGTAAAAATCGCTCAATAAAGATTCGGGGTTCGGAAAACCAACCTTTGAAGCCAAATAATCAAGTTGAAAAGCTAGGCGGCAAAGAAATCCAACTCCGAACGCAAACTTGATGACTAAAATGCAGCAAAAATACAAAAATAATGGAAAATCTATTTCGGGTGCGGGTTTGGCAGGTTGAAAAGTGAGGGAGTGTGAAAGATTTTGAACTTTTGAACTTTTGGCCTTTAAAAACTGTACAGTTCTCGCCCAGTCGGTGACATTAGCTTTGCTTGCTGACCCACTCGACGACACGCTGAGTGGGAACTTACCTCGCGGAGTTTTATAGGACCTCCAGTTAATGTAGGGGTCCAAACTGCGGACAAAATCGTGATTGCTGACCTGCTCGGTGATTCGCCAATATGCTCCTAGGCTCGCCGAGTTTTACAGACTCTAATTTCAAAATGTCTTGAGTCTAAAAGCGGTCCAAGTCGGGCTCGCTGACCTCTTCAACGAGTCACCGACTGGACTTTTTGCTCGCCAATCTGCACTGTTCAAACATATTCCACACTTTAATGTGCACAATCAACACACGATTATTTCACAAACCAAAAAGAAAGAAAATAAAACTTGGGTTGCCTCCCAAGTAGCACCTTAGTTAATGTCGCGGCACGATGCAAGTCCATGCTCAAACCTCATTATTGGGGTTGGCCATAGTATCACTAAACAACCCCCTTTGCTGTCTCGGGTTTAAATGAGACAAGATATGACCCATTTGGGTCTCCAACTGCTTGATTTAGACGGAATAGGAGGTAACCGTCTAGCAAAGAGTCGACACATCTTCTTTCATTTCTTTCAAAATCTTGTTCGACCCCTCAACTTTTTTAAGGATACGAGAAAGCATATCCTTCGACCGACCTCCCTCAGATTCCTTTGGCTTTTGGCGCTCATAGGGAGGAACATATCTATCCTTCTCCCCGTCTCTAACTTTCCTAGTGGGGTTATGTCTCCACTTTCTATCACGATCCTTCCAACCTTCATCCCTTTTCCAACCTTGGTTACCACCCTCCTCGGGTAGTTTGAACAATAACCACCACCTTGGTTGGCTAGGAAATTCACCTCTTCGTTGTACAAAGCCTCAAACTTGAACTCATCAGAGTTAACACTCCCGACACCCACAGCATTTACACTTTGAGTAGCAGCTCCTGTGACATTTTAGGACAAAATGTCAAGTTGTGTCATGATCTTCGCCATGTTCTGGTCCCTCTCCTGATCTTTCTCAAGCTGCTCCTTGGTCAGTTTAAACGTGAGAGGGGAGACGTAATCTTCGCGGGTGTACCAAGCCCAATTTATCGTGGTCATTCCATCCAAGAGTTGGGATGCTATCACATAAGGTTGTTGCATTAAACCTCCTGGAGAAAGTTGATTAGCAACACCTTTGTTTACCGAATCAAGGCTCCGATAAAAATACTGCAGCAAAATATTATCGGGTAAACCACGGGTTGGGCATTGTAGCACCAACTTCTTGAATCGCAGCCAAGTCTCATGAATTAGCTCACCCTCCAAACGCTTAAAGCTTTGAATGTTGTCCCGAAGAGTCATCATCTTCGAAGGAGGGAAAAATTGCACTTGAAATGCGATAACCAGCTCTTCCCTCGAAGTGATTGATTCTCGTGGCAATTCAGCCAGCCACTTACATGTTTCTCCCATCAAAGAGAACGGGAACAACCTCAATCGAACTGACTCTTAAGATATGTTCTTGAAGGAGAATGGCCCGCAAACATCAACAAAGTTACTAATGTGCTCATGGGGATCCTCACGAGCTAGCCCACCGAACAAACCTTTTAATTGCAAAAGCTGCAACATCATGCTTGTAATATGGAACATAGAGTTCCTTTCCATCGAAGTCAAAAGAATGGCATCAATTCCACTAATAAGATGGGGGTCATTGGCATTAGGCTCGTTGACATCGTTGAGGTTGCCGATGTCATCTTGGTGGCCTACTTGGCTACTATTTCTTCCGTTCATACTCATACTTTTTGTTTCAAAACACAAACAAGCAAACCAAAACTAAAAGTAAGTAGATTCGACTATAACTAACAAGAACAAAATTCAACTTAACTAAAGAATCTTAACCAACACCACTCTCCGGCAGCGGCGCCATTTTGATTCAACGTTATCAACGACACTTAATCCAATTCTAAGGGTCTACAATAGCTAGTCAGTACAATAACCCAACTAAATGAGTTGGGGTCAAATCTCATAGGGAGTGGTACGTTTTTAATATTAAAAAGTAAAGTACGAATATGTTCTAATCAGCCATAGGAATATACATTTACGAGTAAAAACATAATTCAAATTTGGGGTGACATGAATGTCAAATAAGGGGGTTTTGATTTTAACTATCACCTACAACAACAACAAATAGCACAAATTTAACAATGATGAGATGGGTTCTTGGGATGTGATTGGATTATAGGCTAAGGTAGACAAATGGGTTATTGCTATTGTTAGTAAATAACTGTATATCAGTGACTAAGCTAGAATTTAGTGGGGATAAACTTTCTCTCGAACAATTTACCCCTAAAATGGTCAAATAGTCTTGGTGAACACAATTCTGGTTATTTTTCTCTATTAATTCTAAATCAAGTAATATTGTTGATTGGCACTTGTTACAAATTGCTTTTCAAACCAAATCCCATAATTTTCCATTTGTTTTAGAAACAAGTAAGTAAAAGTAGGTAATCGCATACGACTTAGTCTCGCCTTATTTCCTGTGGGATTTGACCCCAACCTAGTTGGGTTCTATATTTAACGACAACCGCTTTGTACTTCTTAATTGAGGTGTAAGTTTGGGCATATGACTTCCTAAAATAGGGTTAATAACACTTTGGTCTTGGTTATTAGTGAATTCTAGTTTTAGTCCTTATGATACCTAACTAAGTACGATTAAACTTCAACGATATAAAATGTGTCCTTTTGACCCTTTTGCTTATGAATATTCACAAATAATTTTTAAAATTATTAACCGGTTCACAGTTTAATTATACATGTGTAAATGTTAAGCTTGTGCAATTATTTTATAGTTGATGGTAATATACTTTTATGAATAGTTCGAATATAACTATTTCCTATATAAAAGGTCCAAAAATACACATTTTAATCAATGGAAAATTAGCAAACTAGTCACAATCCCTAACATAATTATTAAAAACATCTACACTTTAAAATAATTATTAAAAATGTCAATATGTTAATATTTTAGAAAATAAATTGTATCCTAATATAACTAATTTCATTTCCTTTTAATTTTCAAATCAGGCACACGTTAGACCATTTTTTCACTCCCTATTCGGTAAAAAAGGGGGAAAAAATCTAAAAAATACTCCAACTTTGGCTGAAATTGTTGTTACGATATCAAACTTTATGGAGGACCTTTTACCCCCTACACTATTTAATAGTGTATTTTAAAGGTATATATTTAATAGGGTATTTTAAAAGTTACACAACTTACCCCTCTTTCTAGGTTTTACCCCGAATCACTCCTTTCTCTCTCTTCCCTTTTTCACTATTGTTATCTCATGTTCTTGTTCAAGAAAATCAACTATTCAAAAATTGTAGAGGAGGAGGAGGTTGCAAAAATTGTATTCATACCAGAATTCTATTCATATTAATTTTTGTTTGTCAATTGTTTTTCTTTTACTTAACATTTGTAATTTTTTATGAAGAACATTGTATTTTGCTTTAGTTTGTAGTCATTCCAATAGGTATGTCAAATGGATTTGTATTGTTAAGCATAGATGTATCCTATTTTTTTCTCAGTCAATTTGTAATTTTTTTTATAATATTGTATCATTCCTCAACAGATTGTATTATTTTCATTATGTCTGTTATTTTTTTCCCAAAATCTTGTAGTCTTATTTCTTTGACAAAGAATTTTTTTTTTTAGAATATTGTATGATTTCCTCAACAGATTGTATTATTTTCACCATGTATGCTATTTTTTTTTCAGATTCTTGTATCCTTTCATAAATCATTTTCATATGTAATGATTAGATTATATTGGGATATAATCAATAATATTTTTATAATACAAATAAAAGAAAAATATATTTGACAGTCATGTAATACAATTTTGACCACTGAGATACAATTCATGATTAAGATCTTGATAAAGGAGAAAAATGGAGATTGAAACTGTTCATCCAATCGAATGAGAAAGGGAATTTCTTTGAAATTGTAACTGATGAAAATTTTAAGTGATATATTTCATTTTTAAAATATTCTCTCCCCTGATTTTCTCCTTTCTGGTATTAAATAGTTTTATTCTTGCAAATCAAACAAATAAAAAATACATTACTCAGATACATAACAAACTAAAATACTGACATTTTAAATAAATATTAAAAATGTGGCGAAGGAGTCCTATTAAATTTGAAAATATTGACATTTTGAAAATCTTCCCTTTAATTAATTAAAGATAAACGTGTTACAAGGACAAAATTCAAAATTTACCAATACCAAAGGAGCCAAAAGTGGTATTCTCCCTAATTAATAAGAACTCTTAACTACACCTTGCCATCATTGAGGACCTAAAAAGATACTCTGAGTCAAACAATAATTGTTCACTATTGACTTTGTACACTTCTTAAGAAATTATAAATAGAAAGATAATTTTACTATATCACCCTTTGAATATAGTAAATAGTAAATATAATGTTTTGAAAAATGCAATAGAGAAATAACTATAATTAATGATAAGAGTAAATTAGGAACTAAGTGTAAAATAATTCATTGATTTCATAAAGAGGACAAGTATTGTTGGACATCCCAAAATAATATAGTGGACAATTATTATTGGATGGATGGAGTAAATTTTTCCATAAGATAAATGGAGGAATAGGTTATTTTGGGAGAGGAATAGGTCTAACTTCCTAATATTCACAGAAGTCATTAAAGGAACACGTTAAATAGATTAATTGTCATGACACATAAATTGTAAAACGTGAACTTACATGTTCTTTATGTAGTGGAAGTGGAAGAGTGAAACAAATTGTGGTTGGAATCACTCCTCAGTGATGGTTGTCCCGGTATGTTGGATCAATAGAAGGTAACCATTTGTATATATTTATTAATACAGCACCAAGGTTTTACTGAAACCATATTTACAAGTGAAAAAGAAGAATAAACTGTTTCATCAACCTAATAAAAAAAACAAGTGTCTATCACTGAAGCAATATCTTCCATGTATCTCTGGTTAGGCCCAAAACAGAAAAGTCCAAAGCAATTCAACTTAATCCTCTGAAATGAACTGCTAATGTCTTCAAAACATCTAAAATTTCTCTCTTTTCAGAGTCCACCAAATGCAACTTGGATCAATCCTTTATACATCTCTGTGTCAACTATGTACTTGCTTCTTCTCAGTTGAGCAAGACCTCAATAATCTTTCTTGGCATCATCCAAACAATACTTCTGCAACTAATGAAGATCTTCCATAGCATGGCAATCAAGTTCTATCTCTCTTAGGCATTTCTAAAATGTTTTGGCCTCATTTCATTTCACTAGATGGTATTATTTTACTGGATTATTTTGACTTACATGTCTTGGTAATAATGAAAGAGAAATATTGAACTAGTGTTTGAAAAGTTAAATTGATAGACACATCCCGTCAAGATTTATAATTTGAATATATTAATGAATTTAAATTATTGATAATTGCAAAATATATGTAAATATGAAATGATGTCAAACATTTTAGTACTTCCATGTGATAAAAAAGGAAGAGCATATATTGCTACAGGGAGAGTACTAGTATTATTTTTCCTATAGAGATATAAAAAGAGAAGGTACTTCAATGAAAATGGACAAACATTTCAAGATATTGGATAAAAAGATTGCAGTAAACGTATGTATGACACCACTTTCTTAATCATACTAAGTACTTTTGTCATATTCCTTTGGCCGATAATATGCCTAGAAATACTAGGCCAAGATATTGGAAAAGAAGGAAAAGTTTGACAGCAGAGGACCGGGAGCCCTGAAGGACCAACAAGGCATATCATAGTATACAAGTTTACTATGTCCACAGCATAAGCTTCCAAAAGGAAAATTCAAATCAACAATTAAGCCTTTCGCTTACCTGACACATGTCTTCGCGCTAGCGACAACTTGGACCTTTTATGAACACTCCTTTCATCTTCACTATCCTCACTGTCCAATACAATCACAGCTTCACATTGTGGAGATTCTTTTTCCTGTTGCTTCATGTTCTTGTTATAGTATATATTCTCGTCTTGGTTGGGCTGCTTATGATCACATAAGTTTTCACATGAAAGGGCTGTGGAATGTTCTTCAGATTGAGAGGTCAACTGAAAGATATTGTCCTTACCCTCTCCAGAGTGCTCTATAGCTTGTAGTGGCAGATTCTTCAAAGTCCCACAACGATTAGATGACTTCCTAGTCCACACATCACAAGTATCACCAGTTTGTGAAGGAAATAATAAACTGGACGCTGAATCAGTGCATGCATCAGATTCTGAAGCAGGTAGGTTTTGAGATGGAGCTAAATTCTCTTTATCACACTTCTGATGACATTGAGATGAACTGGATGTGTCAAAAGGATGTCTCCTGCCAGTTAAACCCAGCTTCTTATGCCTCGTGAAGAAACCATTTCCATTTTGATCAGAAGCCTTTTTATGAGGTTGCTTATTGTTATGACCAGGGGTCCCTGACAATGAAAGAGTTTGACATGATGCAGTGGACTGAAGTTGGACTGACAGCTGAGGCTTGACCTGCAACTTCTCAAGATCCTCGTGTTTTTGGGTGAAATTGGTTGACTTAAGCAACAGCTTATTTGTACTCTTATTTATGCTGACATTTCTCATCTCACTATTATGTGGATTGGCAGTCTTCCCTGAATTGCTTACAGCCTGTGGCAAGGCCTGTATATCTGCATAATTCAGAAAAATACTTTGGGGTTCCAAACTGGCAGAACATTTAGTTTTTGCCATATAGTTCTTCTTCTCACCATTTCTAACTTTAGATGGACTCACAATTTCTGAAGATAGTTTCTTGGTTCTCTGTTGTACTTCATCCTGATTCAAGTCACACTCGATGGGAAATTCTTCCATACCTTGTTTGCTAACTTCCATCTGCTTAGTTAAGATATGATCAATAGGCACTTCACTCACAGTCTCACCATTATGCCTTTGTGCACGTCCAGCAGAGTCTAGTGACAACTTTCTGCTGAGTCCATGTAATCCCTTCTGGTTCACAAAATGATCAGGGACCTCAGATTTTGGTATATTTAATTCTTTGACTTCAACCTGCAGGGATCATGTGTGAGATTTGGTCAAAAACTAATAAACATAATCATATTCATCTAAGCATCTTCTTACAATTCCTTCTCTTGCATTTGTAAGAGTTTGGATTTCTTGGTCAAGACCCCCAAAATCACTTGCTCCAGACGTGGCGTACTTTTGAGTTATTGATCTTGCCTTGTGGTCAAAAGCTTGTCTATTGTATTTGTACTCCGTGCTCTGCACATAATAAGCATTACGAGCACACTACAATCAAACAGGGTAGGTTCTAGTACAAATTACCACACTGCAAGAATATTAACTCACCGCGTCATGCATTAACCCATCATCAGGATTAGGCTCACTTAGTAACAAACCTATACTTGTTAAGACAGTCGAAATATTCAAAGATGGCTGCCATGCTCCCTGTTTTATTGAATTGACCACCACTATGAGCAATATATAAAGACACAAACTTTTGTTAAATTTACGAGAGTTATTATAGAATTGTAGATATCAAAGATTGCATGTACGCAGAAAAAATAGATATCCGAGATCCAAAAACAGCATAATAAACATGAATATTATGGTGTTTAAGTTAAGCTATGATTCTGTAATCATTGGCATGTGAAGACTCTTAAATGTTAGTTCCCCATGTGTGAAGTCCAATAAGACAATTCAAGCAGAATGAATACCATTACTTGATCAGTAATATAGAAGAAGATTGGCCCCCAAGGCCTAGCTCAAGTGACAAAAGGTGGAGGATTTGTGGCTTAGGTCGCAGGTTCAAGCCCCACACCACGCAAAGCAGAGCCCGGTATTTAAGTGGAGAAGGGTAGAGGGGCGGGCCCATTATCCATTGAGTTTAAAAGGCTGTGATTGGTCCAAAGGGCGGGTCAAAGACGGATTTCTCGGTTATCAAAAAAAAAATATAGAAGAAGATTGCTTGAAGGCTTTGCAAAGAGAAGATTTGACCGTTCAATGCATAACCAGCAAGCAGAAACTATCAGCAATTGTGACCATTGTCATGTGATAAAAAGGAATTGATTTGACTACAGCACATAAGGTAGATTCATTGGGAAACCATAAAAAGAGCAAGAGTGCTTGCGTACTTTATTCCTTACAGTGAAAAGATATTGTGTGGGTGCAATCTCTATACCTTATTCAGGATAATAAGAAAATTAATTTGGAAGTACAAGACAGTAGTCTAAAATTTACTCAATTAATAAGAAGAATGATTTGAAGAAAGTAACCAAGTTTTTTTTTTAAAAAAAAGAATAATTTGAAGAAACAAAACCTCTATATGTTAAACATACATAAGCGAGCTACAAAGACGAGTCAAAGCCACTACACAGTCAGACTACTTGTGAAAGCAAAAGGAGCACATAAAAGATATCAAATGCTAGTTGCAGTCCAGGTCTCAAACTATTCCATTCCATGTTGGACAATCTTAACCAAGGATTAATATCAATTAGATCCTAAAGGAGAATCAACAGATGAGATGTTATGCACGATTGTGATCACTTGTACAAGCTCATAACTTGAGCAACTATTATACACTTTGAACCCAACATGAAATGGTATTTATACAGGCTCTGGAAACTGGAAGAAGGCAACTTTCTTGTTACTGGATGATGGATTTTAGACAACAGTATGCTAGTGCTGTCTGAATGTATGAGAGTTGCAGTGGTTAGAGTTTCCACATCTAGAAGACAAAGTACAAAATAAGTAAATCCCCAGGGCAAGTGCTATTTAACTATATGTTTTCAACTCTCAATCAGAAGTCTACAACACTAGTTTTCACATAAAAATTGAAGTTACTAGTAATCTGACACAGTTGGCAAACCTTCGGAGGAAGATTAAGAATATCCAAGCAAATACGGCCACCATTATCAATATTTGGATGATAAATGGGCGTTAGGAAAGTGACAATGGGAGGCTGAAAGGGGTACCTGGTCAAACAAACAAATAAAGGTCAAGAATTGAACCACACAACACATAAAAAATTTAATTAAAAGAGAAGAAAAACCTTTCAGGTATCTGAATTTTGAGTTTAAAGAGTCCTTTAGCATACACAGTTCCTTCAGGGCCTTCAATTACTGCAAATAGTGTGGAAAAAAAAAGAAGGGAATTCAACATAACTGGAGATAAATGAGAAATAATGAAAAAGAAAGTTGAAAATATACAGGCATGAATGGAGGAAAGAGAGGAGGAAGAAGTAAGAGAAGGAAAGGAGGCGCCGGGAGGTGGATCGGTGAGAAGGAGCTTAAGCTCCCTTTGCATTCGGAGGTTAAGCCGCGCCTCTTGAGCCATTTCCTCTTATCTTAGGGCTCACACCACAGGACACACCAATTTAAAAACAGTATCCCATTCCCGCCCCCTAAATTTGAGAGCGAGGGAAAGTTATCTTTTATTTATTTTTTTGGGTAAATTAATGCAACTGTCTTAAAAGGATGGTCAATTTTATTTTTTTCGTCCACAGGAAATTAAAGTATAGTATAGTATTTCTGTTATAAAATAAATTATGTTTTTAGTTTTTAAATTTATTTTAAAATAAGTGATTGGAGTATTTTTTATATAAATGATGTTTTAATTTTTTATTTATTTTAAAGTAAATGATATTTTAGTCACACTAAGAGGGATGTTTGGGTAGGAATAATGGATGTATGAATCTAGTATATGTAAGTCACATTCCTATTTTTGTCACTCCGCTCTTAAAATAAGGAAATTGTTTTGAGAAAAAAGAGTTTTTTCAATTAAAGTGACATTTTAAAAAGGGATTATTTATTAAATCAAAGTCATCACTTAAAAGTGAGTTTTGGCGTTCCAAGTCATCTTATTTAGATATTTAATCAAAATGAAATTTATTGATCTGCAAACTAGAAATTCTGATTTGAGCATCCAAACCCCGAATTTTGACCGAAGTCAACTCAAAGGCTCAAATCTCAATAATTTTCAATTTAGCACCTCAAATCCTAAATAAGACACCGAATTCGAAACCGACAATTCTGTTAGACCAATTTCCACAATCTGAAACTGATAGAATCAACATAATTTCATTTCGACACTCAAAACTCTAAAAGACACTAAAAATTGCTTTTTAACAACTTTAGCCTTTCGAATCCTAAAATTCTCAAAATTCACAACTTTTAATTCAAAACTTGAAAACAATTTCAAAACTCATTCAAAAATGACTCGGGACCAATATCGGATGGGATAAAATGGTAATTTTATGAAAATTTCCAAAAATGACTGACTAGGTCATTATAGAAATACTATTTTTCCTCGGCTTTTATTCCAAACTGGTTTTAACAGGAGTCGTATCACCTGGATCACTTGATTTACTGATTTTGAGATATTAGAGGCATCTCAGATGTACTTAATTTTTTTTATTTAACTAGTAAAATGAATTGACGCCCTTTCTTGCATGATTTTTGGCTACTCATGATCCTTTATGGAGCTAATCGCACTTTTGGCTACTGCCTGATGCCCCTATTGATTGATCGTTGCCTATTCGCATATTTGTCACGACCCAGGGATACACCCTAGATGTAACATGGTGTACTTGACCCCGAAGGAATCTCATACAAGCCACTTAGGACATCATAACATAAGATAATAGAAAAGTACGGAAATTTTAAAACTTTATCCATATAATTGAAGTCTTTATAAAACGAAGTGGAAGTCTTACTACACTTTGTCTCAAACCATCTATTACACCTTTGAATAACTCTTGGGACATAGCACATACAATAGTCTCAAAACATAAAGAAAGACATAAAGGAAATAGTGATTTTGTCCCCGAAGCTATGAGGACTCACCAAGTCTTCAACTCCTTGCTCCCTAGAAACCTATCCTCAAGAATGGAACTCAAATCACCGAACCCTACATTTGATGAGAATGTAGGCAAGAGTATGCATTAGTACAAAAGTACTAAATACGATAACTAGCATAACATCATAAGAGCATAACATAAGGGTTAGTCAACATAAGACATAATCCATAAGCATAAGATATAATAACATAATCATAAGCATAATCTCCAACATAGACATAATGTAAGCATTAGTCATCATAAAGCATAATCCATGTACAGAGTCAAGTCTTAGACTTTCATATCATAAGAGAACAATTTCATAAGTAGCTTTAAGTTATATTTGTGCAATGCATGAATAAGACCACATAATCCCATTCATGCTAAGTATCCCCTTTGGTCATCATAATCATATTTACCATCTCAAGGTCTCACCCTTAGCTTAATTCTCATAGACAATGGAATCTCTCCCCTTTATTCAATCATATAAAGGAAGGCAACTATAGCACAATCATAACTAAACATACATCATATAAGAGAACATTTCCTTAGGTAACCTTAAGTCATACTTGTGCAATGCATGAATAAGACCCCATAATCCTACTCATGCTAAGCACCATTTTTAGGTCCTCACACTCATAATTCTTGATTTGGAGACTAGTTCCCCTTTTTAAGACATTGGAACCTTAGAAGATACTTCTTTAAGCATATATTACCCCCTCTTCTTTACTTTTGAACACTATGAAATACTTACTCAAGCATGTCTAAGTTCATTAGGTTTGAATACTTGAGATACTTCCTTAAGCATGTCCTAGTTCATTATATTGGAACACTCGAGATACTTCCTTAAGCATGTCTAAGTTTATTATTAACTTGGAACACTTCGAGATACTTCCTTGAAATATGTTTTAGTTCCATAATAATCTTGTACTAATTGGGAATATAGCCTTAACCGACATGGGACCACATGAGCTTTCCCATGATCCCCTCCGATGTTACCCACACCGAGAAGGGTTGATCTACTTGCCTAGGGTAGAACCGATTTGTTAGTTTAGTTGGACCCACTAGCTAACTTTTCTACAAGGTACGTAGTTATGGGATACGGAGATTCTACTAGGAAACCCGGACTCCAGTTGTGAGGGACTCCATCTCATAAGATATACCTTGGGAAACTCAGACTCTACTTGTGAGAGTTCCATTTTGGAAGCCGGACTCAACTAGGTAAAATCTTCCATCTCAATTCAATATACACTCGGTACTAGGCATACATCCCACAAGATAGCTTATTAAGTCTTACTTAATTCATGACTCATGGAGGGATGTCCTTGACAACCAATCCATGTTTCAAGTGCTTCTATCACTTTATACATTTGAACATTCTTAATTCAACACATTATCTTTAATCTCAAAGCCTTAAAAATCAATACTCATGACTACAAGACTTATTCTCAAAGCTATACCTCTTACCAACATCATTCATACCTAGATTTCAAGGCAATCTAATCACATTCTTCATTATCAAGTGATTCTACTCTTAATTCATCATAAAGGTTCAACTTCAAGCTTTTCTAGTCATGATCCATCATATATATATATACTATAATCTAATTTAATTCATGTTTACAAGCTTTCATTCATGAACAATTACTATAGAAGTCATCAATTCTAGAAGATCATCTGTGAATCCTCAATTCCACCTTTCATGGAATAAACCCACATTACTACAACCTCATCAATTAAACTAGGGTTAGCCATGGAAAATATGTAATATCTTCATAATTACATAATTCAATGCTAAATCAATCATAATAAACAAGTATTATCCACTCAATTGGAATAATACCCAACACTACCCACAATATATGAAGAAACCCTAGCTAGAATTGGGGGTTCATCTTCACAATTAGGGGAAATCTATGGGGCTCCATAGATGGAATAATCCATGTATGAATAAGCTATCATACCTTGATTATAAATCCCTTACAAATCTTGCATCAATGGAGGTATTTTGCCTAACTTGCTTCTTCTTCTTCTTCTTCTTCTTCTTCTTCTTCTTCTTCTTCTTCTTCTTCTTCTTCTTCTTGAGAGAAGATTTTTGGGGGAAGTTGGGTTCTTTGGTGAATTGAAAATAATGATTTGGAATCATCTAATTAATGGTATAATATATTTATATAGGTGGCCTAATTACTAATAAAATGACACCTCTTTATAACTAATTAATTCTAGAACCTTTTTTAACCCCTAACATAAATAACTTAAAACCAAAACTCCCCCAACCCATGAGACCCCGAACCACAGAACGTGAGTGGGTCCACGGGCCGTGCTGGTCATCCATGGATGGGGTAATGAAGGTCCTAAGTTGGGGTCTTGACACACGACCCCTTCCCATGGAGCGTGAGTCTCATCCGTAGGGGGGCCATTTTTAGGCAGTTTCTAAGGGTTGTTTTGGGTCCCCTCAAGGACCCTTGGTTGGTCCTTGGGGGTCGTACCTTAACACCCTAACCCTAAAACCTTCATTCTAAGTATGGGAAGTCATATTTATGATTCTAATCCTCACGTCAAGCTCTAGAACTCTCTAGTTTAGCTTACTAGTTTCTGGTTGTCACAATATCTCCCCCTTGGGATCATTCGTCCTCGAATGAAGATTCTAAACACTTCTTAAAGGAAACGACTCTAGACTAGCAGCCCATCATGCATGCAACTCATCGAAATGCACATAAACAAAGGAAGAAAACTTAAATTTCAAGCTAAACATATTCAATGCAATATAAGGGAGTAGGAACTACATCTAACAACCCAAAATGCATGAAATTCTAAATCTACTCATTTTCAAGGAGGAACTACCATCTCCTAACTAAAACATGCTCAATCATACACTCATGGAGCCTATATGCAATTTACTCTCAAAAAACATTTATTCAAGGAGGAATTTTTCAACTCCAAACTAAAGCATGCTCATTTATTCATCTCATGAAGTCAAATAGGCAACTCTACTCAATGCACTACAACATGAGGTAAAACAATGCATATAAGTCATTTCTACCAAGACCAAAACTTTTTCATGAACATGCATATAAAGAAATCATGGCCACACATAAACACACAATAGCCTTGCTACCTAGGCACGTCATCTCCCCCTTGGGAGTAAGCCTATACAAACTCTTCTAAATATCACTCATACTAAAGACAACTTCAAAGTCTAACATATCAAGTCACAAAAGACCAAACAAATACCAAAATCTAATAAAAGCATGAAACACATATTGGTAGTCACACAAGGAGGTCACCCTTGATCATTTTTAGCTTGGAGGACATAGAACCTATTCTTCTTCTGAGCACTCTCATCTAGACCACTAGAGGCAACTTGCTTATTCTCTCTTCCCTTAGCCTTAAGAACCGAGTAATCTCTCATTTTTTACCCACTCTTTCCACAACCATAACAACCCTCTGTGCCAGCTAGCCACTTACCATGGTGATTCATTCAACACTTGGTGCAAGTAGGCTTGGGTAATAGAGACCCACTACCTTTCTCATGGTCAAACCTAGGGGTGTTGGAAGAGTCTTGACCGGAATACCTTTGTTTAGACTTAGGTCTACCTTGCCCATAGTAGTTAGCATTGGAGAAATTCCCATAACTGGTCCTAGCCCTTTCTGCCTCCCTATTATTTCTCTTGAGTTTTGACTCCTCAATTTGTTGAGCATACACCATAAGTCTAGAGATATACATCTCATGAAGGAGTATTTTCGTACGACATTCTTCTTCAACCAAGTCGGACATACCCATCAAGAACCTACTCATCATATCCCTCGAATCTGCTACCATAGATGGAGCATACTTTGATAGTTGGGTAAATTTCAAGGTATACTCTTTAACACTCATGCTACCTTGCCTAAGGTTAATGAATTCTTCCACCTTAGCCTCACTCAACTCTCGGGGAAAGAACCTATCAAGGAATGCTTCTTTGAACCATTCCCACTCTATTGGACCCGCTCCTACCGGTCTATTATCTTTCCATTGTTCATACCAAATATGTGCTACATCTCTCAATTGATAAGTGACTAGCTCTGCTTTCTCTACCGAAGTCAACCCCATGATAGCAAGCACCTTATACACATCATTTATAAACCCTTGAGGATCTTCCTCCACTTTGAAGCCATAAAACTCCGGAGGGTTCATGCTCAAAAGCTCTCTCACCCTTAAAGCCGCAGAATTCACATTAGGATTAACCAGAGCTACCATCTCTCTATTGACTTGAGCCGTCACGGCTTAAGCCAACATTTGCGTAGTAGCCCTAAACTCTACATGAGTCACATTCTCCCTTATTGGGTCAATTGGAGCTTGAGGAGGAGCTTCGGGTGGAGCTCAGGGAGAAACCTCTTGATCCATATTGCCTTTCTCATCTCTCCGAGCATTTGCCCCTGTATTAGCCATACTTTGAAAAAACATAAGGCACGGATTAGAAGAAGGACCTACTAGAGCCATATACTAGAATCTAATTCAATTAATTTTTACAAGATTTCATTCATGAACAATTACTAAACAAGTCATCAATTCTAGAAGATCATCTATGAATCCTCAATTTCACCTTTCATGGCATAAACCCACGTTACTACAATTTCATCTATTAAACTAGGGTTAGCCATGGAAAATATGTAATATCTTCATAATAACATAATTCAATGCTAAATCAATCATAAACAAGTACTATCCACTCAATTGGAATCATACTCAACACTACCCATAATATAGGTAGAAATCCTAGCTAGAATTGAGGGTTCATCTTCACAATTGGGGGAAATATAGGGGGATCCATAGATGGAAGAATCCATTGATGAATAAGCTATCGCACCTTGATTATAAAGACCTCAAAAATGTTGCATCAATGGAGGAATTTTCCCTAACTTGCTTCTCTTCTTCTTCTTCTTCTTCTTCTTCATGAGTTTTCTAGAGAGAAGATTTTTGGGGGAAGTTGGGTTCTTTGGTGAATTGAAAATAGTGATTTGGAATCATCTAATTAATGGTCTAATAGCTTTATATAGGTGGCCTAATTACTAATAAAATGACACCTCTTTATAACTAATTAATTCTAGAACCTTCCCTTAACCCCTAACTTAAATAACTTAAAACCAAAACTGCCCCAACCCACGAGACCCTGATCCACGAACTGTGAGTGGGTCCACGGGCCGTTCTTGTCATCGTGGATGGGGTACTGGAGGTCCTAAGTTGGGGTCTTGACCCATGACTCCTTCCCACGGGGCATGAGTCCCATCAGTAGGTGTCCCATTTTTGGGCAGTTTCTAGGGGTTGTTTTGGGTCCCCCTCAAGGACCCTTGGTTGGTCCTTGGGGGATTGTACCTTGACTCCATAACCCTAAAACCTTCATTCTAAGTACGAGAAGTCATCTTTACGATTCTAACCATCACGTCAAGCTCTAGAACTCTCTAGTTTAGCTTACTAGTTTCCAATTGTTACAATATTAGAGGTCCGGTCTTATCCTTTTCGAATTCGACACGCTCCTGGGAGTTTACTCTTTATTTGGGTGACCTGACGCCTCTGGGAGTATACTCTTTAGTTGGGCGGTCCTTACTGATGCCCTTGGGAGTTTACTTTTTAGCTGGGTGGCCCTTATTTGCTACTAATGGTTACAAATTGTTACTGATGGTCCTACTGCATACTTTGCATTCATATGCATTACCTATCACCAGTATATTTGTTTTTTGATTGCATCCTACAGTTTATGGGGGCCAGTTGGGTTATAATTGTTATTTGTACCTTCGGGGTTTATGGGGGTCTGGTTAGATTATTGTTTGACTATATTATGTTCTCTATCATTTATTATCTGATAGCTTATAAGCTTTGGTTTTTGAATTGTGGTTGTGAGTCCTCGTGATCATAGGCAATTGACTTGTATATCTTAGTTGCTTGCAAATAAGTTGTTGGCTTGCGTTTTAAGTACGTTCTTGACTCGACTTCTTATACTTTGTATCCTATTTTTGTTCCTTATTTGTTGTCTACTTATTATCTCCTCTTTAGTTATATGTGATATGTTTTCCTTATAACTTATTGTTTATGCTTGTGTTCTCTTTTGAGTTCAGTCAACCGATGCCAACTGAGTACCATTGTTTATACTCATGCTACACTTATGCTCCTTATAGATAGTATTTTGAGTTATTTGTTACGCCTTGAGCCTACACCCTAGAGGTGATCGGCACTCAAGAACCATTGCTGATCCCCAAGCGAACCTTTGGCCTGACTGACTATCTAGTGGAATACTTACTCAAGAATAAATAAGCTTTAAAATTGAATTTATAGCATTCAAACTCAAGTAAATACTTGACTCAACTTTCAAAAAATACTTAAGTGCAATAATAATAATACTTTGCAAAACAATCTCAAAACATCTCAAATAAAAGGGAAATACTGAGAGACTCATCAACACTATCTATCTATGAAGCCTCTAATACTAGGATATAAGTCGGGACAAGACCCACGACAACTCAACAATAACATGAAAGTAAATTGTAAAATCCTCCGAAAAGCAAGGAGGCTCACCAAAAGTATCTGAAGTGCAAAGTGATCTCAACGAAACACCTATTGATGATCCTGAACACCTTTATCTGTATCACAAAAGATGTAGGTCGAATGACATCAGTACATTGAATGTACGAGTATGTAATATAGCTGAATACCAAACAACTGAATGAAAAGGTTGCAATAGATGTAGATATATACTCGACTGAATGTAAAGAAATAAGGAAGTGAAATCATATAAAAATTTACAAAAATACTTTCTCATTTTCTGAACTTTAACATAATAAGTGATATATAAAAATGCACTTTAACTCTATTGGGAGATTCTTTAATCGAAAACCATCATTATAAGTTAAGTGATGATACAACGTCATGTCCACGCTACCAGAACTGTCCTATATCATGTCGGGATATAGAAAACCTCAATTAAGTGGATCCACTAAGTAATGCATGAAGGATCTAAGGATTTATCTAAATAGTATGATCATGTACCCATGTTGGCAAGACATGGTTTATGGAGGCTGTGAGTTCTCTGAACTCTCCCTCATATCGGTGCTCAATACTATTCTCAATAATATTTACCTTTGCTCAATGTATAAAAACATTACTCTTTCTCTGGCTTCAGATAATTGCTCAACTATCCTTTTAAAAGAGGCAACTACTCTGAATTAACTCTGAACTCATTACTTGTTTAAAAATTAAAGTTTCTCCTTTCTCACTGTAAAAATAAATAAATTTGGGAGTCAATAATTCCCCTAAGCTTTACTCAAAACGCCTTTTTAAACTTTCATCAAAAACTCCTTTTTACCTTATGAGAAAATCAATTTAAGATAATTATTCGGTTAATTAGATTCTCATCAATAACTCAGTGAATACTTCAAATAATAGGATTCATGCTGAAAAATAGGCATGAATAATCAGCTCAAGAATTTCAATATATACTATATAGCAACTCAAAAATTAGGAATAATAACTCGAAATTCAACAACGAACTCATCTCAAGAAATATCAAAACTAAGGATGTAATCCTAGATTATTCTTTACTGATAGAAAGTAGATGTAGGGCGTGAGAAGAACTCAGTCCATCACTATAATAGCCTTACATACTTGGGAAGTACAAAGTTGGCATAATACATATATTGAACCTTAAACTTGATTTCAAATTTTAACTTTGACCTCCAACTTTCATAGTGCACAAATAGGCACTTTAACTATCCTACCTTTAAATAAATAAACACATGATTTTCGGAGCCAAAGAGCGTGAAATGCAAACACTCCCACGTGTATTAGTGAGCCACTCAATGGCTGCCAACTAATTAAATATTTTACACGTCCATTTTGGAACTAAAAAAATCAAAATTAATTTTAATTTATATACAAGAATCAAAATTAATTCCTCCTAATGGCTGACTTCTTGGTTTAGGTGTTTGTGGTTGTTGGGTCTGTTTTCATGAGGTTTGAGAGGTCATTTGGTTGCTGTTTTGTGTCTGGTTTGAGTTGCTGGTTGCAGCAGTGTTGTTTTGTGATGATTCTCACCGGAGATGGAGGATCTGATGGGTTTGGGGTCGGGTATTTGGTGGATTTAGCGAGCTCGAAGCTCGTTCACTTCATAGGTTGTGCTCCGGTGTGGAGGAAAAAGGAGAACAACTGGGTTGGAGGTATTTGGAGTTGGCAGCTGCTGGTTGTTTGAGGTTGAAGTCGGCTCGCTGGTGGTGGCATGAGCGGAGAGGAGAAGAAGAAAATGAATGGAGGTTTTGGGTGGTTTCAAGTGGTGTTTGCTGGCCGGAAAAAGCACTACTAAAAAAATAGTGAATACCGACCTAAAACCGACATCCCAACTTAGGTCGAAAAAAGCTTGGTCGGTATTTACTGACCTCTCGAGGTCGATTTTTATTTTATGTCGAAATATTCATTTTCTTTAATTCCGACCTCTGGAGGTCGGTATTTTTATTTTTGTAATATTGAAATTCTGACCTCCGGAGGTTGGTATTTTTATTTTTGTAATATTGAAATTCCAACCTCCGGAGGTCAGTATCTTTATTTTTGTAATGTTAAAATTCTGACCTCCGGAGTAAGGCTGGGCACCGGACCGGAATGGGACCATCGGACCGGAACAAACCGGTACCAAACCGGAACGGGACGATTTGACCGGGTTGTTGACCGGTACCGGGATGAACCGGACCGGAACAATCGGGATGGAGGCTCAGTTCCGTCCCGTCCCACTATATACCGGGATAGAACCAGAATGGACCGGAACGGAACGGGATGGGATAAACGAGACGGCACATATAGTTATTTCAAAAAATTCTTATTATTTTTGAGTTATTTTGAATTACGAAAATACGAATGTTTTTTTTATTTTTCTAAGTTATATTAGTTTATAGTATTTAAGTTTTAAAATTTATAATAATTTTACTTAAGTTTATTTTAAAGATATTTTTTTTTAATTTTTACGTATATAAGTTTGTAAGTTAAGTTTAATAAAGTTTTTTTAAAAGTTTTTGAGCTTATGTAGTTATGTAATTATGTTATAAGTTTTAAAGATTTGAATCTTTTGAAGATTATAAGTTATTAAGTTATACTTATAACTTGTAAGTTAAATAACTTAAGTTTGTAATTTTAAAAAATTAAATAAACAAAAAAGAAATGCTAATAAAAGTAAATAATGGCAAAAATATTATTTTTTATTCTAATTAAAAATGATTCACCGGGACCGGACCGGAACGGAACCGGAATGAACCGGGATGAACCGGTACCGGTATACCGGTACCAAATCATGATACCATTCCGTTTCGTGTACTGGTTCAGTGCATCCCATCCCATCCCGAATAATACCGGATCGGAATGGACCGGAACGGTATCGGTACAACCCGTTCCAGTGCCCAGCCTTACTCCGGAGGTCGATATTTTTATTTTTGTAATGTTGAAATTCTGACCTCCGGAGGTCGGTATTTTTATTTTTGTATTTTTGAAATTCCGACCTCTGGAGGTCGATATTTTTGTTTTTGTAATGATGAAATTCCGACCTCCGGAGGTCGGTATTTTTATTTTTGTAATGTTGAAATTTCGACCTCCGGAGGTCGGTATTATTATTTTTGTAATGTTGAAATTCCGACCTCCGGAGGTCAGTATTTTTATTTTTGTAATGTTGAAATTTCGACCTCCGGAGGTCGGTATTTTTATTTTTGTAATGTTGAAATTCCGACCTCCGAAGGTCGGTATTTTTATTTTTGTAATGTTGAAATTTCGACCTCCGGAGGTCGGTATTTTTATTTTTGTAATGTTGAAATTCTGACCTTCGGAGGTCGGTATTTTTATTTTTTGTAATGTTGAAATTTCGACATCCCGAGGTCGGTATTTTTATTTGTGTAATGTTGAAATTCCAACCTCCGGAGGTTGGTATTTTTATTTTTTATTTTTGAAATTCCGACCTCCGGAGGTCGATTTTCTGTTGCAAAACAGGCAGTAAATTGCTGCAATTTTTAGTTTCCCACCTACATATTTATACCAAAATAACCCAAAGCCAAATAAACTTCATCCAACCAAAACAACCCAAAGCCAAATAAAATTCATTCAACCAAAACAACTCAAAGCCAAATAAAATTCATCCAACCAAAACAACTCAAAACCAAATAAACTTCATCCAACCAAAACAACACAATATTTTCAACATATACATTAAACTATTTCAAAATAAACTTCATCCAACTTCAAAATAAACTAAAATACGATCAAATTAAACAATTCCAAAAATATAGAAGTCTAAAATGTCAAATAGATACAACTACTCCTCATCACCCTCACTCTCCTTATCAGACTTATCATTCTCATCACCCTCCTGTTCAGATCCATCACTGCTAGCCGGACATGGAGGAAGAATATTTCCTGATTCAAAAAGAAGTAAGTTGAGCCTGAAGCGCTGCATACCTCTTGTTCTCTACCTCCTTTGCTTCCGCAATCTCCTCCTCTCTTTTCTTCTCTCTTTCTTCTCTCTTCTTCTCTCTTTCGGCTACAGCAGCAAGCTTGGCATTGAGATAAGATATCTTACTCTCCATTGCAGATATTGTCTCTCTATCCCCACCATCAAAGCTTGAGGATGATGAACCACAATACCAAGACTTCTTTTTCTGATACGCCTTTTCTGGATAGCCGTAGACTGAACCTCTAATCGGTTCACCAGCACTCTGTTTCCAAAGATTCTCGTTTTCTTCTTGTGTAAATGGTATGTCCTGACTCTCAAGAGGTAGAGTACTACGATATTCTTGAGATATTCGTATATACCTATCCTGTAATTTAAACAAAGAACTCTACGAATAAGAATGTAATATATACAAGGAAAAAAAAATTAGTTTGAATGGAGTTCTTACATATGTCTCTTGAGCACGTGGCTCAATCCATCTTTCTTCTTCTGTGGGGTTCGTACTCTTCTTGACGTAAGTAACCTTGAACATCTCTGGTACAACTACCGGCCTACCCAACTCTTTTTCCTGCAAATAACATATATAGAATTTGATCTCATTAATCTCCAAAAAGTACTTATCAAAAAAGAAAAAAATTATTTTACTAAATTAAGAAAGTTTACCATTATTTCCTTCCTAGTAACCTGGCTAATAGCTCCACCAGTGTGCAAAGAGCTTCCCTTTTCTGATGCGCGAACCATCTTCCCAATGTCACTCCTCTTTTTAAATTTTTCATCAGTACTCCAATGTTTCAGTAACAAAGCCCATCGATCTGGAAACATAAACTTAGGCATTCTGTTTTCTCTTCGACAATCACAAAATGTGCTAGAAAGCAACTTTGAAGCTTTAAGCTTGAAGTTCACTTGAACATCATCCTCGTGTTCGGGGCCCATACATAATATTTCTGTAATAAAAAATTACTAAATATTTATTGTTCAAATGACTAGAGAATTTAAATGTATATGATATGAATTTAATTTATATATATTCTTACCTTAAATTCATTAAACATCTGCCCTTGGGTGTTAAGTGGAATCGAACTCCAATTCGAATACACACCATTATAATGAGTTCCGATGCACTTTAAAATAATCTTTGCCATACCCACATCCGGACGTAAGCTGAAATACGAGTTCATTGACGAAGTAGAGTAAACAAAAAATAATCAATTAATTAAAATATAAATAGATAAATGAAAGATGAAACATAATTAAATCATACTTGTATCCTAATGGCTCGATGACGAGTCTCCGAAAATTGTCTCTATCGCCTAGCTGAGGACCATGTGCATCTGAGTGCTGAGTGGTGGGAGTATTAGGCTCTGAGCCATTGGATTCAATATGAAGATTGGAAAGTCCAATTGATCCACTACTAGTATTCAAACTATTGCACTGACTAGCACTAGTTGATGGTATGTTAGACCCACGACCAAGATGTGAATAGCCCTGCAATGTTTGGTAACCCGAACTAGGTACCACAGTGGGTGTAGATATAGTATAACCAAATTGTGGAGCCACATGAGTAGAGGCATTATGTGACTAGTGTGTCGAGTGAGTAGTTGAAACTGAGGTTCTTTTTGAAATATTAACTCGAGAGGGCTCATCAGATATCACGACCTCAGTGGGCCTTCTCATAGCATTGGCCTTAAATTTCTTTTTCGAATTAGCGGATTTTTTTTATTTACCCTTGTCTTTATCTACCATCTATATCAAATAAATATAAAGATTAAAACAAAGTAGTACAAAATAATGTCACAATGTCGAACAAATATATCAAACAAAGTTATCATAACATAAGGCTTAATCCAAATAGTCTTTCACAATGTCGAACAAACGTTAAAACTACTAAAATATAAAGTATACTCAAATATGAATAGCTAAAAATCCACCAACTAAACATACAATTTGTTATTCATCCTCTTCGGAAGTTTCTTCATCATCTATCCATTCACATGCATCATCTTCGAAAGTTTCCTCCTCATCTATCCATTCATCCTCTTCGAAAGTTTCCTCCTCATCCTCCTCCATATTTGTTGGCATATCTAATTATTCTTTATTAATTTCTTCTAAAATGTGATCAGGATGCTCCAAATTCATTTCTAAGTCAGCATCCACTACTTGATGAACACTTGATATTTCATTTTGATATGCAACATCCAATTCATTCTCAACTTCCACTCGCCCCATCGGTTTTGTTTTGATTACAACCCACCAATCAGACTCATCCCTAAGCAACATATAAGGAGCATAGTACACTTGCTTAGCATTTTGTGCAATAATAAAAGGATCATAAGCCTCATACTTTCTAGTGTGCTTGACTTCAATGATATTATGTTGCTTAAGCTCTCTCGTACCTCTTGAAGTTGGATCAAACCACTTGCATTGGAAAAATACTATTCTTTTGATTGGCCAACCCGAATACTCCAACTCTACAATCTCTTGTAGGATGCCAAAATAATCAACATTCTCATTTTGATTTCCATTATCACCTTTAACCCAAACACCAATATTATTAGTTTTCTTATTCTTTGAGTATTTCTCTGTGGCAAATTTAAAATCATTTACGTTATATTGGGACATTGTGTGAACTGTAATTGGTCCCCAAGAAATATCCTTGAAAAATTGATCAAATGTGGCGGCATTTTCTGAATTGTAAACCTATATATAATTAGTAAATTAAAAGCAATGTTAGTAGAAAGAAGAGTACACTAATCTCTTAATAGGTGTATATATTACAACACTTACCCAATTAGTATATCACGTTATAAATGATGGAAACACTTGATCATGACTATATTGGCTCACAAAATAACTGTAGAATCACATTTGGACAATTCAACAAGACATGAAGCTCTGCAGATTTTTTCTCCTTTTCGGTAAGTTTGTGCAATGTACGCTTTTTTGAACCCTTACCCGATTGGTTGAAGATTGATAATGATTGTACTGCAAGATCATTCCCAGTAACATCAAGTCGATTAAGTCTGTTTCTCAAACACGACACATAATTATCAAAGTAGTAAGAACAAAAGTGGGATCTTTCTTTAGCTAGATATACTTGAGCCATACAGCCCTCCACCCTATGTTTATTCTTAATACCCTTTTTAGACTTGCCAATGCTCCTGTAAAATTTTATATTAGATATATAATTTCAAAAGATATATTAACGATTTATGAAATAAGAATAAATGTGTTATAGTTACTTACCGCTCAAAAGGATACATCCACCTATATTGAACTGGACCTCCCAGTAGAGCTTCATGAACAAAGTGAATAGGAAGATGTTCCATCACATCAAAGAACCCAGGTGGAAGAATCTTCTCCAACTTATTACTAATAACAACTATATTTTTGGCCATCCGAACCAGATTCTCTACTCTCAATGTCTTTGGAACACAAGTCTTTGAAGAACAAACTGATTTCTGCCATCGGCTTCCATATGTTTTCAGGCAATCCACAAAAAGCAATCGGAAGTAATTGTTCCATAAAAACATGACAGTCGTGACTTTTCATCCCATGTAATATTTCACGCTCAATGTCAACCCTCTTTCCCAAATTTGAGGCATATCCATCTGGCATTTTCAAGCTTTCCACCCACTCACAAATTTTTCTCTTCTGTTCCATTGTGAATGAATAACTAGCCTTGGGCTTAAATAACTTGTTGTTGGCAAACTCCTGTAAATGCAACTCCGGTCGTCTACAATGTTCTGGTAAGTCAAGTCTAGCATTAATATTATCTTTTGTCTTGCCAGTTACATCCATTACAGTGTTGAGCAGATTATCAAAATAATTCTTTTCAATATGCCTGACATCGAGATTATGTCTAAGCAAATTATCCTTCCAATAAGGTAACTCCCAGAATATACTCTGTTTAGTCCAATTATGTGCAACACCATACCCATCAAATTTGTACGGTAGTTCCTCAGTTACCTTTGGAAAATTTTGAACCCTTTCCCAAATATCATCACCCGTTAATATTGGGGGTGGACCATCTCGTTCAGTTTTATTATTTTTAAATGCATATTTTTTTCTCCTAAACTCATGATCAGGTGGCAAGAACCGACGATGACAATCAAACCATGAATTCTTTCGGCCATGTTTTAATGTGAATGATTTAGTATCTTCCATACAGTAGGGACATGCTAACTTTCCAGCTGTCATCCATCCAGATAGCATTCCATAGGCAGGAAAATCATTAATAGTCCACATTAAAGTAGCACGCATGTTGAAATTTTGTTTACGAGAAATGTCCCATGTTTCTACCCCCTCAGACCACAACAATTTCAACTCATCAATCAAAGGTTATAAGTACACATCAATCTTTCTTTTTGGATTACTCGGACCAGGAATGACACAATTCAGAAATATATATGGACTTGTCATACACATCTCAGGTGGAAGATTATACGTTGTAATAAACACAGGCCAACAAGAATATGGTGTAGCCCCAACTAAAAAAGGGGTGAAACCATCTGTACACAAACCCAGCCTAACATTCCTTGGTTCAGCAGCAAAATCTGGATAAGTTCTATCAAAATGTTTCCAAGCCTCTCCGTCAGATGGATGACACATGACACCAGGTGGCCTTCTATTTTCACGGTGCCATCTCATATAAGGAGCAGAGCTATTTGATACGTACAACCTTTTCAATCTTGGTATAAGAGGTAAATAATGCATCACCTTAATAGCAAGTTTCTTTTCGGTAGAACCAATCTTATAGCGAGGGTGACTACAAAACTTACAAGACTCTAGATTGACATCCTCCTTATAGTATAACATGCAACCTTTTTCACAACAATCAATTCTTATCGAGGAGAGTCCTAACTTAGACACCAATGCATTTGCTTTATAATAAGAATCAGGAATCTCTACATTAGGATCAACTAATTCCTTCATAAGTTCTATCATAGAGTCCATTACTCCTTGAGAAATATTATTGTCAGATTTGATACTTAACAATCTAACTGCAACAGACAATTTAGAGTGTTGACTCCCGTTGAACAAAGGACTACTACAATCACGCAATTTTTCATAAAAGATGTTTGCTTCTTCATTAGGAGCTTCTTCTACATTTTCTCCTTGTTCAAAATCAGAATGCATCCCAAGAGCATCATTAATCATATCTGACATTCTAGAACCTTGGAAATAATTATGCTCGGTAGATCTACTACTTTCACCGACAACAAAGTTATTAAACATAGTGTCACTTTCAACCTCACCATGGCTAGTCCAAACTGTATACCTTGGTTTGAATCCATTCATCATAAGATGCATAGCAACAGTCTCTGTTGTATAATATCTTACATTTTCACAATTAACACACGGACACCTAATCAATCTTGAATTTAAAAAATCATCAAGTGTCATTGCATGATTTATAAATCTAGTGACACCTTCTACAAATTCTGGAATCATACCTACTCGACCAGGATTGTTTCTATTATACATCTAACTACGATCAGGATTCATATACACAAAGAATAATGATAATTTTAATTCCATCAACTAAATAACATTTGAATTTATTTAAACAACTTAACCACTTTCTAAGTCTAACTAGTTTTAACATATTTATTTTAACTTATTTAAACAACTTAAGAACTTTAACTAATTTAGTTTTGACTTAATTCGAACTTAAACAACTTAACAACTTTAACTAGTTTAGTTTTGACTTAATTCGAACAACTAAATCCACCAACTAAACCACAATATTTATTTTAACTTATTTAAACAAACTTAACTATTTAACTTTAACTACATTAGTTTTGACTTAATTCCAACAACTAAATTCACTAACTAAACCGACATTATTTATTTTAACTTATTTAAATAACATAAAAACTTTTGAACTTTAACTACATTAGTTTTGACTTAATTCCAACAACTAAATTCACTAACTAAACTGACATTATTCATTTTAACTTATTTAAACAACATAACAACTTTTTAACTTTACCTAGTTTAGTTTTGACTTAGTTCCAACAACTAAATTCACTAACTAAACCGACATTATTCATTTTAACTTATTTAAACAACATAACAACTTTTTAACTTTACCTAGTTTAGTTTTGACTTAGTTCCAACAACTAAATTCACTAACTAAACCGACATTATTTATTTTAACTTATTTAAACAACATAACAACTTTTTTACTTTACCTAGTTTAGTTTTGACTTAGTTCCAACAACTAAATTCACTAGCTAAACCGACATTCTTCATTTTAACTAATTTAAGCAGCATAACAGATTTTTAACTTTACCCAATTTAGTTTTGACTTAGTTCCAACAACTAAATTCACTAGCTAAACCGACATTATTCATTTTAACTAATTTAAACAACATAACAACTTTTTAACTTTACCTAGTTTAGTTTTGACTTAGTTCCAACAACTAAATTCGCTAACTAAACCTACATTATTTATTTTAACTTATTTAAACAACATAACAACTTTTGAACTTTAACTACATTAGTTTTGACTTAATTCCAACAACTAAATTCACTAACTAAACCGACATTATTTATTTTAACTTATTTAAACAACATAACAACTTTTTAACTTTACCTAGTTTAGTTTTGACTTAGTTCCAACAACTAAATTCACTAACTAAACCGACATTATTCATTTTAACTAATTTAAACAACATAAAAACTTTTTAACTTTACCTAGTTTAGTTTTGACTTAGTTCCAACAACTAAATTCACTAACTAAACCGACATTATTCATTTTAACTAATTTAAACAACATAACAACTTTTTAACTTTACTTAGTTTAGTTTTGACTTAGTTCCAACAACTAAATTCACTAACTAAACCGACATTATTTTTTTTAATTTATCTAAACAACTTAGCAACTTTTTAACTTTAACTACATTAGTTTTGACTTAATTCCAACAACTAAATCCATCAACAAAACCACATTATTTGATTTAACTTATTTAAACAACTTAACAACTTTATAACTTTAACAACTTAACTTTTTAAAGCTAAGTGTCAACACTAGATGGACACAAATCGATCTTGCAAGAAAATCAATTTTGTCATCTATAGAATCAACTAGTGTTGATACTTATGCTTAACAAACACATTATTCCTAAATTAAAGCATAATAGCAACACTAGATGGACACAAATCGATCTTGCAAGAAAATCAATTTTGTCATCTATAGGATCAACTAGTGTTGATACTTATGCTTAACAAACACATTATTCCTAAATTAAAGCTTAATAGCAACACTAGATGGACACAAATCGATCTTGCAAGAAAATCAATTTTGTCATTTATAGGATCAACTAGTGTTGATACTTATGCTTAACAAACACATTATTCCTAAATTAAAGCTTAATAGCAACACTAGATGGACACAAATCGATCTTGCAAGAAAATCAATTTTGTCATCTATAGGATCAACTAGTGTTGATACTTATGCTTAACAAACACATTATTCCTAAATTAAAGCTTAATAGCAACACTAGATGGACACAAATCGATCTTACAAGAAAATTAATTTTGTCATCTATAGGATCAACTAGTGTTGATACTTATGCTTAACAAATATATTATTTCTAAATTTAAAGCTAAGTGTCAACACTAGATGGACACAAATCGATCTTGCAAGAAAATCAATTTTGTCATCAATAGGATCAACTAGTGTTGGTACTTATGCTTAACAAACACTCGATGGACACAAAAAAATTATCACAGAATTAAAGTTAAGTATTAATACTAGATGGACACAAACACATTATTGAAAACAATTGTACTTTAACTTAAGAAATTTAGAAGCACCAACCTTATCTCTAAATTTGATGAAAGAAGCAATATAGTCTTGTATCAACTTTTTTAGATGTTGAGCTTCCTCAATTGCCTAACACGAAAAGTTCTTAAATTAGTTAAATATAAACTTCATATCCAAGAATATTAGTTTTATATATATATATATATATATATATATATATATATATTCAAGTTTTAATAAGTTCAAGTTTCAATTCAAGTTCATATCTAATTTCTAAACTTAATTAGTTATATATTCAAGCTAATTAGTTCCAAGTTCAAGTTCTAATTTCAAGTTCATATTCCTAATTAAGTTCAATTTATAGTAAATTCAAGTTATAATTAATTATAAGTTCTAATTAAGTTGTAATTCAAATCCCTAAAATTCTAAATTCAAACTAGCTAGCTAGTGTCCCAACTTCAAACTATTAATTAGTCCTAAAATATCAAATATAATTCAAACTATTAGTCCTAAATTTCAAATTCAAACTAGTCTTAAAATCACAAATTGAAAGTACTCCTAGAATTCAAAAATCAAATTATAGTGCTAAAATCTCAAATTCAAATTATTAGTAATCCTAAAATCTCAATAATAATTCAAACTAGTCCTAAATTCAAAATACAAACTAATCTTAAAATCACAAATTCAAACTAGCCCTAAAATCCCAAAATCTAACTAGTCCAAAAATCCTAAATTCAAATTAGCTAGCTATTCCTAATCCCAAATTCAAACTATTAGTCCTAATATCTCAATAATAATTCAAACTAACTCAAATAATACCCAAGTTCAAACAACTCCTTAAATACCCTAATTCAATTTAATCTTACAATTCCAAAATCAAACTAATTAACTTAAGAAATACCAAATTTCAAACAAATCCTAAGATACCCTAATTCAAACTAACCCTAACATTAAAATTTTCAATTCACAATCAACAAACACAAACTAACAATCAAATAATCCCTAATTCAAACTAACAATCAAAAACCCTAAATCATTCACTTACTAACTAATAATCAATCAAACTAACAATCAATAAAACTAAGGATATTAGTACTCTAATTTTGACATACTTCAACTAAATATAAACAAAAGTAATCTATTATGGAGGTTCTAAAATTCACCTTCAATAAGAAGGTCGGGGATGGAGGCGCTGGTCAAGATGGAGGCGGCGCCGGTCGGGAAGGAGGCAGCATCGATCGGGATGGAGGCGCGCGACCTCCTGCTGCTGGGGGTGACTTCCTCTGCAGCTGCCGCGACCTTCCCTGCTGCTGTGAAGGTGGAGTAGCGGCGGTTGAGGATGGTGGCGTGGCGCCGGTCGGAGATGGCTGGGGATGGGCGCCGATGGGGTAGGTCGGGGGTGGGTCAGGGGTGGGGAGTGAAAGTTGAGTTAAGTTTTGAGAGTTAGATTTAGGAGTAAGACTTATATTATCATTCTTTTTTTAAGAGAATTGTTTAATTTACCGACCACAGGATGTCGGTAGTTTTTAAAATAATTATCTATATTTAAAAATACTTAATAAATACTGGCATCATGAAGTCGATATTATTTAAATAAAATAATAATTTAAATATACCAACCTCTTCAGGTTGGTATTTATTAATTTATTTTAATATAAACTCACCTCTTCAGGTTGATTTTATATATATATGTTTAATTAATAAAATCAACCTCAAGAGGTGAGTTTATATTAAAATAATTATATATATATACACACACACATCTATGTATATGTATACATACATATATATGTTTAATTAATAAAATCAACCTCAAGAGGTGAGTTTATATTAAAATAATTATATATATGTGTGTGTGTGTTTAATTTATATATATATATATATATATATATATATATATATATATATATATATAAAATTTAGCTACACATCAACATATAATATATGTATATGTATACATACATATATATACATCTATGTATATATATACATCTATGTATATGTATACATCTATGTATATGTATACATACATATATATGTTTAATTAATAAAATCAACCTCAAGAGGTTAGTTTATATTAAAATAATTATATATATATAAGTTTAATTTAATAAATTTACATATATATATATATATATATCTGTGGAAATATAAGTATAATTATCTCCTAATTCATATCAACGTAGTTTCATAGTTTAAATATGGATTATAGATATTTTTTTATTTATTCCACGAATTCTAACTTTTTATTTATAAAAGTATACAAAATTGTTACACTTTTTGAACAATTAATTGTAGGTGTAAAATGAAATTTTAGTATTATGCACAATAGCAAAATTATGAGTATTAATAGGAATATTTTAAACAAACCGACCTCCGGATGTCGCTTTTATTGAAAGTAATTATATTTAATAAAAATTACCGACGTCATGAGGTCGGTATCACATTAAATTTTAAGAATACAAAATGGTCCTCCGGAAGACGATTTAAATAAAATTAAATCAAAATAGAAAATAATACCGACATCAAGAGGTAGGTTTTTATTGTAATTCATTTTATGGGAAAAATTCCGACCTCTTGAGGTCGGAATTTGGTTTACCTGCAAACCGCAAACCGACCTCCGAATGTCGCTTTTAAAAGTAATTAGATGAAATAAAAATACTGACCTCCGGATGCCGCTTTAATTAATAGTAATTAAATGAAATAAAAATACCGACCTCATGAGATTGGTATTTTAATTACATACTATTTAATTTTACCAACATTCGGAAGTCGGTATTATAAAATATTTAATTGAGAAAAAATTCCGACCTCAGGAGGTCAGAATTTTTAATGAATTACAATAAAAACCGACCTCTTGATGTTGGTATTATTTTCTCAATTAAATATAAAAAATACCGACCTCATTAGGTCGGTATTTTATATTAATTTATTTTTACTATTTAATTTTACCGACATACGAAAGTCGGTATTATAATTTTTTTTGTTTTTTATTTTACACAAAACCTATTGAGAAATATAAAAATATTGTTATTTATTTATTTGTTTAATACCGACATCAAGAGGTCGGTTTTTATTGTAATTCATTTTTTCCGGGAAAATTTTCGACCTCTAGAGGTCAGAATTTGGTTTTCCCGCTTTTCGCAAACCGACCTCCGGATGTCGCTTTTAAAAGTAATTAGATGAAATAAAAATACCGACCTTCGGATGTCGCTTTAATTAATAGTAATTAGATGAAATAAAAATACCGACCTCATGAGGTCGGTATTTTAATTAGATACTATTTAATTTTACCGAGATCGTGAAGTCGATATTATTTAAATAAAATAATAATTTAAATATACCGACCTTTTTAGGTCGGTATTTATTAATTTATTTTAATATAAACTCAGCTCTTGAGGTTGATTTTATTAATTAAACATATATATATATATATGATCAACAGAAGTTTAATTTAATAAATTTAATTTATCGATCAAGTTAATTTTATAAATTTAAATTATATAACTCCTAATTATATACATTTATTAATTTTATTGATCAACAAAGTTTATCAATATCATATATATATATATATAAATTAACTACACATCAACAGAAGTATAATTTAACAAATTTAATTTATCGATCAAGTTAATTTTATAAATTTAAATTATATAACTCCTAATTATATAAATTTAATTTTATTGATCAACAAAAGTTTATCAATATCAAATTTAATATATAAATCTCCTTGAATTGATTCTCGGTATTTCTTTAATTGATAATGTATTTCATATCTAAACCACTAATATATAAGACTTGATTTGTTAAACTACACGAGGAGTATATAATTAATCAACATATTTCATACTCCGATAAGGTATCGTTTACATGTCATCATAATTAGGAGGTGATCACTACACTTAACATCCATTCAATTAGATCGAACGTATATAATAATACTATCTTGCATTTCATACTCGAATGGATTATATGTTAGCTCTTCACCTCTATATCATGACATGAGATATTAAGTTCATGATTAGATGACGGACTGATAGAATTTGAACATTACTGTAGAAATATAAGTATAATTATCTCCTAATTCATATCAACGTAGTTTCATAGTTTAAATATGGATTATAGATATTTTTTTATTTATTCCACGAATTCTAACTTTTTATTTATAAAAGTGTACAAAATTGTTACACTTTTTGAACAATTAATTGTAGGTGTAAAATGAAATTTTAGTATTATGCACAATAGCAAAATTATGAGTATTAATAGGAATATTTTAAACAAACTGACCTCCGGATGTCGCTTTTATTGAAAGTAATTATATTTAATAAAAATTACCGACGTCATGAGGTCGGTATCACATTAAATTTTAAGATAAATAAAAGTAATCATGTTAATTAAATAATATTGACATCGGGAGGTTGGTATTTTATATTAAATTATTTTTTAACTTGTATAAAACCGTCATTCGAAGGACAACTTATTTAAAGTTAATTGAAAATATTAATTTATTACATAACAAAAAATCGTCCTCCGGAAGATGATTTAAATAAAATCAAATCAAAATAGAAAATAATACCGACATCAAGAGGTCGGTTTTTATTGTAATTCATTTTCTGGGAAAAATTCCGACCTCTTGAGGTCGGAATTTGGTTTACCCGCAAACCGCAAACTGACCTCTGGATGTCGCTTTTAAAAGTAATTAGATGAAATAAAAATACCGATCTCCGGATGTCGCTTTAATTAATAGTAGAAATAAAAATACCGACCTCATGAGGTCGGTATTTTAATTACATACTATTTAATTTTTACCGACATTCGGAAGTCGGTATTATGAAATATTTAATTGAGAAAAAATTCCGACCTCAGGAGGTCAGAATTTTTAATGAATTACAATAAAAGCCGACCTCTTGATGTCAGTATTATTTTCTCAATTAAATATAAACAATACCGACCTCATGAGGTCGGTATTTTATATTAATTTATTTTTACTATTTAATTTTACCGACATACGGAAGTCGGTATTATAATTTTTTTAGTTTTTTATTTTACACAAAACCTATTGAGAAAAATAATTTAATACTTACATCAAGAGGTCGATTTTTATTGCAATTCATTTTTTCCGGAAAAGATTTCGACCTCCAGAGGTCGGAATTTGGTTTTTCCGCTTTCTGCAAACCGACCTCCGGATGTCGCTTTTAAAAGTAATTAGATGAAATAAAAATACCGACCTCCGGATGTCGCTTTAATTAATAGTAATTAGATGAAATAAAAATACCGATCTCATGAGGTCGGTATTTTAATTACATACTATCGACATTCGGAAGTCGGTATTATTAAATATTTAATTGAGAAAAAATTCCGACCTCAAGAGGTCGGAATTTTTAATGAATTACAATAAAAACCGACCTCTTGATGTCGGTATTATTTTCTCAATTAAATATAAAAAATACCGACCTCATGAGGTCGGTATTTTTATTGTAATTCATTTTTTCCGGGAAAACGTCTGACCTCCAGAGGTCGGAATTTGGTTTTCCCGCTTTCTGTAAACCGACCTCCGGATGTCGCTTTTAAAAGTAATTAGATGAAATAAAAATACCGGACCTCCGAATGTCGCTTTAATTAATAGTAATTAGATGAAATAAAAATACCGACCTCATGAGGTCGGTATTTTAATTACATACTACCGACATTCGGAAGTCGGTATTATAAAATATTTAATTGAGAAAAAATTCCGACCTCAGGAGGTCGGAATTTTTAATGAATTACAATAAAATCGACCTCTTAATGTCGGTATTATTTTCTCAATTTAATATAAAAAAATACCGACCTCATGAGGTCGGTATTTTTATTGTAATTCATTTTTTCCGGGAAAAATTCCGACCTCCAGAGGTCGGAATTTGGTTTTCCGCTTTATTTTGCATAAAAACTGACTACTTGTAAAAATCGACCTCCGGAGGTCGAAAATTATCGACCTCCATTTGAGGTCGGAAAGTTTTAGGTCGGTATTCACTGTTTTTTTAGTAGTGAAGGGAGGTTTTTACTGTTGTGGGACTCAAAAATTACTCCTAACTCGCTCAAAATACGTGCACATCACGCATTTTGCCAAGTAGGATTCGCGTATTTATTTATTAAAAGATTGGATAGTTAAAGTGTCTGTTTGTGCACTATGAAAGTTGGAGGTCAAAGTTAAAAATTGAAGCCAAGTTTAGGGTCCAATATATGTATTATGCCTACAAAGTTCTTGGCGAAATCGATGAAATTCGAAGAACGATAGAAAACCCTAGCCTTTTACCTCTTGAATCCTTGCTCTAAGTCTTTAAAGTGTTAAAGAACATAAAATAATGTTTTGACAATATTTAGACCTTAATTAGGTGAAAAAAAGTCGTGGGTTAGGCATAGAGAGGGTGGGAAAAGACCGAACTACCCCTCTTTAAAAGCTGTCAAAAATTGTCCACAGGACCACCTATAGGTCGTGGTTTGACCCACGGACCGTAGATCCCATCCATGGTTTATATATTGAGTTTTTAAGGCTCAAAAGTCCATTTACGGGTCCAAATGACTGCTAGTAGGTTCACCTATAGCCCGTCGGTTGGATTCGTAGGATTTAGGTCCCAAAAGTTGACCCCTAATACTCTAACGACGGCCTAACAGGACGGGTCGTCGTTCAACCCACAGCTTGTCGGTTGGGGCCTCTTTGGTAAAATAATCATAACTTTTTACTCTGGACATGATATGAGGCAAACTTGGTGGCGTTGGAAAGAGGATTCAAAGACCTTTAATTTGGTAGGTCACAGACCACCTAATTCATTATGTGCTAGGAGATATGATCATTTGAAGTTGACCTAAGTAGAATTTTATGTCAAAACTTAATTGAAAATGAAGATTTCAACTTAACTTTGTGGTAGGGGGTTCTTGCGACCTTAAATCATATCCAAATCCATCTGAACACCAAAGAAATGACCTTTACACATATGAGTAACTTAAGGATCGCCTGATTTAATTTTACATGCAATTAAGGTATTAGCTTAGAAATTTTTGAGGTGTTACATTATCGCCGTTGATTTGGAGTCGTGCAGAGCATCTTGGAGTCTCGAAAACTAGGATGGGATCTTGGATTTTGAAGTTGTTGGTTTCTGTCTGATTTTTGTTAGGCTTAGTCTTATATTGTGTTTAGATAAAACCTGTACTTACTTTGTATTTGTAACAAATTTTGTACTCTTATTTTGATTAGATGCTCGATTATTGACTGATGTCAAGTCTTGGAATAGTTTCTTCTGTTGCATTTCTATTAATTACCCTTTTCTCGCTTCGTTATAAGCTTTATGTTCCTTGTTGTTGACTTCCGCTTGGTAGCCAGTTGCTTATGGCTCCGGGCTAAGGGTTTGGCTTACCTACTAGTGGGGTGTAGTAGGCGCCACCTTGACATGAGAAATCAGGTCGTGACAAGAGACCTTTTGTCTGTCGCTTTTATGCATTATTTTTTAAAAAAATTCCATAAAAAGCGACATACTGCGTCAATTTGTCCGTTGCTTTTCTGAAAAAATAAAAAGTGACATCGTCCGTCACTTTCCTAAAAAAATAAACTAACCAAATTGACACAGTCCGTCATTTTGGAGCGACGCAGTCCATCGCTTTTTGAAAAGCATCAAGGACAAAAGACTGCATCGCTTTTTTGTCGATTTTGACCAAAAAAGCGATGCAGTCCATCGCTTTCAACCGTTGTTTTTTGGCAGTTTTTTAGTAGTGATTTATATTGAGATTATTTTTTATGGAAAATGGATAAAAATAAACTATGTGAAGTGAACGAAAATATCCTCCATTGATAGTTTGGTAATTCATAAATGCTCTTATTGTCAATAGTTTGGTCCAAAAATATCCTTATATATATATTTAATGGGTCAAAGATGCCCTTTTTAAACACATTCTTTTTTCTAATGATGGTTTTTAAAATTAGAAAATATTTATCTTACTTCAATTCAAAAAATATTAAGAAATAATAATATTTTCTATTTATTAGAAATTTTTATCGTTATCTAAATGAAAATTAATGAAGGTGTTACTATGAGGGCATTTCTATACAAAATTACTATTTTTTTAAAGAATTGTATTCTTGTTCCTTTTCTTTTAAAATCACCTTAACTAATAAATAATATTTTTGTACTTCTTAATCTCATTTTAAAAAATAAAACAAAATAACTCATTTATGATAACTATAAAATAAAATCGAAAATATTTTATTTCTTCATCTTTTGTGAATTGAAGTAGGACAAACATTCTCTAATTTAAAAAACCATCAATTAGGTAAAGAATGTATTTAAAAAGAAAAGAAATACCAATATATTTATTTGGAAAGGGATATTTTTAGACCAAACTATTAACGACAAGGATATTTTTGGACTAAACTATTCACGACAAAGACGTTTTCGGACCAAATTATCAACTCAGAACATTTTTATTCATTTTACATAGTTTAGGAATATTTTTGACCCTACTCCTTTTTTTTTTAATCAAGTTATTAATAAATTCACATAGACGCCACACAAGAAATATAACACGGGTGCGAACATGAGATCGAGTTAACCATCCAAGAAAAAATATGCATTTTAAATGGAATGATAAAGGGCAAATATAGAAAATAAGCTTGATGAGGGTAGCTATGAGCCTTTTTCGAAAATAAATGGACAAATATGATCCTTTTTCGTATAAAATATATAGTGTATATTTATTTGAGATGAGAAAATGGAGGAAGGTAGACAAGTGAAGGATGAAGGTGTTATTTTCCATAGCAGATGAAAATGAAGAAAAAGAAGAATGAATTAGTATTACAAGCTAATTAACTGTACTAGCTCCAAAAAGTTCAGAGTAAATTTGCATGAAAAATTTGTCCACAATTTCAACATAAGCGGGGCAAGTAAGACGCGAGTAGTAATAAAGAACTTGTTCAATATCGAGAGCAGGTTCGTCTTTGTAATTCTCTAACATTTTCAATTCGTTTAGCTTTTGAGCCACCAAATAACTCCTTTCATCTCTAATTCTCTTTTCTTCATATTTCTTCTTTATTCCATCGTACATGATTATCTCCTTCCTCTTTGAAACTTGGTCTTCCTTTGTTGGCGGCGGAGACGACATTATTATTATCCTCTTCTGCTCTGTGTAGGTTTTTGGAATCTTTTGATATCCACCACCTCCACCTCCACCTCCACCAGAGAATAAATATTTCACATTGTATAACGTTTTCTGGATGAGCTTTTTGGTAGTGGAAATTGAGGTTTTTAGAAACATTTTGTTGATCCTCAAAATGATAGATAGATGTAAGTAGAAGACAATATTGGTCTTAAGTAGAACAGAAAAGTTAGGAATGGAAAAACGACAGAAAGTTTAAGCTTTTTCTTTTTATCTTTCACGCTCCCAATTCGTTCCTTTATTAAATTCTTTTAATTAATTAATGTAGAATTTTTGTCTGTGTAATAATTGAAAGACCCCTTAAATTCATAAAAATAGAAGAAAGGTAGTGAGTAACGTTAAATGAAAATAATTGGTACGTATAAAAATAGTACTATTTGTTAATTTTACTTTACAAATGAAAGTGGGGGTTGGTGTGTTACCCTCAAGAAGCGGTGGTGGTTGTAAACTTCAAATGTCTCCTTCTCAATTAATGAACACAACAACTACTTTGTTTGCTCACTTGTTTATGTCAATTTGATGTGATACTACTCCCTTCATTCCATATTAATTTAATTTTTGAGGTGTTTCACACCCTTTAAGAAAAATAGATTAAGACATAAATTGAACATAGTTTTCCATTTTTACCTTTATTAATTATTGTCAAATTTATAATTAAAATAACTAAATATTAATTAATCACTAATTACAATACTAACTAATGAATGGTAAAATTGAAAGAACACTCTAAAAGTAATCTTGAAAATTGAACAATTAAGTTAATTTGAAAAATGAAAAATGCCTCAAAAATTAAATTAATATGGAATGGAGGGAATACCATATTTTTCTTTTTCATTTTTTTAATTATTAATGTTTGTAAGAAATTTTAAACATATGAAAAATAAATTAACCACACAAATATTTTTTTTTTAAATTAAAGAGGTTTTTAACCACACAAATAAAATCTAAAGAAATATGAATATTTTATTGATAATAGTGCGGGTACAATTTTGTTCCTCCCTTGATTTTTCTCTCATAAAATTTATCCATGATTCGAGGGCCATTAGTGGCATATTTCTCAAACTAGAATGATTTAGATTTGACTTCTATATGAATATTCCATGACATTTGTGAAATATATGGAGATGTCTTTTAAGAAATTTAATACCCTTTATATAGGCATGAACTAAAATTTTGGGTTGAGTAGCCTTCAATAAATCTAATTAAAACTGAGCACACCTTCTAGAGTCTCAATTCGAATTAAACACGTGCAATCACACACAATTTTAATGTCTACTATTAATATTCCCTTTCTATTTTTATTTGGTCTCGAAGTAGTTTAACAATTGGTTTGTTGACATTTTTTATTGACAAAAAGGGAAATTATTAAGCATTTTTGTCCTTACATCAACAATAATGCTCAGCTAGGCCGTGATTGTCGGGCAGATAATAATATGTATGGTTAAATTACGTTTTTTTTTTAATTTTTTGTCATCAACTCAAATACTTGGAATGGGATTCTATAGGTCATTTATTAAGGAAAAAAAAAGTTTTATGGAAAAAAAAAATTAAAAGTTTTTTATTCACAAAATGTATTGAAAAATATATTTTCTTTTATTTAATTTGTAATGGGAAAAGATCTCATTAATTTCTTCTCTTCTTGTTTAGCTTCTTTCGAAAATAATATTAATCTAATGATGGAAAGCTTAGATACAAAAATATATACACTCTAATACACATCTATTTCAAGCACAGAACACAATATATATATATATATGTAAGAGAGTACGTAATTTCTAATGTAGTTAATTCAAGTAACAAGCTCTTGAAAAACCATTTGATTATTACAGACAAAGTTAATAAATATTATAGTAAAATTTTTGAATTAAAAAATTAAAAGTATTTAGGGGATTTTGTTTTCATTAGCTCAAACGTAGAAATCCACAACTGAAATTAACTCTACTAGTTCATAAACTTATCATTTCATATGTTATAAAATAAATTTAAATATTGAATGAAATATAAAGATTTAATAATAATAACAACAATCATAATTCAAATTTAGTTATAATTTTTTAAAAATATTTATGCTTGACTTAGTCCGACGTTAGATACATTTCAGCTGTAAATTTGTTTAAATGATAAGCTCGCCTTTTTATTTTACTTTTTATAAAAGGATAAATCAGAAAAAGACCCAAACAATAATAGTAATTAAAGATATGTGGTTGAAACAACTGTTGTATATATGCACGATGCAGTCCTTTTGAAACAGGTTAATGAATGTGAATTAGAGATATAATCAATAACAATTACTCTATATACGCATGATGGAGTCCCACATCGCTTATGCTTCCTATCTAAAAACAATAACATATAAACTGCCAAATTCCATTTGTATCTGGTTATTAAATCTATAAATTAAACCAAATTAATCAAGCTCGGATTTCTTGAATTTTGTATTTTTTTGGATATTTCCAATAAAGTATTCATACAGACGTATAATTAATTTGTGTTTCAAACATTTCTTTAGTCTTTACCAAAATACAACTATAAATGGAGTTTCTTAAGAAACTAAAACAAAATATGATAGAAGTGATGACACTAAAATATTTCACAAAAAATAGTAATGAGATCTCATAAAACAAATATTACAACTAAATTAGTCATAATGAAAATGGTCATAGTTTTAAAGTATTAAATCATTCTAAAATAAGTATTAATTACATGACTATAAATTAAGAAAAACTAAACTTAGATTATACATTTTAATTGTCTAAACCAATGTAAAATTAAAGAACAAATTATATTCACATTATTGTCATTCTTAGTGTTGAATTGATTTTTTGTTACCATTAGTATTTATTTGAAATTTATTAGAGTTACTAATATCTAAGAGTCTAATTGACATTGCTGCTAAAAATGACTTATTTTTAGAAGCACATTTTTAAAATGGCTTTTTAGAAAAGTGCTTTCGAAAAAATAATAATTTGTGTTTGGCTAATTCATTTGAAAAGTTTTTTAATAAGCAAATTGTGTTTGACTGATCTTTTTTTTAAAATGTATTTTTGAGGGTCAGATTATGAAAAGCGGCAACTATTAATATGCTTTTAATATTAAGATTACTAGTATACGTGCCCACACGTTGCGCGGGTATTTTAAAATGTATTAATTTTATAATTTTAAAATAACTAATACAAATTATTATTGAGTAATCGAAATGCATATGTTATTGTATATAATATTTTGATTTTATATAAACACTTGATGCTAGTAAAATTAATTTTACCCTAATTTTTTTAACATGTTCTTTGTGATAAAGAGAAAGTAATTATGTGTCAATAATACAAACATATATGTTTATTAGTGAATATATCATAGTATGATTTATTTTAGTATATCTAATTGCTTTCGTTATCAAATTTTTTTCTATTAATAATTTACTTACTTACATAATATTATCCATAGTGTTTCCTTTCTTATCACATTTCAAAATTTTCTTATCTCAAATAAAAATAAAAATAGATAAGCTATTATAACTAACACTTTATCCACTCTTTAAAATTGATCAAATCTGATTCGTATATTTAGATGGGATAAATGAACTTATTTTCTTAACAAAAAACCTGGAGAATAATCATATAATTTTGTCTTAAATTTTGCACATTTATTAAACAATTCAATATATAATTGTAAATAATAAATCTAAATCTAATAAATTGAATGGGTGATATAGAATTTTGAACTTGAACCGAACACATATAATTTTGAATTTGTGTTCAATAGTCTAAAGATGTAGTAAATAATTAAATTTCAATAGTCTAAAGATGTAGTAAATAATTAAATTTTGTACATATGATAAACAATTCATTATATAATTGTAAGTAATGAATCTAAATTTAAATCTAATAAATTGAATGGGTGGATATAGAATTTTGAACTTGAACCCATAATATTCAAATTCTGAATTTATGTATGTTCAATAGTCTAAATGATGTAGTAAATGATCTACTACTATAATAGAAAAAAAATGTTACGGTTGCGTAATACATTATTAAAGTGAAAGTGTATGAAAGTAATTAAAATAAAGAATAATCATATATTTCTAGAAAAGAAGCAATATTCATAATTTAACAAAGCTAAATCAGTAAATTCTTAGCCATTTGTATTGAAGCTTGCAATATATTATCACAATTTTGTTAAAAGTAAACGATACTCCTAATTAAGTGTGTAATCAAATAATAATACCAGTGATAACCAAAACTAATAATCAAATAATTGCTAAAAATTCATGTATGATTATTTCTTATGGATTCCCTATATATTTATAGTGATAAAGTTTTTACTTGCAGATAAAAATTAATAGAATGTGCACACACCATTACTTTGTGACAATAACACCATAAGCTTTTAATCAATAACTAATTGTAAAAAATATTATTATTTTCAAATAACTTCACTGAAGAATTTATTATAATGATAGAAAAATGCAAGCATAATTTTATACAGTATTATAATGTTAAAAAAAAATGCAAGTCAAATCTTTGTACATTTATTTATTAGAATTATATTGATAATGATAAAAAGAAAAGCAAGCGTAATCGTGTAAATTGCAATTAAACTTTCCAGATTCTTTCATCCATTTTACCTTCTTTAGTTGTAAAAGAAGAAATAAAAAATTAAATAATATCAACCATTGCATCTCTTTCATTATCCATATAAACGAAAGCAAAAACTGAAAATTCGTCAAAAAACACAAAGAAGGTACATGAGCATTAAATACAAAACAAAATTTATGTATAAAAATCATATGTTCTATTTATTTTCTATGAAGATGGTTACAAAGTAAAAAGAATTGAAAATTAATAAAAATTTCAATACATACCTAATAGATACCCTTCAAACACGAAATTCCTTTCGCTAGAATATATCGAATGGATCAAAGATTTAGCCTATGATGAATTTCATACCTACAAATCTTTCTACTATTTTTTTGTTGCATTAGAAAATTGTAAGAAATTCAAAAGATGCTAAAATATAAAAAGTGATGAAGATTGATTTGTGAGTTTCTTAATACCAAAATATGAAAAGAAAACATGAAAAGCCATTAGTGAGTTTTTTAATATTCTTTTGAGAATGTGTTTATTTATTTATATATAGTAAGTATATTTTGAAAGTGGAAGTTTTTTTCAATGTTAAATTTTAAACTGTATTGAACAGTTATGATTAAATTTTAAAAATTTAAAAAGTTGGATAACAATAAAGAAGACAAAATAGGGCATGCAGTTAGAAAACGCTTATTTTTCAATTCCAGCTTTAAGATCAATTTATTTATTATTTAATATTAAATTTTTTTAGCTTTTAGATTTCAATTATTTTTCCCACGTTCCTTTTCTTTAGGAAAGAATGTGGATGAGATGGTCTATTATCAATAGGTTTCTATATATAGGAAATATGGTTCCATTTTTTTTTTTTTTTTTTTATGTAAAATTTATTATGTAGAGGTTTTATTTTCTTCAAATAACCTGCAAATTGCAATTGTAAAAATATTATTTTTTTCTAACTTGGCGGTTTATATTTTTTTGGTATTTGTAATTATGGTGCAGAATGATTTTTTTTAATAAATAAATGGAAAATGAATTTGAGTTTATTTTAATATTTTTAAAAGTTATTTCCTAGAAGTTTTTTAAAGTTCCTATTTTTGGTCTTTGAATTATTTTATTTATTTTATGTATGAAATACATTAAAAGAAAAGGAAAAAAATCTTTAAAAAACTGCTCATTTTTTCGAGGAATTTAATTTTTAAGTATTTGTTGTTACGTGCTCCTAAAATTTAGCACCATTATCTATATATCATGTATAATATTAATTTTAATTTCAATTTTAACTTTTACACTAGCATACGTACCCACGTGCAGTGTGGATATTTTAAAATATAATAATTTTTCAATTTAAAAATTACTATGAATAATATGAATTTTTATTAACATAAGTGCATGTGTAATCATATACTATGTTTTGATTTCAAATAATGAACACTTACTACTTACAAAATTTTATCCTAATAAAGTAAAGATGTGTTTCTCAAAGACACCAAATCTATCTATATATAATAGGAGAGGAAAAATCGCCACATGTCAGTGCCATAATTAATCTCAACATTTATGTATTAAAAAGTCTATTTTAAAAAAAATAAAAAATAAGATTATTTTTTTTAAAAAAGACACATATTAGCAATTACTAAAAAATACATCTTTCGGTTCTTCAAAATTTGATTTTAAAATATTTTTAAAATGTAATTTTTCAATTAAAGTCAACTGTCAACACCCAAAAATTTGGATTTGGTTTTTAAAAATAAATAAACAATTTCACTAACATATGTATATTTTGGATATTCAATTAGTTCAAACTTTTTACTTAAACTATACATTTTTATATTCTTTTAATTTAACTAACAAAATAAAAAATAACGTAACTCCTTAGATTACCCTTTTTGACTTTATTTTTGAAATGGTGGTTATCCAAATCAATATCCAAACGGATAAGTTTTTGAAATTTGAGTAATTAGTTTAAATTTTAAAAGATAAATAGCTAATTTTATCCCTAGAAAACAGTCAACCACATAACACATGTCATCACAATAAAAAATAAATAAATAAATAAATAAAATATATATATATGCTGGTCATTAGAAGGAAGAACCGCCATAAAAATATTCCTCGTGTATCATCTGTAGCAAAACTATGAACGGGAGCTAGCAATCCGGACCGTATTGAAAAGGTTCCTGAGACACAGCATGGAAAAGTAACAATATTAAGAAACGAGGTCCAAGAATGAAGAAGGGGTAGAATTACTGAATGAATACGAACTGTGGCTAATACCCGAGGCATAAAAGAAGCATTTTCTATGGGATCCCGAAACCACCAGCCACCCCGACCTAATTCATGATAGGCACACCAACTTCCTGGCAAAATGCCTACGGTTAAAAACCACCGACATGTCAAGATCCAAATTTGAATTGGTTCCTGGTCCCGGGTCGAGACCACTGTGTTCGCGCCGGCGGTCCAACAAAGAGGCGAAGTAGTGGTGTCTTTCTTTCCATTACGAACGACACGCTTCGCCTGCTCCCTCCCCGTGTCCACTAGCGCTCCTGTCCAGAGCGAAAAGAGGGTGAAAAAGCGCCGCCGAAGCAGCATAAGTAGGCTTCTATTGCTACGTAACAATAAAGCAGGATAGCATTTTGCACCCACATGTTTGAATTTTAGGGTAAAGAGCTCGCTTGTTATACGGGATCCGACGCATCCAACAGAGCGAAACAATGTTCCATTCTTTTCGGCGGCATTCTTCCGCATTGGCGGCGAGTGGAGTGCCACAATCCCATTTATCATTTTTGATCTACATAAGACAAAGCCCATAGCACTGGCGACGTCTCCGACATAAATGCAAGGAGGATGTATAGCTGCTATAAGATCTTGTGGAACAGGATTTGATTCTGCAAGCGGTTCAGTACAAACGAAGAAATTTCGAACAAAAGGGTTGGAACTCGCTGATAGGAAAGGAGAGAAAAACAAATCAATGCCAAGAGTTCCGTCAATCCGCTGTTTATTGATAGACGAAGCTCTCTCTTTATCATCTCGTGCCAGATGCAACATCCTTTTTCCTTCTCGCGAACCACGGGAGCGCCTAGCGCCCAGAGGAGCAAAGCTCATTTTCCTTTCAGGGTAAAGCGGCGCATAAAAAAGGCTGGCTGTCAAAGTCCGGTTCCTTCGCGAACGAAGTTCGGGAATCAACAAGGGTTCGTAGAACGAAGGAGTGTATAACTGGGATTTCATTCCACTTTTTTGTTCGTAACGAGGAGAGATAGAATGGAGTTCTTAACGAAGTTCGAAACAAAGGAATAAAAAAACTTTCTCTATGGCCTCCTCTCCTTACAGTCAAGTGGCTTTCAGCTCCTCGTTTTGAGACATTATGGCTTAGGGGTCGACCCCGGTAACAAAGAAGGAATCCATAAAAACTTAGGATCCGACACCATGATAAAATACTACCTTCATGATTAGACCATGTCCCTGAGGTTTGATAAAAGAAAGGTGTATTAGCGGTTAATATGTTGTAATTGGATAAGTTATTAGGAATATGACGAAACGAAAGACCAAGGAAAGAAAGAAGAATACACCAAAATGCAAGTGCTGCACCAAACACCGGTGGTTGTTTCTTGTTGTAAGTGAATGCAATGAAAAGACCCGGAAATAATGAATAATGAAACAATTCATATATTGACATTTCGTGCTCATTTCCAAATTTTTGCTTTGTTATTCCCATCATTCGGTAACCACAGGATGGTCCATAAGAAAGGTGGCAGGATTCGAATTTATGGCCAGCCTGCCCTTGATCTGCTCGGTTGGGTGGCCGGGTTAGCACCCCTCGTCGCCTCTGTACCCGAAACAGATGTGCTGCGCTACCCAACGCCTAACCCTGTCTCCCCTACTCCTCTTCTGGTTGTGCCATTACCAATCGCGGGTAACCCTCGGTCCGGTCGCCCCTGACCTAAGAAGAACTATTATCCTTATGACCAAACAAGGATCAACTTCTTACTTCTCGAGCGACAATTCCACGATCCCGACCAGCAACTTCTTGGGAGTAGGGCATCAAAGCTTCCCCAACCTAGTAAAGGGGCTTGGGGATAGAGGGTTTTCTGGGGGAGAGAAAGTTTCTAGGTTGGATTTTTGTAGATCAAATAGTACTAGTTGGGTAGATAGAGGTGGTGAAATCTAACCTTTGCATCGATCTTCTTTAGCAGGCGGGTCGCTTGAGTGTCAAAACCAAGCCAAGCGGTGGTTGTTTTTCCTTGGCTTATCGAACCAGCGTATGCCCATTCCTCCTTTGATGACTCCCAGTAGAGAAAGCCTCAATTTTTCGATGTGGATTGAAAGGAAGTTGGGGATGGACATAGACCCTTCCGCCTATCCGGAGTGTTGGAAATATAGCAATGTTTTTGTATTTTTATTTCCCGATCATTGGAAGCAATCTTCACCGGCACTAGGATCTCCTCACAGCAACCTCCACTACGATAGAAACCGACAATGAGTTTACGAAGGCTTCGAGTAGTGCGGGATAGGCTAATCACCGGGCCTGCTCTGGAATAGGTTAATTCTTTGGAGACAAGAACGAGTGAATCTAGTTTCGAGAGCATGCCTTACTCTAATAGGGGGCGTAGAGTTTCTAAGTGAAGGCAAGTGCAACTATATATGTAATATCCTAGCTGTCGGCAAGGCGGGTCCGCTATAAAGCCTACCGGCCGAAAGTCCTTAAGAACGAGAAAGCCGACTAAAAGGCTATTCCATAATCGACTCTTGTTGCCGAGTCGAGGGCGTTCAGCCACTTGACTGTAAGGAGAGGGGGCTTGGGCTGGTACCGGGCTCTAAAAGAGTTTTCTTCGAGCGAGCGGTCTTTCTATCTTTTTGGGTTGCATGTCCAAGGCAATGCTTTTTGTAGATTGAGATGGATTGATCTTCGCTATCGTGCCTCCTCTTTGTACCAGTTGATCTTGGGGGCGGTGCTTAATATGAGTTTTCTCCTGCCCCAGATAGCTTCGAGGTTCCCATCGATTACAGAGGTTTCTACCACTGAACTTGCTTATGCTCCCTTTTGATCGAGTGCTATTTCTATAAATAAGATTGAGTAGGAAAATGTTGAATTGGCTTCAATCGAGATTGCCTCGGCTTCTTAGGCACATGAGGAACCGGCCTAACATCTTTTCAATCGAAATCCCAATCAAAGACAAGTTCTACCAAGGCCAGGATCTGAAAGAAAGGATTCACTGTCACGCCCCGAGCCTACACCCTGGGCGGGATCGGCACTCGGAGACCATTGCTGGCCCCAAGCGAACCCTTGGCCTGGCTTTCTTAACTCAGCGGAAACTTAACTCAACAGCTTAACTTAAAGAAATGAAAGGTTATGAAATAACCAACTGATAAAACTGGCCAAAGAGGCAACTCAAGTCTCAAAATAGAATATTATATATATATAAAAAAAAAGAGACTCAAAACTAACTGACTGACTGTCTATGAAGCCTCTAAACATACTAAGATGGATGTTGGGACAGGCCCTGCAACATCCTAATAACACAAAAATTCAGAACACAAAATACTTGAGTCCTCCGGAATGCAAGGAGGCTCACCACTGACTCTGGAGTGCTCAACTGGATCAACGACGCGCAGGATGCTGATCCGGGGTACCTGTATCTGCATCATAAAACGATGCAGGCCAACTGGCATCAGTACATGGAATGTACGAGTATGCGAGCTGGAAAGCTAAACCACAACACTTAAGCTTGAAAAGAGTAGAAATGAACTCTTACCTTGGCTCTGTTCGACTCATGAATGACTGAACTCAATATATATATATATAAAGCAATAAAACACATGCAATATATATAAGGCTTGTAAAACAGTATAACCAACTCAGCTCGTTAATGATAAAACAATAACAAAAGCAACTTTACTTATATAAAAGTAATATAACTTTAGTGGGAGATTCTTTAACCGACAACCACCACTATGAGCCCTAGTGATGATACAACGCTTTACCTCGCGTTGCCAAGGCCATCCTATACCTTGCCGTGATATAGGAAGCTTACTTTACTTAGTGGATCCACTAGCTTAACTTTCGTGATCATCTAAAAAGTATGATCCGAGAAATCCCATGTTGGCGCATGGTTCTTATGGAGAGTTGAGTTAATATGAACTCGTATCTCCAATTCGGTGCTCAATACTACTCCCAAAATACTTTAGCTCATAAATGTTTTAAGAACAATCTTCTTTCTTTAGTTGAGATAATTACTCAAACTTAGCCCAAAGGCTCTTTTGGAAATCATGTTTCCCCTCTTACTCAAATGTAAAAACATTTACAAACTTCTTTGGGAATACTTAGTTCCCTAATAGCTTTTGAGAAAAGAACTCAACTTTGGACTCTTGACTTAACTCGACTTGGAACTCTATACTCTTTCACTTGACGTCTAACTTCACTTGACTTGGAAACTAATTTCCCTTGAAATGGAATTATGAATTCAAGGTATTTGATCACACGTTATGAACGGGATTCTTGAATGCTTAGACGTACTTTGAAGTGTCGGAAAATAGTTATGAAACATAGGTATAATACATGGGAACTTGCATGAGAAAGTGATATAAGAATGGGGGACTTGGCTGAGATTTCAAACTTACGGTGACTCAAGTGCCATTTACGGATGCCATCGACGGACCGTAGATGGATTTACGGTCCATCTTGTTGGTCCGTCGTTCGTGTCAGAGAATTTTCCCCCAAGAACTCAGTCTGAAGAATTGGTTAAGTGTTGACCTACGGTCTGGACTTACGGTCCGTAGGTCCACTTACGGACCGTAGGTCGTGTTCGTAGGTCGACGCACCAAGGGACTCAGCTTCTGTCTCCATCGACGGTTGACCAGTACGGACCGTCAATCAAGCTACGGTCCGTAGGTCGTGACCGTAGATGGGTACGACTGCCAAATCTCTGAGAATTTCTGGTGGATCAACTTTCCATGGATGAAACTTGTAGACTCATAAATCCTTCAACAAACACTAGATTTCGACCCAAAAATACAATTCCAAATCATGTACTAAACTCATGAAGGTTTCCAATAACTCTATCAACAACAATCACAATACCAACAATACCATCCAACAACTTCAACAACATGAACAACTTCTCTCAAAAATAAAAGGAGTTGGTGTGTGGGGGAAAGATTACCCATCACTTAAGACTCACATACCTTGGTAGGGATCACCCCCGACGAAAACCACAACGATTCCTTGCTTGATCTTCCCCTTTCTCTTCTTCTTCTTCTCTTCTCCTTCAAGCCCTAACTCTCTCTTTGAAAAGGAAACAACTGATCCAAATCAGTTCAAACACAACCAAAATAGTTCAAAGAATTAATTAGGAAAAAAGACCAAAATGCCCTCAAAATTTCGGACAAAAATCCCTGCCAACTGCCCAACTTCCAACGGGCATATCTCGCTCATGCGAACTCGAAATCAAGTAACATCGGTGGCGTTGGAAAGGTCGTTCCCCAAGCTTCGCAACCATAACCAGAACTACTCCCAACTCCTCCTGAGCTAGGAGTTATGATTGCTCAAAGTTGGCCAAAAATCACTGATTCCCCATACTTAGCCAAATTTTCCAGATTTTTAAATTTTTCCAAAAAGGTTATTTCCAATTTCAAGCTTCTTCGGATTCATTTTAAATTGTCGGATGTTACATTCACTTTCCTAAATTCCAAGTGACATGATTCCTCCTTCAGAAGCTAAAGTTGAATGATCGAAGTCTCCTTTAGGTTCAGTCGAAGAGATCGAATAGAAGTCATCAATTCAACCATTCGAATGGTCTCCCCAAATATTGACCTCTTTTCCAAATAAACCAAACCTCGATACCACATTCATCAAAATGATATGGCCATCTCTCTAGGTTGCACAACCCCTTTAGATCATTTTATTCGTGCTTGAAAAACGACCCCATCGATCCGCTCCTTTTAATGGACATTGTTAGCCATCCTCCGAGGGTTAACACTCCATAGATCAGATCGTGAACTCTTTCAGACCCTTAGTTTCACTTGGTTGGGGCAGAGTTTCAGCCTGCCTTCCACCGAATATAAAAAAACCTTAGAGCTGCCTAACCTGTTGACATCCCGGCGAAGAGAATCATTTTTTATGTTACATCTTCGAATTCGAGAGAGGGCTTTCCTCTTATCTCACAAATTATAGGCATTAAAGTGGTCGAGAGAAAGTAAGAAAACTATTGCACACGCCCCCCATTCGCCCTTTACTAATATAATAGAAGGTAAGGCAAAAGCAAGAGCGAAACTACGAGCTAAAAGCAGGCGTGCCTCTCTTATAAGATAATATGATACCATCCCCCACTTTTGGCGCACTTGTTTGATGATACCTCTCAAATTATAGGCATTAAAGTGGTCGAGAGAAAGTAAGAAAACTATTGCACACGCCCCCCATTCGCCCTTTACTAATATAATAGAAGGTAAGGCAAAAGCAAGAGTGAAACTACGAGCTAAAAGAAGGTGTGCCTCTCTTATAAGAGAATATGATACCATCCCCCACTTTTGGCGCACTTGTTTGATGAGCTAAGCCTAAGCGCCATATAAGTCAACAGCTAGCCTGAGACCTAAAAAAGCAAGGTCGAAATCCATCCCTCTTTTTCCTGTATTTGACTAGTAAGGCTAATGAACGACCCTTTGATCTATGTTGTGTTCAGCCAGGTCTGATTAGAAGTTCCAAAATGAGTGGAGCGAGGGGCTTTAGAGGGAAAAAATGAGGGGCTAGCTTTAATTGAAGTAGGGGCGGAGCTCCTCTCCTTATAGTCAAGTGGCTTTCACTTCTCATAGAGAGTTAGAAAGAGTCAGTTCTCATAGCGAGGCTTAGGCCGTCGGGGTAGGGCGCGGCCCCCCAATTCTCAACCCCGACCTACACAAGTGGTTTTTTAACCCACATTAGGAAAAGTTCTGTTAGGTTCTTAGTAGCAATTGACGACCTTTTCTTCTTTTACTTCACATAGCTTTTCGTCTCCTTGATGGCTGGAAGTTCTCCGAAAGTATGAAAAGCTGGAGGACTTTGTACCATCCATTCCGGTGTGGTTGGATTCTGTTCAACAGCCCAAGGACTTGGAGCACATATTTTGTTCTTTCCACTGCTTGAAGTGATTGTTACGACCACGAAGAAACGACAAATCCCAACTACAGATATATAAGAGCCAAAACTGCTAAGGGCATTCCATCCAGCGTAAGCATCTGGATAATCTGGAATACGATGTGGCATACCCGAAAGCCCTAAGAAATGCATAGGAAAGAAGGTCATATTAACCCCGAAAAAGGTAATCCAAAAATGAATTTGACCTAAAGTTTCAGGGTATGTCCGACCAAAGATTTTACCTACCTAATAGTGAAATCTTGCAAATAAAGCAAAAACGGCTCCCATAGAAAGTACATAATGGAAATGTGCAACCACATAATAAGTATCATGTAGAGCAATGTATAGCCCAGAATTAGCCAGAACTATTCCAGTGAGTCCTCCTATGGTGAATAAAAAGATGAACCCTACAGCAAATAACATG